>JAPMAH010000020.1:3879954-4074454 GCA_029582155.1 Panopea generosa
CTTCCAAAAACGGGACGATTGTTTTCTATCCGAACCTTCAACCCATGTATAATATCAAATGTCCATGAACATGAAGACTTTCTCATTTTAACAATGTTATGCTTGAGATTAGATATCAAGTACCAAGGACAATACGTTTATTTTAATTTTCAGCACTGCAATACACACTGTGACAGGCCAAGGTGATGCCGATGACACAATCAGTAGTAATCCCTTTGAAAATGTGCAATCGAACAATTGCATAACTGGTAAGCATAACTTGTAAGTAATTACTTGAAATTTAAGTATATATTGCATTTAAAAAGGGATGATAATTAGGTAGATAAAATCATTCTTAATTAGTGTTTCTAATCATTTATCGTTTGTATACGGCTATTAAAAAAACACAATCATTACATTTTTATAACTGGACCAAACTAGGTGAGTTGCTAATGCATAGACAGTAAATTCCGTGCTTGTGAGTTAAAGACCTCAGTTCTCTAGCTTACAAACAAACATTTTTTTCATGACAATTATTTTGTAATAAAGGCCCCGAGGTGAGTCCATGATTTCAAGTTTAATTTGAATAATTTAAGGATATAAAACAAAATCAAATAAAAATACGACAAGAGAGAGAGCGCGCGACTTGTATGGCCTGGAAAAGAAAAGAATCAAATAAGAGATAAAAATGTTTAAAGCGTAGGAATGGTATTTTGAAGAAAAGACAAAACATTATCAGATTTTATTTTCATTTCAAAAGAAGAAACTAGATAAATAAAGCATTAGAACAATTTGTGTACTTCTTGGTTTATAAAATGAAAAAAAAATCAGTTATATTGTGTGTTTTCTATGAACAACAGAGTTTTCTATGTGAATTATTTTTGGTATTACACTACTAGAGTCAGGGAAATAATTAACGTGATAACTTCACTGTTGGCAGTCATAAACTATGAAAACTGGTTGTTTCAGTGAGATATCAATCAAATTTTACAGGTGACTTTCAAATTGACGCCTAATCATGTGTTTGCCACTCATGACTTAACCGTTTCAGTGTTTGTTATATGAAATAAGAATGATATTCCATTTAAACCAACAGTTATCATCTGTAAACATTATGCACACACTGTGGGAAAAATTGATATTGATTTCATAGCATGTTATTCTTTTATTAAGCAACATGAGCCAAAGGCCCAGGATGAGTTTTGTCATTGTGCAGTGTATTCTATATATATATATATATATATATATATATATATATATATATATATATATATATATGGAGATAATTATAAATGTATAGACCACAATGCAAACCATAGACACAATATCAGGCATCTACCAAGGTTTTGTATATATATATAACTACAATATATATTGTAACTGTTGGCCATTTAAAATGTAAACATAGTTTCTTTGGTTGTGTGTTGGTGTATATCTACTAGTCACCGTACCCTGTGAGTGTGACAGTTAAATGTATTTCGTTATTTTTAAATATAAAATATAGAAACTACCGGAATTTAGGTATTTAATTTAACAAAACCCCAACAGGAAAACGTTATTGTTAGTCACAGATTTCATAGAACGGTGCGTCTTATTTTGTGAATACAGACAGTTAACAGGATCCCCTCTCCAGAACCGCCACTATACATAGATTGTTAAACTTTACCCAGAAGAATATAGGTCGTACATAATGCCACCTTCAGTTTTGTTCTCTTTTTCATATAACAGGTAATACTAATTTTGACCGAGACGTGTTTAGCGCTGCTTTATGTTTAAGAAACATTTAGTTTCTTCTTTTTCATAGATATAACAATAATTATTGCTTACTGGATTGTTTTTATTTAGCCTAAAAAAATGAAACCATTGAAGGAAAAACAGTTATATCTGGGCCTAATATTAAATTTATATCTTTATTGCAATACTTTTAAAACAGCAAAAATAAATACGAGATTAATGCATTATTTCATCAATTTTATACACTATTCAAAATTATATTAACAAGCATTCGGTGGCATTTAGTGAAATAATATATCTCTTTATTTGCGGTAGATCTATATTCAGGACGACTTTGAAAAGTGCTTATCCGTTACGAATCAGTAGTGGTACGGAACTACAAATAGATAAACGGAAACTTGTTTGTATAGTCTATTAAAATTATGACAACAGTGCACTATTTACATTGAACAACTGTATAGATGATTTATGAAACAGTTTTGAGCCCCATATTTAGGGAGTTATAAGTTGTTTCCCTTTGCTTTTAGAAACCAATAAAAAAACGTGCTTACTGGCAATGTTGTAAAACTCTCTCTGAACGTCTGCTATCTCAGGGCGGGACATTTAGGTATCTGTTGATGCATAAGCAAAGTTCGTTGGTAGTTTTTTTCACAGCTCTAAAAACTGATGAATTTGAAAGGCCATGGACATCTCCAATAATGACATAGTGAGCTCCTCTCGCAAAACACTGCAAAGTTACGAGGACGCACAGAAATGGCGGTCTCGTTGGTCAACAGCATTCCCACGATGAAATAAATGCCTTCAGGTTGAAATCTGTAACGATCCCGAATTTCCGACCGAGAAAATTACTCAAGAAGGTTGTTTTAATCATAGGTTCTCGTTACGCAGGCGTTCAAGGCGTATTTGAGTCGTTTATTCACTTTGAGTTCACTATTTTTCGTGAAACGCTTCTCAAATATGTTACTCAACTTAAGTCAGAAATTGAGCACGTTAGACGAGTTAAGTAAAATTACAGACTTAAGTAGTTTCGTGAAACTGGGGCCAGAGAGTCTGTATTATCAGGTGTTCACCTGTTTTTCTGTAACTGCCCACCATTGATTTTTTTATTCTGTATTAAATAAAATGGTTTGCATGTTTGTCATGCATAGAGAGACCCGAATGAACCAAGTGAAACTTACATTCTACTGTTTGTCAACCTCTGCACTACCAAAATATGATGAGAAATTAAGGAGTCAAATACAAATACAAAACTTTATTGCGATAAAGGCCTCCGGCCCTAAACACATTACAAATGGATATGTTATAAACAGTGTACACGTGTGAAATTTATAACAAATATAAATGTTATAGTCACGAATAATAATATATTAAGAAATTAAAACAACATCAGTATGTTAAGTAAATAGTTGCTTAACTATCGACCTACATTTTAAATCATAATTATAGGTTGGTGTTCTTGACTAGGTTGAAAATCACATATTATATGTATAAATATGACGTAATCTACTTTAACAATAATTCACTGCGTATAATAAAATCATTGTAAACAAACAATACAAAGGTGTGAACAATTTTTCATTTTTGCATGACATTAATATGTTGAACTTGTTGATGTTTGGATCACGCCAAAACTTACGAGGCAAAAAATGTTCTCTCAGATGTACATAGCCGGGAGATAGTAGTAGAAAAGGGTTTTTATCCTCAGTCCCTTCGTTACACACTTTTCATACTGTAAACTATCGTGTCTTCCTTTTTCTGCATTTGAATTATGAGACCCATTCTTAATTTGGCTACCGAATGCCGATACTTTCTGATTGATGATTTATCTAAATAATTATCATGATTTTACGTTTATTTTAATTCTTTATATAATACCAACCTTGAAGATGTAACTACAGCATCATGCCATTGTTGAACATATTGGTCATGCAACTGCTGAACAAATATTTGTAGAAAATGTGTTCATATTCAGTCTGTACATCTTGACTTTCCAATATGTAACCAAATCCATTTCTAGTATGGTTTTAACCTTGCTAACTAAGTTCGTTTTGCCATTTTCAGACAATGTTTTAACACAATTTACCGTATCTGTCATTTATCACTCTAGTTATTTTTATCCGGTATTTTATACATCTTTTTACAGATTCGATCCGTATTGGATAACGACCACAAACTCCCAAAACTTCTGCATTCATTGACTAGTTGTTAATACACATGTATCATTTATAGGCATATCTGTGCACGATTTCTGTTGCATTTCGCTCCTCAAAGCCCCACAACTCAGATCAATATGATAGTGTAAGTGCAATTCTAGTATCGAATATCTTTAAGTAAACACAATTTGGCTTTTGACCAAATTTGTATAAATTTGAAAGTAGTGATATCGGCTCGATTGAACGCTGGACAGACGCGTTTATTATTTACATGTCTATTTATTTGGCGACACATCCGAACAAAATTCACGAGTTGCTGCAATATCTCTATGTAATCCGCGAATGTTCCTCCCGTCATGGGGGGAAATTCTGGAAAGTGTACGATCAGCAGTTTCGCATGCGCCAAGCTCTTACGCCAGCCTCGTGGGCTGCGATTAATCACGACCTTTGGATAAGGTGCATGCCGCTCAGATATGAGCCTGTTGCTAGTCACGTGGTACAAAAGCCGTATGCCGTTTAAATTTGTATAGCTTTCAATAAGGGTGCGTGTCAGTGGCAAAACTGCAAATTCAGGCATGTCTGTTTCCATTGTGGCCGTTTTCATGCCTTGCTTCACTGTAACACGGGCGCTAAATCCCACACAGCACCGTACGCCCCACAAACAGAAAATATAGGGGACAAAGCGAATCAAGCCCCGCCAGTTTCCAGTACTAGTTCTTTTCGTGGCCGGGGAATGTGGCAAGGGCAGCGTGGCTACCCCCGTGGTCAACGAGGCTCGAGCAGAAGTTAAAAACTCACCTATGTTATCTAACATCGTCAAGCTTGCTTTTTCACCAATCAATATACAAGCCTTACAACTTTGGTTAAGTAATTATGAGTCATCGGATGCCACTATTCTTTTGAACGGTTTTACACATGGCTTTAAATTAAACTACACGGGTCCATGTGAAACCCGCTAGTCAAAAAATCTCAAATCTATTGAGCAACTACCAGAAATCGCTCAAGGAAAAATACAAAAAGAGATAGACGCGGGCCGGGTTGCAGGCCCTTTCGACGTCAGCCCTATTAAAAACATACAAATTTCACCTATAGGCATTGTTCCCAAGAAAAATCCAGGGGAATAGACTTATACATCACCTATCATACCCGGAGGGCATGTCTATCAATGATTCCATCGACCCCAAATTATGCTCGGTTAAGTACACAGAATTCGACCAAGCGATTCAAATGATTCATGATCTTGGGGTAAACTGTTTTTTATTTAAGATGGACATTAAAAACGCGTTTAGATTATTGCCAATACACCCCGAAGATTACGAGCTGTTAGGGTTTTCTCTCAACGGTAAAATTTATTTTGATAAATCATTACCTTTTGGCTGTAGCATATCTCCGAGCCTTTTTGAAAAATTTTCAACTTTCCTCGAATTCTGTGTCAAGACTAACATGAAATCAGGCCGTCTAATTCATTACTTAGATGATTTTTTAGGAGGCGAAAACAGCAATGCAAGTTGTTATGCTCTGATGCAAGTATTTACAACGATTATGCAAGACTTGGGTGTACCGCTAGCAGATGAGAAAACCGAAGATCCGACTCAAGTTCTTGTTTTCTTGGGCTTAGAACTGGATTCTCAGAAAATGGAGGTTCGAATCCCGCTAGAAAAAATTACTGAAGTAATTCAAAAAATTCAATACACTCTGTCAAAAAAGTCGGTAGCATTAAAAGAAATGCAGTCGCTCATAGGGTCACTAAAATTTTGTTGTCGCGCAATAACTGTAGGAAGACCGTTTTGTAGACGGCTTATTAATTCCATCTGCGGCGTGACACGTTCATACCATCACGTTCGCGTGAGCAAAGAAATAAAACTAGATCTAGAAATGTGGCTACATTTTTTCAGAAATTAAAACGGCATCTCCGTATTTCGTGACAAGTTTTGGGTGTCAAATGACGACGACAAATTGTACACCGATAGCGCCGGCGGCATAGGCTTCGGAAATTGGTTTAAGGGACATTGGTGTAATGCGAGGTGGCCATTAAAGTGGCAAGAGAACGGCCTAACAAAAAACATTACCGCGTTAGAATTGTTTCCTATCGTCGTAGCGGTTTTTATATGGGGCAAGCAGTTGCGTAACAAGAAAATACGCTTTCATTGTGATAATCAAGCTGTAGTTCACATCTTAAATACCATGACTTCAAAGTCATCGCCGGTAGTAACCTTATTAAGAATACTCTCACTGCAATGTTTGCGTTTTAATTGCTTGATTAAAGCCTCGCATATCCCTGGGGCAAAAAAACGAAATAAGTGATGCGTTATCTCGCTTTCAGCTCTCCCGGTTCAGAATGTTGGCGCCGGAAGCAGACTCGAACCCAACACCAGTGCCATGCCAACTTTGGGATATCTTCACAATAGATACAAGCAACTGGTTCGTGCAGGGATAGCCAGAAATACGGCATTCACTTACAACACGGCGTTAAACGCTTTTCAGTCATTCCGTACACTTTATAATTTGCCAGATGCGTGGCCGGCGCCTATGAAAGATATCACCCTTTTCATCGTTTTCCTTTTCGAAAAAGCTAAATCGCCAAAAAACTATTTCAACATATATATCAGGACTGTCATTTTCTCATAAAATTAATAGTTGTAATGATGTCTCAGAATCATTTATTATCAAAAAACTACTAGAAAGTTGTCATAGATCTCGCCTTTCATTCGATAGCAGGGCACCCATCACCCTGAATATGTTAGAAGAAATTTGCAGGGTACTACCACAGGTTTGTTTCGATGCATACGAATCAAACTTATTTAAGGCTATGTTTTGTCTCGCGTTCTTTGGCTTATTTCGAGTAGGCGAATTAACAGTCACCAGGTCATGCGATAACATTCTGCGTTCCAGTGATATTGTTTTGGATACTTCTGGCAATGCAGTTCAGGTTACAATGCATAAATTTAAAACCAATCAGCGAGGTCAACCCGTAATTCTTAAAATACCATGCGACGAAAATCAGCTTATATGCCCCGTCTGTACGTTAAAATATACTATGATACTAAATTGAACCATACAGGTCCCTTGTTCATTCATGTAAACAGTTCTCCAGTTACAAGATACCAATTTTCGGCAGTTTTGAAGAAATGTGTCTGCCGTTTAAAACTTGGCTCGAACAATTTCCAAACTCATAGCTTTCGTATAGGTAGGGCTACGCATCTGGCTAGCATGGGGCCGTGGATATTGACTCTAAAACTCCTGATTTCTATCGGAACGACGGCGTACACTTGTCAGACGTTAGCATTGACTATTATTTAGACGCAGTTAGGGAGTATCTGTTAAAGATTTTAGAATAAGAATTTTGGGGAAATAAAATAATATTTTATTTCGTGGCGGAAAATTCTTACGTTTGGATGCGATCGGGGGCATAACGAAATATTACTTATGTATTGGCATATTTCAAATCCATTCTTTTGCATGCCCATGGGTCTTTCAACATACCATAGCAGTCATCTGTGATATGGAGGAGACTCATGCGGCTAAAAATTAGTTTTTTGGGAGTGGTTTTTGGAGCATGTAAGAACTGGCGAGAGAGCGATAAGGGCTAGGCGTTCTTACATTGTCTCACCCGTTTATGTAAGACTACTTTATATTGAAACAGGAAGTAGGCGAAGTTGCGCTGTTACCTGGTTGTATTATGGTGTCAAAGGGGCACCTGGTTATATTATGGTGTCAAAGGGACACCTGGTTGTATTATGGTGTCAAAGGGGCACTGCTTTTATTTGGTACTAAGGGGGTACCCGATATTATTATGGTACCAATGGGGTACCTGTTGTTATAATGGTACCAATGGGGTACCTGGTTTGGTTTTTAGTACACCAAAGGGGTGTGTGGCTATCATACTTAAGCGCAACAAAGTTTTGGTTATATATGCCCTCGGTCGCTTCTTTGCGTGAGAATCTTTAGCTTCAATAACAGTTATCTGTTGAAGTCACAACGGACATGACCATGCGCTCCACTTATACTGAAACAAACTAAGTGATTTGATTTAATTTGGGAATACTTGATTATGTAATATTGTGAAAATAAAATATGGTAACACTTTTCGACTTTATATCAATTGAATCTTAGAGAAATCCTAAGTCCCCCGTTTGATTGTTTGGTCCGAGATTGAATCCTAGAATAATAGAGATTAATTTTAAAGATTAATCTTGGTTATTCTGGTAACAATTTCCGTATATTTTCGGACACGCTTTACGGAAGCAAGATGTATTTTAAAGACGCTAGTTTCTCTATAGTAACTAATCCTCGCGAGATCGGACGTGAACTGGTCGGGTATATAAGGTCATGTGACCGCCACGTCGCCCTCGCACTTTCATATTGCACGGGTAAAAGCATAACATCAACCCACCCACCGCACCCTTAACCAAGTTACAATTTCTAAAAATCTCCTTTATTTTATGCATACAGAATTAACATGTTAACTGTTGGTCAGTTATTTAATTTCAGTACATGTTATACACCATGGACTTGAGGCACGTTCAAAGACACAAAGGCTTCGCACTACAACAGTCCGAAATGTGGCGATCTCGTTTTCGGAACTGAGCAGGCAATGAACATTTTGGTCCAGGTGTTGTTTGTGAACCGTCGAGTTTAAACGATTAACAGTAACAATTCAGTGTTAACATGTTACATTTTCAAATGTGCCAGCAGTGGCGGAAACGAACTGACGTTGATATAGTTCCAAGTGAAAACAACGAGAGCTAACAAAGTGACTGTCTTAGGCAAACGTAATAATGACAAATAGGTTGAACTGTATATTTTATTGTTATGTATCTATGAAAGTTGCTATCTCCTATTTTTCTTCATTATTCTTTTGCTTTCTTTCCTTTTCTTCTTTTCATCTCTCTTTGTCATGTCTGCGGAAAATTCTTACGTTTGGATGCGATCGGGGGCATAACGAAATATTATTTATGTATTGGCATATTTCAAATCCATTCTTTTGCATGCCCATGGGTCTTTCAACATACCATAGCAGTCATCTGTGATATGGAGGAGACTCATGCGGCTAAAAATTAGTTTTTTTGGTAGTGGTTTTTGGAGCATGTAAGAACTGGCGAGAGAGCGATAAGGGCTAGGCGTTCTTACATTGTCTCACCTGTTTATGTAAGACTACTTTATATTGAAACAGGTAGTAGGCGAAGTTGCGCTGTTACCTGGTTGTATTATGGTGTCAAAGGGGCACCTGGTTGTATTATGGTGTCAAATGGACACCTGGTTGTATTATGGTGTCAAAGGGGCACCTGCTTTTATTTGGTACTAAGGGGGTACCCGATATTATTATGGTACCAATTGGGTACCTGTTGTTATAATGGTACCAATGGGGTACCTGGTTTGGTTTTTAGTACACCAAAGGGGTGTGTGGCTATAATACTTAAGCGCAACAAAGTTTTGGTTATATATGCCCTCGGTCGCTTCCTTGCGTGAGAATCTTTAGCTTCAATAACAGTTATCTGTTGAAGTCACAACGGACATGACCATGCGCTCCACTTATACTGAAACAAACTAAGTGATTTGATTTAATTTGGGAATACTTGATTATGTAATATTGTGAAAATAAAATATGGTAACACTTTTCGACTTTATATCAATTGAATCTTAGAGAAATCCTAAGTCCCCCATTTGGTTGTTTGGTCCGAGATTGTATCCTAGAATAATGAGTAAAAGAAAGATAATTCAGATATTAGAAAATTGTATTCAAATTGATAGTTTAAAAGTATTTAAAATATGTTTTATTGCACGATTTCTTATATGTGCTGATGATGTACCAGGCATAAGGTGTGACTTATGTGAAGCTTTAAATGACTTTAGTGAATTTGAATTGCGTATTAATGTTTGTAGTTTGTTCCATTCTGTAGGACCGCATATAGAAAACGCCCTGTCATATAATGTCGTGTGAGATATGTACCATTGGTAGACGATCTTAAGGTTTCCCCATGTTTTAAAGAACAGTTTGAAAACAGAGTATTTATATATTCTGGTGCTTGATCATTTATTGATTTGTAGACCATGATGCATGTACGACATTTGATTCGTTTTTGAAAAGGAAGCCATTGAAGAGCATTAAACTGTTCATCGGAGGGAGTAGTCAATTCAACTCCCCAGATTAGCCTTGCAGCTCTATTTAGTTGTTATAATATTCGTTCATTGTTATATACAGAGCATTGACCACATATAATACATCCATAATCAAACAAAGATAATATATATGCATTAAAAACATTTTCATACTATAACGAGGATAATGAGTCTAGTAACTTTAATGATGTACCAGAAATAAAAATAAATCAAAAGTTCGGTATTCTATTGGAGATATTTGTTCAGAATGTAATAAACCACAACGTTAAGTAACTAGTCATCAATCAATCTTCATTCAATACAGAAGACAAATCATACATTGACTCTACATCTCCTATAACCAACACATTAATTAATTTGGAACCATTTTCAGTTAATACAGTTCATACCGATGTATTTGACTCTTCAATCTTAGACTTTCATCGACGATGTCTACATATATCTAATATGAATATTTGTCACCTAAAGTCAAAACTAGATGGCATTAAGTTACTTTTAAGTGAGTCTAAAAACGTAGATAGACTTGGAATATGTGAAACCTTTCTTGACAGTTCTGTTGATGATGAAACAAAATCAATTACAAACTATAATATCGAACGAAAAGACCGTACTAACACAAATAATTATATGGATAAATCAACAGGAGGTGGTATCGTAGTATATTGGCCAGCATATTTACAGTATAAAACGAGAACAGATTTCGAGACCCATGATATTGAATCTGTTTAGGTAGGGATAAATTTAAAAAACAGTAAACCAATATTGATCAACTCAGTATACAGGACACCATCATCAACTGTGCAATGGATCGTTTCATTTCCGAGGAAATTGGAAACAATAGCATAACTATGAAATGGTGATTTTAACATAAATCATTTAGCTAGTCAAACTAATATTACAAAATAGTCTCAGACAACAGAGCTATATGGCTTCAAGCAAATTATAACTGACCCAACAAGAGCTACTGCCCATTCGTCAACTCTAATTGATCATATATATAATACACCTTACACAAAAACATGATATTTGAAGCATTTGTAGCCAATGTTGCTATAAGTGATCATTATCCTGTTTGTTTCACTCGTAGCACACCTAAAGCGCAAAATAAAGGGAATTACCATAAAACAATCACTTACAGATCATATAAATCATTTCAGAAAATATATTCCTGATGAAATGAACCTGTCAGAAAAACTTGTTAATTTCGAATGTTCACATGCAGATTCTGATCAATATTGTCACATCTGTTCTTAATAAGCACGCTCCAGTAAAAACAAAACGAAATATATGTTCGCGGTAATTTTAACAGCCTATCGTCAACTCTAATTGATCATATATACACTTCACACGAAAACATGATATCTGAAGCTTTTGTAGCAAATGTTGCTATAAGTGATCATTATCCTGTTTGTTTCACTCGTAGCACATCTAAAGCGCAAAATAAAAGGAATGACCACAAAACAATCACTTACAGATCATATAAATCATTTCAAAAAAATATGTTCCTGATGAATCTGTCAGAAAGACTTGTTAATTTCGAATGTTCACATGCAGATTCTGATCAAAATTTTAAAAACTGGATCAATAGTTTCACATCTGTTCTTAATAAGCACGCTCCAGTAAAATCAAAAAGAGTACAGCAAGATATCGAACCTAAATGGTTTACAGAAGAAATAATTATAGCACAAAGAAATAAAGATACTTATCATAAAAATAAAGATTGGAGTAATCATAAACATTGGCGAAATAAAACTATATCTTAATTAGAATATCAAAAAGAGCTTCTTCACAAATGAAATCAATGATGATAAAGACAATAAATTCTTATGGGATCACATTAATGATCTTAAAAGTAAAACAAAATCTTCTGCAATACCACGTGAATTAAATATAGATGATGCAACATTTAAAAACACAAAAGATATAATAAATAACTTTAATGCACATTTTTTCAAGCATTTGTGAAGAATTAAAAGTAGATACATGTCAACACCTCTTATCAATTTTAAAGTCACTTGACGTTACAAAATCCACAGGGTTTGACCAAATCCATTTTTGCACCATCGTTATTGAAGTTAATACATATTAACATATATACGAGCTCTTTCCCTCAAACATCCAAGGAGGCAAAACTGTTTCCTATACATAAAGGACGATCAAAATGGGATCCCTCAAAATTTAGACCTATATCTATTTTACCAATTATATCTAAGGTTTTGAAAATCATGTAACATAATGTTACATTGCACACCAGAATAAATATAAACTCATACACATATCACAATCTGTTTTTCGCATAAATTACTCATGCCAAACAGCACTAGTCAAACTTATAGATAAATGACTTGCACATATAGATAACGGTGACTTGATAGGTTTCATATTCTTTGATTTAAAAAAGGCATTTGATAGTGTACATTATAACATACTTTTAGAAAAAAATTCTCTCTACGAAATCTCTGATCGTTCAATCGGTTTGTTTACTTCTTATCTCTCTTGTAGAACGCAGTTCATTGCATCAGGCTCTAGTGTTACTTCAAAGGAAATGATTAAAAGCGGTGTTCCTCACGTCTCTGCCCTTGGGCCAGTTTTATTTCTCGTATTCATTAACGACTTACCTGTATATACTGAAGAATGTGAAACTTAGACTTATTTGCCAGTGACACAATCATATACACACAGCGGATAAGAATCAATGTTATTGAAACTCGACTCCAAACTAGCGGTTTTAAAAATAACAACACACTAGACATTAAATTAGACGACAATGTAATTCAAGCAACTTAAGTTCAAAATCTTTTAAGTATACACAATAATCAAACATTGAGTCGGGAAAAACAATTAGAAAGTTTTTGTTTAAATATCACAAGAAAAGTAACACTAATGAAATTGCTATCAAAATACATAAACCAAGATAGTATTAAACTGTTGTTCAATGCAAATATAAAGAAGAAGAAACAAGCATATTTTATAACGCCATTATGTGACTACCTCATGGAAGCACTTCCTGTTTGCAATGGTGGTACTATGCCTATACTTTTCCTTGTACTTTTTGTTTATTTCTTTCTCCTCAAAGAAGAGTTTCCAGAACAGTTGCTTCGTTAGGTTGTTATAGCGTTGGAATTGAGACCGATATGTATAACTCAACTGAGTAGCTACTTAAGTCGTTTCGTGAACTTCATTTAAGATTCAATCTCCAACTGAGTAGAACATCAGATTTATGTTTCAGTTTAATTGTTTTCGTGAAACCGGCACAACCGAAGCATGGTCTGGTGTTAGAGCATCCGCCTCGCATGAGGAAGGTCAATGGTACGATCACCGGCCGAGTCGTATTAAAGACTTGAAAAATGCTCAAAATACTGTTTGAAGAACACACCGTCGCAATATGACTTAAAAATATTTGAAAGCGACATGAAACACCATACAACTACAACATAAAACACTTCCTTTATAAGATTTCGTTTAATGTCTTGTTTAACACTCAACTGATTAAGATAAAAGAAAATGCGACATTTATAGTCGGTCAGATGCTGGATCATTTTCCTAAACTCCTTGTTCAACCGTTTTGATTGAGACGAAATGTTATTGTCAAGGTCCCATACATTCTATAAGCTGATACAGGTGGTCGATTCAATACTAGTATACTCTGGAGGTCGTAGGTTCGAATCACGCTCGCTCCAAAAACTTAATGTGAGAAAATTGATATTTATCTGGAGCGTGTGAACCTGTGGGAGAGCATCGGACCCAGGATGGAAGGGTTGTGGATCCTCCGTCACGGCTATGTGTGGTGTCCTTAAGCAAACTACTTTATCTGCATACGCTTCGTAACCATGGTGACCTCGAGCGGAGTGGTAAGAACTTCGTCCACAATCAAGGTAAAATAAATAAGTTTAAATACGATCTAGATATCGATTAACAGTCCCTAATTTCTAAAGGTATTATTCACTCTATCTATTAGCAGTTTGTATTGACAAATTCCGTTGAAAAAAGAAAGTTATTCATCGTTGTTTCGGCTTTTCACAAACGAAGTTTTGACTTTTCACTATCGTTGTTTCGACTTTTCACCATCGTAGTTTCGCATTTTCAACATCGTAGTTTCGACTTTCCACCATCGTAGTTTCGCGTTTTCACCATCGTTGTTTCGACTTTTCACCATCGTAGTTTCGCCTTCCTGATGATCATGCGCACTGACGTCAATCAAACGTAAACATGTCGTCTAAAGAAGGTAGGTTTTTATGGAAGGGTATCACCGCTATAACTCTTAGTCTGAAATTTGTCGTTTGTTCTTAGGATATAATAGGATAGACAAATAGCAAAGTTACAAAGGTGAAATGTTTTATTTCCCACAAAGAACTAAGACGAAAGAAACATTTACACCCATTGCGCAAAGAACAAACGACAAATTTCAGACTAAGAGTTATGGCGGTGATACCTTTCCATAGGTTTTACCGTGTTTATTTAATTATTAGGCCGAATTATTTATTGAACGTCAGATAAAAAGTAGATTGGGTCCAACACACGTATTTTATACCGCTTTATAGATTATGCATTGGATCTGCTTCACGCACAACGTTTAAATTTTGAATTTTTCTTCCGTTACTGCGCAAAATCCCGCCCTGGGGCATCGTTGAGGAATTTTGTGCATGAAATCCCGCTCTGGGGCATCGCATGATACAAGGTGATTGTAAAGCACGTATATAGGCATACGCAGGATTAAAAAAAATCAATCCAATCATCCAACGAATTCTTACAGGTTTCTATATCTACAAAATCAGTCAGTCAATTCGTGTTATGTGACGTAGAATGGTAGCCTATTTAAAGCACTCTTTCATCTCGTTCCGAGTATTGGTTATTCGATCTCCATCAAATCCTAATAAAACAATGAAAGAACCGTCGTGTGTGTGTGTGTGTGTGTGTGTGTGTGTGAGAGAGAGAGAGACAGACAGACAGACAGACAGACAGACAGACAGACAGACAGACAGACAGACAAACGGACGGACGGACGGACGGACGGACAGGCAGACACAGGTTGGCAGGCAGACAGAAATATATTTTTTAAATTATTTAATTTTCCTCGATTGTGAAACAGCGAAACAAAGTTCTACAACTAAGACAAATCTGGCTTGAAGTCTTCTTTGGTAGAACCAGAACTGTGAAAGCTTTGTAGCGGAATTAAAGCAGTTGGTCCCGTGAACAGGGCAAGTCATACCCAGTACACGTTACAGATCGCACTGAACTTAGAACTATGTTAATCAGTGATTCAATCCCGTAAAACCTCCCTCGGATCTGAGACCGCACGTAATACTCGAAAGAGAGGTGTAGCAGGGTAGAAAGATTGATAGTCTAAACGTATATAGATAAAAGTTCTTGCTCAAGGACACCACATATAGCCTAGTTAAGGATCGAACCCACGAAGCTTGGATCATGGGTCCAATATTCTACCATTGGACCATGCGCTCCACATAAAAAATAGTAAACTTCAAGTGACAGAGTGGTAGCTATACATAAATCAGATATATCGGGGGCGTAGAAAATGCTATAAGAAAGTGTATACAAGTAAAATGAATTGTCAGCGGGTTTTATTGAATGTGCATATGGTACTGAAGCATTTGGATTCATAGAAATGTTGCACTTACACAATCTTAAGTTGACCTATACACACAATATTTTTTATGCTACAGTGCCTCAGTCAATGGTTATATAACTTGCATAATTCAAATGCACCGGCTTGTGTCCCCGGTATGGCTGCGTATTTTCTTGTCCGGCTACAAACAACAACCCATGTTCAGTGTTTTGCAGATATTATATCTATGTATAACCATCAACATATTTTCAATTATTGCCTTTCAGATAATACTATATCTAGCGTGTTGAGAAAGATTGGGTTGGCAGGGTAAGGAAGTTTTCTGACTATCAAAGTAGATCTTATAACAATTACATGACTTGTATATTGATCATCCAGCATACTGTCTCTGTCTGTAAATCTATGACATACAGGTTGCAGAATTGTTGAATCCTTCAGGACTCACACCACTATTATCTTCCTCGAGTACTCCGGACCTATAGATGAAGGAGGTAGAACTAAAACTTTAGTCCTCTTTTTCTTCTTTTACAGGCCTTTGTACTGCAATGGTTTGTTTTTGCTAGCATGAGGTAAATGGTCAGTATTTGAGAAATCACCACTGAAAATTTGATGCTGATACCAGCTTTCTGGACAATTCTGTGTCATTTCAGAATTGTTAGTTCGAACCGCATCTAGGGCGAATAGTAGACATATTATTACTCTGGAAATTGATAGGTCTCGCAGAAGCATTGAATTTAAAAAAAACAACCTGGTCAAGGCATACTTTTTTTCTTTCATTTATAATTGAATATCTTGAATCAGTGAAGAATTTGAGCCCAGAAACATGCTGCAGAATTTTATTTTTCACTCTGTTTTGAACATAAATGTTACAATGGAGCCCTATGGGAAATGTGATAGTGGTGTGAAACGTTAACAGAAATTGACAGATCTGCATGTTGCAGAATTGAAGGGATGCTGATTTCTTTTAATAGAAGGTATTGACCTATAATTTGGACATGTTATGAATAGTTGAAAACAATCTCAATTTTTAAATATTTCAGTTAAACTGATGGTGTATATTTGCATTTTTTTATGCATTTATGATAGAGATTACACACATTGACCAATTTTTGTATATGCAATTTCTTGATATTCATATTACCCATGTATGATTCAGTATTCTGTTAAATGTGGAAACAAAACGAAAGATATATCATGTCTAATGCATGTAGATGGTCATTTTGGTATTCCCTTACCCTAAGTTTAGATTTATGAGCAGTTCAGTCTCATATTTTATGAACACCTGTCCTCATAGACATATCACATTTGTGACACTCTCTCCACCATAACGGTTTTGCCAGATTTCTATAGCTCTACCAACCCTTAATTCAGGTTGAAATATCTGCAAGATCACACTGAATTCCGATGGGCATGCTTATTGCTCAGATTGTGAATTTTAAGGTGATAGTTACATTTAATTTAATGTATTACTCCACCCAATTATTTCTGCATACAAAATAGAATTGTCTGCAAAATGAAATAAATTGCATATTTACAGTGGACTGGGAGTTTGTACTAATTTATATTGTTTAATTATGAAAATAAAGTAGTTGCAGTCTTGCCAAGAGGCCAGTTTATGGTTAACTTCGGTTGTTTTCGGTTGTGGTCGCATTGAATTTGGCATAGTTTTTGCTTGTTCTCCATTTTTATAGAAAATCCTATAGATATGCAGAATTTTACATTGAATGTCGTGTATGCATTATATATTGAGACTGTGTTGCCCTTTTTATATAAGAATTGATTTGTAGACAGGGTAATAGTGTACTTTAGCATGAAAATAGCTTGAAATATTTGCTTTTGTGGCTACCATATCATTCTGATATTGAAATTTTACAATATCATTTTTTTGTTATCAAAATGTTTGTTTTTTCTTCCTATTTTCAGACACCTTTTCATTTTACCATGTAGTTGTGAATGTCTCAGATCTTTTTAGACACGAGTTATCATGACACTTAGACTGTATAGTTGTGAATTCTTGCTTTTTTACAAGAAATAGCAACTTTTGACTGAAATCATGTGTCACTAAAACTTATTTTATTTCAGAACTTGTTGAGATATGGTGATGCATTTAGCTTTATTGAACTTGTATTGAGTATTATTACATAATATGTAAATGTAGAATCTTATAATTAAAAAAAAGTCCTCTTCAGGTCAAAGCTGCCGGACTTATTCACCTCCACCCACCCGTAGGAGGACATACACACCAATAAATTCTAAATATATTTCTGTAGTTTTCATTACATTTGTATAATTCAATTTGTAGATATCACAGAAATAAATGGCCACATTTGAGTTATTTGTTATTTAAAGTCTTTTGTGATACTTTATGTGTTTGCCAATTTTATTGATAGTGTTTTATATATTGTTGATACATCTAAAACAGATAGAAATCATGACGGACGAAATTTTTAGGAAGTTGGGGATATGTGTGATGGGAACATGTTTAAAGATTAAACAAGCCTGTAGGAACTCATTGAAAGGTATTATGTTTATTTGAATATATCTGTAAACTTCGACTTCTGCTGTTCATGAACATAATTATATGACTATTGTATATTGAAAAGAAATACAAAAAAAATCTGGTTGAAGAAGAATATTTTATTAATTTAAACTATTTAACTTTTATTTATTATTATTTAATAGTCTCTCGATACTAAACAGATACACACACACACACACACACACACACACACACACACATATATATATATATATATATATATATATATATATGGAGATAATTATTTGTGAATAACCAAGACATAAATGTACAGACCAGACTACAGCGAGTACGCTTAACTACAATGCAAACCATAGATACAATATCAAGGCCTCTGCCAAACCAATAAATTTGGTGTCGACCATGACTTATATACTATGGAATAACAGCAACACATCTGGACAGGGTGGAGAAATTTACATACATGAAGTGATGGCTTTATATGAGTAGGATCCAGTTAAAGATTCATGACTACTGACATGCTATATTAAGGACAGATTAATAAACCCTAGATCATATAGATACAGTGAATTCATTGTATATATAATTTCATAAATGGGGGTAATTAAATTAACAACAATGGAATTTACGATTTGTATCTATGGTTTGCATTGTAGCAGACACACACCCAGATTCACAGAGACACATACACACAGAGAGACACATACATTCACACAGAGACACACACACACACACAGACAAATACACACACACTCGCACAGAAACACACACCCACCCAGATACAGAGACACATTCACCCACACAGACACACACAAAGTCACACATATATCAACAGAAATACATAAAAAACTTTATCTGAGAGGACAGTAGTTATATATTTAGTTTGTCTGGCTACACTTCTTCCACATATCTTGACTAATTCACCTGGAATTTGCTGCATGAATGTGTGGCATTATAAAGCAATAGTGACAGAGTTGTGTATTTTTGGACTTTTAATATTGAACAAAGTTTTTATTAGTCTGAGTGTACAACACTGTATCATAACATACCTCACATATTTTTTTTTAGTCCGAGTGTACAACACTGTATCATGACGTACCTCACATAACTTCTTTTTTTAGTCTGACTGTACAACACTGTATCACAACATACCTCACATATTTTTTTTTAGTCCGAGTGTACAACACTGTATCATGACATACCTCACGTAACTTCTTTTTTTAGTCTGAGTGTACAACACTGTATTATAACATACCTCACTTATCTTCTTTTTTTAGTCTGAGTGTACAACACTGTATTATGACATACCTCACTTATCTTCTTTTTTTAGTCTGAGTGTACAACACTGTATTATAACATACTTCACTTATTTCTTTATTTCAGTCCGCGTATACAACACTGTATTATAAAATACTTCACTTACTTCTTTATTTCAGTCTGAGTGTGCAACACTGTATTATAACATACTTCACTTACTTCTTTATTTCAGTCTAAGTGTACAACACTATATCATAACATTATGTTTTGTTTTTCTTTTGAAACACACACATATTACTAAATATTTAGGCTTGTAATTACTTCTACACTTGAACTGCATCAGTATAGCATATAGGACCAAGTTGGGTCATTTTCTATAACCAAAAACCAAGATGGTATTTTTTAAAAAAAAATTGAAATCTAAGATGGATGTGACACTACATTCACCTGAAAGGGAGTATATTGGCAAATAACACATACAAACTGCAAGTAGAGAGACTGTCTCTATATGCGTTGCACATAAAATAGTGCCCATGTCCTGATTTAATGCGTTAATTAACATAAGAGTTATTAAATTATCGCTTATTAACAATAATAAATTATAAATAAAAATATTGACAATAATTGATTGCTGGATGTGAAAAAATATTGCTCAATATGAACATGGGTAAATATTCTGAACATACCTTTGTATTGTCAGAAATATCCGTGCATGCACCTGCCAGTCGAAATAAAAATTTAAAACATGCATAGCAATTGCCACAAAACTATTTTAAGAATGGACCTGTAATATTATTTATTGGGTAAATGTTCAATTGCCAAATCGGACATCATGTCAATAATTGAATGCAAATACAAAAGGCTTGTCGGTTTTGACGCAGTAGTATTTTTTGGTGTTTTTTCTTTCACAGAATTATAGCAAGAATGAAATACGGCATAAAGAATGGATTTATGGTATTATGTAGTGTGCACACAATTGAAAACATTCAAACTGTTATGTTGGTGATCTGACTATGTTTTCATTCAGTTGTGTCACGAGATTCATTAGGTACCTTATCTAATAAAGCAAGTTTATATTAGTACATAGATACTTTAAAAAAATATCATTGCCTGTGTGCAAGTGTTTACATCAGTTGTAAAATATGTACACAATAACTGACATCGTCGCAGTTTACGACGGTTAATCGGAATACCGAAGGCAGTTCGTTCAAAATAGGAAAGGTAAACAAATCAAATAATGCAGCATCTGAAAACCGATGATTATAATAAAGTGGCAATAGAATTATACACTTTGGATACCCAAATGCGTAAGTTATCTCTGTACTGGTAATATCTATTATTACATCACCATATTGAGAGTTAAATGCCAATATATTCCCTTTAACTACTCAGCCAATGAATTTACATAACATGATTGAGACTTAAGATGCTATATTAAGCTTGTAAACCCTCACCAAGCTTAACTTTAACACTATTGTTATACTTTAAACAAAGGATGCGAGTACAGTCCATTCATGATAATATGCACCAAAGCTTTTGTATTTTTACAAATATGGTTATGCTTATCAGAAATCAATACATGTACAGCTTGTGAACCTTAACATGTGTTAATACATTTTCTGTTACATGTCTTTTTCTTAGATAATTAAATTGTTTATAAGTTTGATAATAATTTCTTTAACAATTTTTTTTCAGATGAAACAGTTCCAGTGACGTTTGGGGAATTTCTATCATTTATAACTGGTGCAGACGAGATCCTCCTCTTGGGTTCAATAAAATGATTGAATGTTTTTCAATCAAGAGGAGGGACAAACCAGATATCCATCAGTTTGTATTTGTTCACTGGAATTATACATTCCAAGAGGAATTGACAACCCTGATGTTTTTTCAGCCCTTATGGTAAGGGCACTAAAAGGGTCAGTTGGGTTTAAAAAAATATAGACTGTCTGTTACATTTTACAAGTTTTAATTATTACAGTCCATAGAATCTGCAGAACTATATTATAACATCATTTTACCGACATTGAACTATCATGTTTTCAATTGTTTAATTGTAAAAAATCTTAAGGTCAATAGTAGGAAAAAGTCTGCCTGAACTAAAGCATGTTTTTAATTATTTTGGTAACTTGATTATGCATTTTAATAACTAATAGTTTAAGTTATTTAATGTTTACAATGTTTCGGATAATTACTGTCCTCAAACCATTTCAAGTTTAGATAATTTTAGTTCCCTACTTTAAATGTACGGTTCTTTGGTAATAAAAACAAAAATTCACTTGCTTTTGAGCCTATTTGTGTCAACGTCGATGTTATGTAAAAGAATTCTGCCAAATTCTGCACATTTACTCATTTCTTACAAGTATAATTTTCTGAAAAATTGTATGTTGTTTTTTTAAACTTGAAGGGAACAACTTTTCAGATCAACTGATCAGGTTTAGATTAGGTTAGGCTATTACTAGGTGTCAGCCGTTGGTTATCTTTTACTTCAAACGACTTCTCTGAAACCGACAGACAGATTTTTAACAAACCTCTCTGAAACTATAAGGCCTGGAGCTTTAATATTTTATATCTAATGATATAATTTTGGGATCGTTCAAGCAAAGGTCAGAAATTGTGGTGCCCAGGGGGCTTTTTAATTTAACATAGCGAAAGTAGGTGTTTCAAATTTGTTCCTATAAAAGAGATTGGTTTTTATAAGAGTCCAATCAATGAATGAATAGGGTTATATGGTGTACCAACACATTATAGGTTATGAGAGTCCAGTAAAGGGTTCTGATACATATTGCAAACAAACGGAAGGGCCATTTTGAATATTAGTAAAGGCATAAAAACATGTAAGTTTTAATTTGATCATTAATTAATATCCTTGAGTAATGGGTGCTATGTAGATATATCAGTTACTTGTGGAGATGTAGTGACCAATAACTTGTTAACATTACAGGATTCCAGGAAGATTGGTTAGTCAGATGACCATCTGTTAGCCCTCGTTGGCATAAAAATGACATCAGTAGATATGTGTAGATAGAGAATAGTATCTGATATTATCAACTTTATCAGGTGAGGTTTAAAAAATAATCAGGACGAGCCTCTGCTGAGACTTTTTTTTCGTGCCTAACCTGATAAAGTTGATAATATTAGACGCCAACGTGGTATTCTATTTACCATGTCAATTTTTCTAATATGTTTTTTATTCATTTTAAGTAGGGTTAAAATAGTTTCGTCCATGTCAAAATGTATAATTATACATAATGACTTCATGTGCCTGATAAACTAGTTGGCGTGATAAACCTATATTTATCAGGCAGGCAGTTTATCAACAGAAATGAATGCATTGACATGATTAAACAATGCTAATTCACCATATGGAATATGTTGATATGTTTATTGTTTACAAAACAAAACAACGAATGTACATATATATCAATTCTAGTTGGATGTAGAAACTAACTGAGTTATTAACCATTCAATGAGACCCCTAGCTTCATCTGCTGTTTCGGGCTGTGTTTTCCCATTTATTTCAAGTAGTTCAAGTATTGTATTTTGTATAGGTTCTTTGCAGCCGGAAACTGTTGGTGTCCTGCTATAAATCCTTAGAGATGCAACATCTGCCATATCGACTGCATATTTGTAATCAGCTTTGCCTGTTTCAAAAAATTAAATGTATTAATCAAAATGATTCGTATTTTAATTAAAAAATATTTATCAATCTAAGATGCTTTAATGCTTTGAAACTTATTTTAGAACTGCCAGCATATATGATTAAAATCTTGATTGATTAATCCATTATGTTGGCATATAAAACACTATCATTCTATTGCGAGTAAATTTTTACTTGAATATGGTAGTAATGTGTAAATAACATGTGCACTTTTGGAAAGAAACGGGTCTTTTTCGGGGGGATGGGGGTGGGATGGTCTATTTTGTTGACCAGACTGCATTGACCAGTTGACCAGATTCTATTGACCACTATCAATGTATGTACAAAAGGTTGTAAATGTGATATAGTATGCACTATATTGGTGAATATTTTAATCTAATTCTAAAAAATAAAATAAAAAATGAAGATGATGTTTTTGAAGAGAGATTTTGAAACCTTTTTGAGAATTAAATTTAAAAAATAAAAGAATAAAAAATTTAAAAAAAAGTTTTTGAAGAAATTTATTTGAGAAAATTCTTTATATTACTTCCTAGTCTAATTCATAATGCTTTAATAAATAATTTATTCGCGGCACGGGAGAAATATCTAAAAATTTACTCCACAGTATCAGGATTTTTGATAATATTTTCAGTCATAACATTAAATAGATTTTTTAAAATTGGGTACACTGTTATTTCATGGTAGATCTACTTAATAAACAACTATTTTACGGTCCACTTTTACAATTCTTCAACCCATTCTTTGGAACCATCAAACTGTCAAACTGCCTCCCCCATTGGTTTTCTATTTCAACAAAAATTTCCTGCCATGCTGAAATACACATTTTGTGTAGTTTTCGCCACCAACTAATAAATGACAGTATTAAAAGTGCATAAAATGCTGATTCTCATGTTGTTACATTACCGGTTACTTTATACAATACTATCAAATTACAAACTTTTCTGAATTATTATACATACTTATCAGTTTCCAAACCTTGTAAAGATAGTAACAATCGCATGTTTCTATAAACAAAAAATCTCCAAAAGTCAGTACCAAAGCGATGCTTTTGACAGATTGTATGTTTAATTCATTGTGTTTATTGAATTAATTTTTATCATTAACCCTTCATGAACACATACTTGTGATGAAGATGTGCGGATATTGATATAGATACCTGGTTTGAGTGTGTGCTACCAATGATTATACTTTTCTCTTCACACATTTCATCTCCATGAAACCGTCTAAAGGACTTTTGCATGTTTTCAACTATTCCATTTCCAGTTCCAGCATCAATGCGTATGCATCGAGAGACTCCTACAATAGATTTGAATGAATCTTTACAATATGGCATTATATAAAATAATGAAATAAAAATGATAATCAACAGATTCATTTCGAGCATTTTGGTACTGCAGGACTGAGTATTTTGGTACTGCATGACTGAGCATTTTGGTACTGAGGAGTGAGCATTTTTGTATTGAGGACTGAGCATTTTGGTACTGCAGGACTGAGCATTTTGGTACTGAGGAGTGAGCATTTTTGTATTGAGGACTGAGCATTTTGGTACTGCAGGACTGAGTACTTTGGTAATGAGGAGTGAGCATTTTGGTACTGCAGGACTGAGCATTTTAGTAGGTGAGAGCAATTTTGTATTGAGGACTGAGCATTTTGGTACTGCAGGACTGAGCATTTTGGTACTGAGAACTGAATATTTTGGTACTGCAGGACTGAGCATTTTGGTACTGCAGGACTGAGTATTTTGGTACTGGGAACTGAGCGTTTTGGTACTGCAGGACTGAGCATTTTGGTACTGAAGAATGAGCATTTTTGTACTGCAGGACTGCATTTTGGTACTGAGGACTGAGCATTTGGTACTGCAGGACTGAGTATTTTGGTATTGCAGGACTGATCATTTTGGTACTGCAGGAGTGAGCATTTTTGTATTGAGGACTGAGCATTTTGGTACTGCAGGACTGAATATTTTGGTACTGCAGGACTGAATATTTTGGTACTGAGTATATAGGTACTGCAGGACTGAGCATTTTGGTACTGCAGGACTGAGTATTTTGGTACTGCAGAACTAAGCATTTTGGTATTGAGGACTGTATATTTTAGTACTGAGATCTGAGTATTTTGGTACTGCAGGACTGAGCATTTTGGTAATGCAGGACAGAGTATTTTGGTACTGCAGGACTGAGCATTTTGGTATTGAGGACTGAGTATTTTAGTACTGAGATCTGAGTATTTTGGTACTGCACAATTTTGCATTTTGGTACTGCAGGACTGAGTATTTGGTACTACAGGACCGAGTATTTTGGTACTGCAGGACTGAGAAGTATTTTGGTACTGCAGAACTGAGTATTTTGGTACTGAGGAATGAGTATTTTGGTACTGCAGGACTGAGTATTTTAATACTGCAGGACAGAGCATTTTGGTACTGAGGACTGAGTATTTTGGTACTGCAGGACTGAGCATTTTGGTACTGAGGACTGAGTATTTTGGTACTGCAGGACTGAACATTTTGGTACTGCAGGACTGCATATTTTTGTACTGCAGGACTGAGCATTTTGATACTGCAGGACTGAGTATTTTGGTACTGCAGGACTGAGTATTTTGGTACTGCAGGACTGAGCATTTTTGAACTGCAGGACTGAGTATTTTGGTACTGAGAACTAAGTATTTTGTTAATGCATGACTGATCATTTTGATAGTGCATGACTGAAGATTTTGGTACTGCAGGACTGATCATTTTTATAATGCAGGACTGAGCATTTTGGTTCTGCAGGACTGAACATTTTGATAGTGCAGGACTGAGCATTTTGGTACTGCAGGATTGAGTATTTTGATACTGCAGGACTGAGTATTTTGGTACTGCAGGACTGAGCATTTTGGTATTGCAGGACTGAGCATTTTGGTATTTCAGGACTGAGCATTTTGGTACTGCAGGACTGAGTAGTTTGGTACTGCAGGACTGAGTATTTTGGAACTGAGGAGTGAACATTTTGGTACTGCAGGACTGAGCATTTTGATAGAGCAGGACTGAGCATTTTGGTACTGAGGACTGAGCATTTTGATAGTGCAGGACTGAAGATTTTGGTACTGTGGACTGATCATTTTAATAGTGCAGGACTGAAGATTTTGGAAGTGCAGGACTGAACATTTTGATAGTGCAGCACTGAGCATTTTGATAGTGTAGGACTGAAGATTTTGGTACTGAAGACTTATCATTTTGATAGTGCAGGACTGAAGATTTTGATAGTGCAGGACTGAGCATTTTGATAGTGCAGGACTGAAGATTTTGGTACTGAGGACTGATCATTTTGATAGTGCAGGACTGAGGATTTTGGTAGTGCAGGACTGAAGATTTTGGTAGTGCAGGACTGAACATTTTGATAGTGCAGGACTGATCATTTTGATAGTGCAGGACTGAAGATTTTGGTACTGAGGACTGATCATTTTGATAGTGCAGGACTGAAGATTTTGGTACTGAGGACTGATCATTTTGGTACTGCAGGACTGAGTATTTTAGTACTGAGAACTGAGCATTTTGGTACTGAGAACTGAGTATTTTGGACATCTCAAGACCTCTCATTGTTGTAGTAGTGGGTTTGAGGCCAGCTTGGTTCAGAAACTTTATATGAGAACAAGAAATGTCACTGGTAAATGTCGCATGCCCCACAAATGGTCGTGGAAAAATAACAATATAATAATGTTATAATAGGTAGCGATGTATCCATGAATACAAAGAGTAATGGACTGATGTTTCAGATTAGACATGCAATTTCATGTTTTTTACAAGCATGACCTTGACCTTTGTGTAACCTTGACCTTGACATCTGATGTATTGGTCCGGGTATTTCAACAGCTAAATGCTGCTGAAACATCATCATGACATGCTGGTCACTTGTGTCAATCTACTTTAAAATCCCTAAATGTAAGACAAAGTTACATATCAATTGTTGATAAATTGAGCCAAGCGTTTTTGAAATCCTTCCATGTATGATTAAGTTTAAGGACGGACTTGAAATCTCAAATAGATTCATACTTAAAGTGTGACCTTGACCTTTGAAGTACAAGTCTAGGTCTTACTTATGATATGTCGTCATGTCATCTTGATAAATTGAGCCAAGTTAAAGACAAAGTCACAGACCAGACACGCAATATCAAACAAACAGAAAACCTTATATCTTCCCGTTATATATAATATTTTATTTAATTCTTTTTTTTTTTTTTAAAAAATTTAATATATTGTTTGTCTTGCATAACTCTATATTGAATGCTGATGACACTAATAACGTCATAGGGCATTCCCTACCACCATTATTCAGTAGTATTTACTGATATTGGTAAACCATATAGCCTTATACTTAAGTATATTGCTATTTATATACTATATGTGTATATAATTATAGTACACCATTATATATGATAAAATTAAAAAAATACAAAGATGGAGGGGTGTACTATTTACTTCTCTTGAAGTTTAACTTTTAAGTATAGGGGTACTAAGGAGTATCAATAGAAAGTCACTAGTGGATTAGTATGTGTATCCTTTTCTCCCACTCCGATATGGAGATTGATTTATGCCAGTATCTATTTAGCACTATTATTCTATTATAAATTTTTATATGTTTGGTTATTAATTAGTGTAATTTATGACTACTCTTGCGTAACTCTATATTGAATGTTAATGACTCTAGTAACGTCATTTGACATTCCCTAATACCATTATTCAGCAGTTTTTACTGATATTTGTAAACCATATAGCCCTATACTAGGTATATTGCTATTTATATACAGTATTTGTATACATTTATATATTTTATCGGCAGATACCAGGGTTTGTCTAAAAACGATCTCCCGTGGACTATTTATCAAGTCATTTCCCACGATCCGATATATAAATTGAGTTACGCCAGTGTAATAAGTGGCGATAGTGTGTAATTTACCATATCCTGGTTCAGCCTTGCAATATTGTATTTAGTACACCGCACGGTTAAGATTTGACCAACCCCTGTTAATCTCCCAGGGTGTGTCACATAGTGGTACACACTGGTTTAAAATTAAATTAAAATATTATATATTTAAACTGTGAAATTTGTAAATAAGCACCCGGCAGATTGCTCATACCTAAAAAGTGCCATCTTTAAAAAATGTTTTAAAAGATCCGGTATCTCCTCAGATCAGATCTGTTGAGAACTGATTAACAAAGGTTGGTCACTAATAATATTAAAATAGTCTTCTGTAATTCTATATTGAATATCTTGTTATTTTATAAACACAATATTCCCTAGAACCATATACAATGTTTAACCTTGTATACGGATTTTTCTAATATTCAGTTTAAACTACAGTATCCAGTAATATGTGTAATTCCATATTATATTAATTATATCAATTGAAACTTGTGTTTAAAACACAAACACACACAAAAAAAACAACAACAACAATAAAGACAACAACGTTTAACTATTACACAGTTGTCTTTTATTCATTATTCTGTTCAACCTTTCCCCTTCTCAGCACATTATGATCCAGGACCGGGTAATAAGCTGGTCTCCTATTGGCTCTACATAAATTGTAATGCGCAATCTCATTGGCTGGATTTCAATCCGTTTTTCGATTCAAGCTTGAGTGTTTTGGGGTTTTTTTCCTCTCGAGGTGCGGACCACAGTGCGGACATGTAGGCTGAAATCCAGCCAACCAGAGGAGAATGACCTTATATGACCTTTAATGGAATGTCGAACTGGGGAAATGTAAACAAAGACATGTACTTTTAAGATCAGTAGGAATTACATAGGCTAGTGATTATTTATGCGGTGCAAGGCAAATATCAGTCTCCCTGGTGCTATGATATTAAATTAAGAATATGTATATAGTTATTACATGTTATTAGCAAAGTATTTATCTTAAATTCTGTTTCCTACGTACTCAAACGGCCCAGTTTATGATTATTAAAAGGACATACAGTGATATAAAAGAAAATTGTACAGAGTACAATATATTTACAATAAACTATTGTGTATCATTGCACCAAAAAGAGAGCATTTGACTGCTTATGCCTAATTAGGCATAAGCCTAAATAATATTGCTAATCATATACTCTGTGTCTAGGTCCCGCAACTTTTATTTCTTCATCACCCGCGTTGTAGGCACTGGGTCAGGTCCCATAGGTCAGCCAAGTTATTTTTCAGTGTAACTTATAAAATGGTTTATATATTATTATGACTAAGAATAAGTAATCAAGGACAAACAATTATTCCTAACATCATAATATTTATCAAGTAAATACCTATATCTGGTATTTGTAATAACCTGTTATTAATTACCTTATAACTTACATACTGGATTTAATTAAAATTATGAATTTACGTGTGAGATTGATCCCAAGTGACTCCTACTGATTCACTTGTGTTCTTTCATTTTTTTTTTTTCCTTTCTTTTATTTTTTTTTTATTTTTGAACAATTATTATTTAAAACAACTTTCCTGTAAACAGATACTAGTTCACAGGTTGAGTCTCATATTTTATTATGAGAATATCAAAAGGCTGATATTTTATTATTTAGTATGAAAGTTTTGGCTGACCCTTGAGAGTTTCATGTTGTTATTCAGGGCCCGTGAGCATACTCTAGATTTTGTCAGACATTTGACAATCCCTGTTGATCAACTGAGCCAAGTGTTTTTAAAACTCATCCATAGATGACAAAGTTACAGACCAGACAAGAAATCTCACACTGACTGAAAGTGTTGTCAAACAAACTCTAAGTGTGACCTTGACCTTTGAGGTAATCATGTGGGTCTTACACATGACACGTTGTAATGTCATGCTGATGAATTGAGCCAAGTGTTTGTGAAATTTATCCATAAGTGACAAAGTTCAGACCGGATACCAAATTTCAATCATACTGAAAGTTTGACCTTGACCTTTGAGGTATGGGTGTGGGTCTTACTTGCAACATGTCGTTATGTTATGCTGATCATTTGTAGCAAGTATCATTAAAATTCATCTATGCATGACAAAGTTACAGGCCGGACACAAAATCTCACACAAACTGAAAGTGTTGTCAAACAAACTCAAATTGTGACCTTGACCTTTGAGGCACGGATGTGGGTCTTACTCGCGAAAATTCATCATGTTATGTTGATCTTTTGTAGCAAGTATTATTAAAATTCATCTATGCATGACAAAGCTACAGGCTGGACACAAAATCTCACACAAACTCTAAGTGTTGTCAAACAAACGCAAATTGTGACCTTGACCTTTGAGGTACGAGTGTGGGTCTTACACGCAACATGTCGTTATGTTGATCATTTGTGGCAAGTATCATTAAAATTCATCTATGCATGACAAAGTTACAGGCCGGACACAAAATCTCACACAAACTGAAAGTGTTGTCAAACATACTCAAATTGTGACCTTGACCTTTGAGGCATTGGTGGGGGTCTTACTCGTGAATATTTGTCATGTTATGTTGATCTTTTGTAGCAAGTATTATTAAAATTCATCTATGCATGACAAAGTTACAGACTGGACACGAAATCTCACACAAACGCAAAGTGTTGTCAAACAAACGCAAATTGTGACCTTGACCTTTGAGGTACGGGTGTGGGTCTTACACGCAACACGTCGTTATGTTATGTTGATCATTTGTGGCAAGTATCAACAAAATCCACATATGCATGACAAAGTTACAGGCTGGACACAAAATACCGGATGGAACGACGGACAGAATGTCAGACAGATGGATGCTGAGATTACTATATGCCACCCAAAATATTTTTGGGGGCACATAATAAAGCTTTATGTTTTTTTGACTAGGAAGTGAAGTTTGTACATGGCACACAGTTTGGTACTCGTGTTATAGGTTGTACTTAGTACATGGCTACATGGTGGTATTACAGCAGAAATTTTTTTACAACAGTTCTTAAAATTTACTCGCTATTTGGTAGCAGATACAATATGCTGTGGTAATTCATGAATGTGACACTTGCTACAGGAGTACATGTATATATACAATTAACTAAGGTAGATTTCATGAATGTGGCACTTGCTACAAGGTAGGAGATACAAGTTGCTATGATATTATTCATGAATGTGGCACTTGCTACAGGGTAGCAGATACAAGTTGCTATGATATTATTCATGAATGTGGCTCTTGCTACAGGGTAGCAGATGCAAGTTGCTATGATATTATTCATGAATGTGGCACTTGCTACAGGGTAGCAGAAACAAGTTGCTATAATATTTTTCATGAATGCGGCACTTGCTACAGGGTATCAGATACAAGTTGCTATGATAATATTTATGAATGTTGAACTTGCTACAGGGTAGCAGATACAAGTTGCTATGATATTATTCATGAATGTGGCACTTGCTACAGGGTATCAGATACAAGTTGCTATGATATTTTTCATGAATGTGACACTTGCTACAGGGTAGCATATACAAGTTGCTATGATATTATTCATGAGTGTGGCACCTGCTACAGGGTAGCAGATACAAGTTGCTATGATAATATTCATGAATGTGACACTTGCCACAGGAGTACATGTAGATACAATTTACTAAGGTAGATTTCATGAACGTGGCACTTGCTACAGGGTAGGAGATACAAGTTGCTATGATAATATTCATTAGTGTGTGGCACTTGCTAGAGGGTAGCAGATACAAGTTGCTATGATATTATTCATTAATGTGGCACTTGCTACAGGGTAGCAGATACAAGTTGCTATGATATTATTCATGAGTGTGGCACTTGCTACAGGGTAGGAGATACAAGTTGCTATGATATTATTCATGAGTGTGGCACTTGCTACAGGGTAGCAGATACAAGTTGCTATGATATTATTCATGAGTGTGGCACTTGCTACAGGTTAGGAGATACAAGTTGCTATGATATCATTCATGAATGTGGCACTTGCTACAGGGTAGCAGATACAAGTTGCTATGATATTATTCATGAATGTGGCACTTGCTACAGGGTAGCAGATACAAGTTGCTATGTTATTATTCATGAGTGTGGCACTTGCTTCAGGGTAGCAGATACAAGTTGCTATGATATTATTCATGAATGTGGCACTGCCTACAGGATATCAGATACAAGTTGCAATGATATTTTTCATGAATGTGGCACTTGCTACAGGGTAGCAGATACAAGTTGCTATGATATTATTCATGAGTGTGGCACTTGCCACAGGGTAGCAGATACAAGTTGCTATTATATTATTCAAGAGTGTGGCACTTGCCACAGGGTAGCAGATACAAGTTGCTATGATATTATTCATGAGTGTGGCACTTGCCAGAGGGTAGCATAAACAAGTTGCTATGATATTATTCATGAATGTGGCACTTGCTACAGGGTATCAGATACAAGTTGCTATGATATTTTTCATGAATGTGGCACTTGCTACAGGGTATCAGATACAAGTTGCTATGATATTTTTCATGAATGTGGCACTTGCCACAGGGTAGCAGATACAAGTTGCTATGATATTCATGAGTGTGGCTCTTGCTACCGGGTAGGAGATACACGTTGCTATGATATTTTTCATAAATGTGGCACTTGCTAGAGGGTAGCAGATACAAGTTGCAATGATATTATTCATGAGTGTGGCATTTGCTACAGGGTAGCAGATACAAGTTGCTTAGAAAATATTCATGAATGTAGCACTTGCTACAAAGTAGCAGATACAATTTTCTTTAGACTCCTGCTGTCATCTTTACAATAACTAAACACACAGGCAACAAAGAAGAAAACCACAACTGGAACTGACTGTTTAAATTTAAATTTCAATCCAAAAACTCATACTGTATAATTTGGTAAATACTTTAGCGCCCACTTGAATATAAGTATACACTAAAAGTAAGTGCATGGGGCCTTACCATCATTCTGTATGTGATAAAAGGTGCATGTTAAATTCTTACTGAAATTTTGTCTTAAACTTAGGCGCATATCTGAATAAAGGCATATAAACAAAGTTACAAGCTAAAATTTCATTAACTACTAGTATCTTTATCAATACCATGATAATTGATAAATGTGAATAAAGGTGACAAGTGTTCTTATCTGTTGACAGTAGCTTGTGATCGTTGAATGTTATTTTACACATCTGGTGAAAAGCAATCCTTTTCTGGCTACCATGATGTTTGAATAGATTTTACTAACTATAAATAAAAATGTGGTACTGGTATACCACTTGAGTTATAATAACAGTTTCTGCATGTAACAAACATGTTATACTAAAATTGTAATTTGTATAGTGATACTGATGCTGTTCATATGAATGTACATGTAAGTGTAAATAAAGAATTTGAATTTAAGAAATCTCCTTTATAAAAGGAAATCCTACTCGAGAGAGAAAAAAATCAGTGATACAATAAATGGAGGTTAGCCAGTCATGTTGGTATTTTACTTTCATTTTCTTGACCAATGTAAGCATTGTCCAAATTGTCAAAAAATATGTGCATATAAGAGCTAATGTTTAAGTGTATATAAAATATAAGAGCATAGTTTGTATGTATAAGCACTTATGGAAAATAGGTGTATAGAAATGTTCCTAAAATTAATATACTACCATACGTTTATTTATCAAATTCTACTGTATGTTTAATTCTTTAATCAGGACATCCTGGTCTACCCCTACATATTGGTAATAAAGTCCTTACCAGAGTTGTGCTTTCTTCTTCATTTTTACAAAATACTATCTTCCCACAAAGCAGTGTGTGCTTCCCTTTAAGATGTACATTGAAAATAGAGACAAGGCTTCATGGCTCTAACATTTTCATATTCCAATTTTGATAATTCCACATCTTCTTCATCTCATTTCGATAAAACAACATTTTCATTCTCTATTTTGGTAAGACACTGCGGCGTGGTCTAGTGGTAGAGCGTCCGCCTTGCATGCGGAAGATCGCGGGTTCAATCCCCGGCCAGGTCATACCAAAGACTTTAAAAATGGTACTAGAAGCTTCTTCGCTTGACGCTCAGCATTTAGAGGAGAGTTCTAGGTCTGGTCAACCCGGTGTCAGTATAATGTGACTGGGTGGGGTATCATACCATGTGTCTGTGGCATGATACTCCAGTGTGACAGCGCTTAGAATACTGTCTCAAATAGACACCGTCGCGATATGACTGAAAAATTGTTGAAAGCGACGCTAAACACCATACAACAACAACAACTATTTTGGTAAGTCCAAGTTTCATTGTCTTCACCCAATTTTGATAATTCTTACACCATCATCCAATGTCTATAATTCAAAATTGATGTTAGTCCCTTTGAGAAATAGTGTTTGGTGAAAATTTATCAGAATTGAAATAATCCCCTTTAATGTATTGACTATCACTCCCTGCACATCCTTCATCATCAAGCAATGGTGACTCACTCAATCCCACTGCCCCCTTAGGCTATAAACAATATAAAAATGGATCTGATGGATGCTTCCCAAACAAGAGCGGTATGTCTGTGAAAAATTATCCAACCAAAACACTAAGACACTATGTGCGTCTCCACTTGGTAGGGTCCTATATCCCAGCAAGATCATAAAACTCCAACCAGAGGTTACAGAGAACTAGCACGAATAGGTTTTGGGAATGCAAGCACGGATGGTCGGACAGACGCAAGGACAAAGCGACGATTAATTTTTTTCGGGAACTTAAAAGCTATTCTTACCAAATCTCTATTTTCAATGTTATACCGTTTTGCTTTTTATTTAGAAATTTGTTTAAACTGTTCATTTATATCGGTTACATTTTGAAAATGAGAATTCCATACAAATTAAAGAAAATAAAAACCTCATTTCATGAAAAGGTCATCTGGAGCTCTCCCATAGGCATACGTGTTCTGGTTAATATATTATTCAACCTTTGATATCGGAAATAACTCACAGTAAGTGGGGTGATGACAAGACGAGGCGAGGCACCCAGTGCTCGTAGGCGAATAGGTACACGGAGTTATCGAGCTCAACGTCCCAGTAATATCTCAGCTGTTTCTGCCATTCAAAGTTGTTCACCGAGTCGCACTGTAACAAGATGGTTATGGTAGAAAATTAATATAAAACAAAAATTTCATTTACTTGTCACGTGTATATTTTGTTAAAGGGGCACACAGCAATGTTGAGATAGAATTTGCTCATATTCACGTGTCAAAACCAATCGTTACATTGCGACTACGAACCAAATACAAGGATATTATTCTCCAACAATGACTATCAAAAACAAGAAATGTGTCTGTTGACCTGAACGCGTCTGCTACATTATTGATCAGAAACCATTTTTTTACCAAAAATTAAGTCGAAAAAGGGGTATAACTCCTGTGAAATTTAAACGATGATGATAAGATTTTTTTTGTTTTATTTAATAGGGTTTAATGCCATTTTAAATAATTTACTTTTTATCTTATTGTTTATTATATACTCCTGAGCAAGTTTTAATCAGAGCAGCAGATAAACCTTGTATTTCTGTACATCCTGTAAAATTAATAACAAATTGTAAATAAAGTAAGAATAAAGAATACTGAAACAAATTATGAGAAAAAGTTTTAATTCCCAACAATTATGAAATGTATTCAGTCATATATTCACATTTTTCATTTGGATATGTGCATTCATTTTGACATTGAATGCCATGTCTCTAAATAAACAGCATTACCTAAATTTGTTAACACATGGTATTACATAAAAGGGTAAAGTTTTGATTGCACGTTATTATGAGGGTAGATAAACAATAGGAAAACACAGGGTGTAATTATATTATATTGTACATATTCTAGAAAAATTATTACAGGCTAAAACTAGTAGGACTACCATAAAAGTTCAATGTAATAATTGCCCAGGCTGTTTGTAATATCCCCACCCTGTGTAATTTTTCATACTAACAAAATACCCATAATCTCCTAATGTGAGAAAATTAATTAAAATTAACTAAAAATTGTGCATTTCAATTTTATTTTTTTGAAAATCATAAAATTCTCCAACCCCTTCCTATCTATGTAATTTTTACACTGCACTGAACTGTTGTTGGACAGCACTTAATATGTAACCCAACCAAATTACATATAACTTTATATACTTGAATGAAGCTAAATATGAATGTGAATCATTTCTACAGTAGGTAGTCTAGCATTTGGTTTATAACAGAAATTGTATACACTGTTTGTAACAAAGTTATTGTGCTACATAATATAATTTATATACTTCCTCCCACCACACCACCATCCCCACCCCCCTAAAACTCTACAAATTCTATTACTACAACTTATTAAGTATCACATGTTTCACAGGAAATATATATTTAGTAATAGGTGTTCATTTAGTAAAAATTTAACAATTAAGAAACCCAAAGGGAGTGACCGAAGGGAGTGACCTTAATTGTTATGTCTGTACTAAATGAATGCTACATGGCTGAGTGTTAAACGTCATTTGACTGACAGTTTGATGTCATCTGACTGACTCCAGGTGGAGCTACCATGAAAGCTGAGATGACTGACGTTTTAAAGTTGGTGTTTGCTAAGGCCGTTTCTAAGCATAGCTCGCGCTGTTAGTTTGTAAGTAACTCATTCAGAATTGAATCAAGGGCAGAGTCTGTGCAATGCTATTCACGCGTGTGAAGTGATGATGAACTTCTTAATAATTAAGAACAAACTTAATAATTAAGTTATTTTGACGGCTGTTTTAACAAATAAGAGGGACACAAGTTTGGAAATTGAAGTGATTCCATTGGTTGTCAAATGAGGTTAAACACTAATTAATATTATAATGGTAATTTCTTTAGGCCTAACTCTCAAACACAAAAGATGAATTTCAAAGTATATGTATATTAAGTTTGATAAAATTTGTTTTGTGTCCCTTTAAAATTAAGATGAAAGTACATGTAAACAGGGTTTGGTAAAAATTGTTTTGTGTCCCTTTAAAATTAAGATGAAAGTACATGTAAACAGGGTTTGGTAAAAAATTGTTGTGTGTCCCTTTAATTTGAGGATGAAAGGATATGTGTACAGAGTTTGGTAAAAATTGTTGTGTGTCCCTTTAATATGAAGATGAAAGGATATGTGTACAGAGTTTGGTAAAAATTGTTTTGTGTCCCTTTTAAATTAAGATCAAAGGATATGTAAACAGGGTTTGGTAAAAAATTGTTTTGTGTCCCTTTAATTTGAGGATGAAAGGATATGTGTACAGAGTTTGGTAAAAATTGTTTTGTGTCCTTTTTAAATTAAGATGAAAGGATATGTGTACAGAGTTTGGTAAAAATTGACAAATGGTGGATTACAGGGAGGATTTACTAACCATAAAAAGTAGTGTTTGCTGGATATAAATATGGGAACTTTATGCCAGTACATTATGCCATTATTATTACTAAACATATATACAATCATCATCGGATGCCAACGCATAATCCATTTTGATACTCTCCATTTATCACAGTCCTGTAGGATATTACACTAGCTTTGCATCGTTTCTACCAAGCCACAATGCAACTTTATGATTGGTTCCTTCATGATTTCATGAAGGGAACATTATCTAATTGCTACACTAGTTTCATGCAAACGACATTTTAATAAGATGAAAAAATGTTAGATGTATTTTGTTTTGTTCTGTTCAAATAAAACGATGCAGAGTAAGCGTAACTTCAGATGGGTGATGAATGGCGAGTATCAGAATGGGTATCTGACAATGGTATACAATATGGAATGACAAATCAAGGAGATTATGCTTTGTTGGACCGACTGTTGTTCAAGAGGATATCCTAAAACATTTATATCTCAAGAGGATATCCTAAAACATATATATATATATATATATATATATATATATATATATATATATCTCAAGAGGATATCCTAAACATATATCTCAAGATGATGTCCTAAAACAAATATCTCAAGATGATTTCCTAAAACATATATCTGAAGATGGTGTCTAAAACATATCTCTCAAGATGGTGTCCTAAAGTAAATTTATCTCAAGATGATGTCCTAAAACATATATTGCAAGATGATGTCCTAAACATATATCTTTAGATGATGTCCTGAAACATTTATCTCAAGATGGTGTCCTAAACATATATCTCAAGATGTTGTCCTAAACATAAATAGACTTCAACATTGTGTGCTAAAACATAAATCTCAAGATGGTGTTCTAAATTTATACCTGAAGATGATGTCCTACAACATATATCTCAAGATGATGTCCTAAAACAAATCTCAAGATGATGTCCTAAACATATATCTCAAGATGGTGTCCTAAAACATACATCCCAAGATGGTATCCTAAAACAAATATCTCAAGATGGGTCCTAAACATATATCTCAAGATGTGTCCTAAAACACATTTATCTTAAAATGATGTCCTAAAACATATATCTCAAGATGGTGTCCTAAAACAAATATATCTCAAGATGGTGTCCTTAAATATATATATCTCAAGATGGTGTTCTAAAACATATATATTTTAAAAGAATATCCTAAAACATATATCTCACAATGATGTCCTTAAACATATAATTCAAGGTGTTGTCCTTACACAAATATCTCAAGATGATGTCCTAAAACATTTATCTCAAGATGATGTCCTACAACATTAACCTCAATGTATTGATCTCAAGATGATAGATATATCAAAACATTTGTTAAGAGTAGAAATAAAAACAGGAAATGTCACTGGAAAATGTTGCATGCCCCTCAAATGGTCGTTGAAAAATAACAATATAATTATGTAATAATAGGTAGCGATGTATCTATGAATATAAAAAGTAATGGACTAAACATGCAATTTCTTGCAAGGGGGAGGAGTGGGAACAGGATTTTTTATTTGATTTTTTTTTTATGAAAATAACTAGGATCTGGGCAGCATAAAAATGAGGGAGCAAGCAGGGATGATAATATAGCAATTAATTTATCATGGCCTTATAGACAGGTTGTGTTAGAGCAAGTGAGTGTCTCAATATGTTACAATATAAACAGATCAATAAAAAGTCACAGGTTAAATCCAATGCACTGATAAAATAACAAAAATTCAACAAGATGGCCCTATATCGCTCACCTGACTGACCTTGAGTCACCCAACTTAAAAAGATTATATAATACATGTACACTTAAATTCCAGAAAAAACGAGATGGGCAAGAATTTTGATTTGTTTTGAAGATGTAATAGATGCGTAGAAGAGTTCAAACTTGGTAGAGGTTCACTCATGGTAAATGTCAGTGAAATTACATTGAAATCAGGTCAGTAGATTCTGGCAAGAAGGCTTTTGAATTTTTACTTTAGCTGCCTATATAGTAAACTAGCACCTCACTGTAGCGGTCATGTTTTTAACAAATCACAATGGCTCAAACAAACTTGGTAAAGGGTTTCTGCGAAATTGTTTTAAAATTGATCCGGTGGTTTCCGACAAGAAGTTTTTTTAAGTTTTTAATATAGTAAACTAACCCCATCTCCTGACCGCCATGTTTTTTTAGGAATCACTACCGTTTTAACAAACTTGGTAGAGGATTCCTCCAAGGAAAATTTCTGTGAAATTATTCTAAAATCGATCCAGTAGTTTCTAACAGGAAGATATTTTAAGTTTTTTTCTAATTAAACTTGCCCCGCCCCTGGTCATGTTTTTTGACAAATCAAGATGGCTTGAACAAACTTGGTAGAGGTCACTCAAGGACCATTTCTGTGAAATTATTTTAAAATCGAGTCAGTAGTATTTTTTAAGTTTTTACTAATTAAACATGCCCGGCCCCCTGGTGGCCACTTTTTTTGACGAATCAAGATGGCTTGAATAAACTTGGTAGAGGACCACCCAAGGAACATTTCTGTAAAGTTATATCAAAATTGGCCAAGTGGTTTCAGAGGAGAAGTTGTTAGAAGCTAAAAGTTAACGACGGAAGACAGACACCAGGCGATCACAAAAGCTCACCTGTCAGCCTTCGGCTCAGGTGAGCTAAAAAGTAATAAAATTCATGTATAACAAAATAACACTTACTCTGCTGAGACTGACGTTTTCGTTTTCTTGAGAAATCATAGCCAGGATGTCATTGTTGTACTGGATCTCCTGGAGTTCACCTGCAATATCAATACAATTATTCTGTAAATAGAACCAAATGTTAATTGCCTTGGACTACATGGGTACACATATTCAACTGTACATGTATGCATACATGATATTTAACGCAGGTGTATTTATTTGGGGATCATAACTGTGTCTCTCCACTTTTCTTTGAAAAGACTTGATACAAAGACTAAAACTTAGAAAAAGTACAATTTGAATGATAATGGCAAATATCCAACTTGACCTGTATTTTTTTTTAAAATTATACAGCTAAAGTATTTAAATACATAGACCATTACAAAGGTTATTGATCGGAAACCATTACTTTATGGAAAATTAAGTCGAAAAGGAACTTCACTAAAAATTTACCCAATGTGTAATTATCAAACTTTGACCTATTGGTGTAACCAGACAACAACCTACTCCCTAAATAAATGTCTAACTGTATGTCATTTATTTTTTTATTGATTTCCTACCATCTAGTGTAGATTTAACATCAGAAGCTTGAATGCCAAACTCCAGTTTCGTAATTGCATCAAAGCATTTCCTCAAATGAGGCTGCATGGCCAATGGATTTCTGATCTGGTCAAGAATCTCCAGCAACTCATCGTTGGATAAGAAATAGTACCTGTAAGTGGAAAAATGGAGATAGAAATCGTCACATCACCAAGGAAAAGCTTGTTTTTGATTGGTTAAACAGGTGAGAATATGAATATTAGTGTTGTTCCGATTAATCTGTTAAATAGGTTAAATCCTGATTGGATGAAAACTGAATCAAAATCTGAGCAGAACCACTGTCCTTCAGCAAGTAACTGGCAAAACTTTCATACAAAATATTTTTTGGACCGAGCTCAAATATCGAATAAGAATGCTTGCCAATAAAGGGGGACAACTCTTACATACCATGGGAAGATAACTCTCTAGACTCAAGGTAAGCCTTCAGACATTTCTGAATCTGATCCAACAGAGCGTTGTTGTTCTGGAAGGTCTCGAGTAATCTAGGCTGGGTACCGGCTCTGATTGCAGCTGATTGCAGCTGGTACCCTGTTCACCTTCCTCATGATATCCTTGTATGACTTGTCTACCTGCATAAACATTTAAGCTTCTGGGGGAAGCTGGTGCTGGATGTCCGGTGCTGAGAAGATGCTCTCCAGGTACAACCACGACCTCTGACAGTTCAGCCACTCATCCTGAAATGTACAGCGAAGTACATCAGCGTTTTGTTCAGGAATTCAGGAATATTTTGTCTATCCGAGAATGGGAATGATAATTAGAAATTAAATAATAGCTGTCTAAGAATTATTATAAGTGCACTAGGAATTTTTTAAGCTAATCTCAAAATGGCATTTTAATATATATAAAAAAAAGAACACCTGGAATGCTGGATGATGTAGCACTGGACAATTATTTTACACCCATCTTGAAAATCATAGGGCACTTGTGGTTACTGAGATGAAAAATGTATTAAAAAAAAGTATAAAAGGGGCAATTATTCTGCTTAAAACAAAAGTTATCTCGCCTTGTCCACTTGAGTGCCTTTAATGGTTCTTCTTTGAATGGCAGTGACACTGAATAAATGTTGGGCCTAAAGTCGGGGGCAATAAGAAAGTATACCACATGTGAAGCAATGACATAATCCGAGTCTTACAAGAGTCTTGCCGAACATGTCGAGCATTCTGAGCCAATCTTTAACACGCAGATTGATTGGTCCGACGTGACGAGAGCTGGCAATGGTTGCTATTTTGATGTTGCTGTCATCTAGCTGTTGCTGGATTTCATCCATGCCACCAAGGATGGACACGTCCTTGGAATCCCTGTGAGGCAGTACAACAAACTCAGTAGCCTTCCAGGCATCTTCAACCTGTCACAGGAAATCAAAACATTATTATCACATAAAAAAGAGTAAAAAATCCATGACACATCTTTGATATAATTTAGTACAAGATCAGTTTCGATTCACCGCTCAGTGTTTTCTCTATGACTCAGCTCTTGAAGAAGTTTCCGCATATTTAAATCATGTTTACTTGTCATGGTCAAATATGTTATTTTGAGACGTTACATCACACAATGGCTGACAGAAGTTAATGTACCCAATTTATTTCTTTCCTAGAGGTGATATGTTAAATAAATGGTAAATATACCATTTTCCTGCTTAATGTGGTAAAATAAATCTTCCATTCATATTTATGATTGAAATTAAAAAAAAAAAACTCATTTAATAAATTCAATTATAAATGCATTAGCACCCATGGATGCAAGATCCATGCTTTATATATATTTATATATCTTAAATATATCCTCATTGCAACATTTTCCCAAAGAATGGACTTTAAAACCATGTTCAATACATTATAGGTTACACAAATCCAGTTTGGTTTGGTGGAGAAAGACCTCAGAATAAAGCCAAGAAGAACCACTGTCTTTCTGCAGTAACTGGCAAAGAGTAAGAACAAAGCCGGGCATGTGCTGATAAAGTTTCTAGCTTAAGGAAAACACACACAACGTTGGTGGAGGATCAAACCCATGACCCCTCGATTATTAGTCTGATGCTCTTCCACTGGACTACACAAGGAATACTTAATATCCTTTAGAAGAAAGATGCTAATACAATGAAGTGTTTTTGTATTAATTTCAGAACTCTACAGCTTTTCTTTACATTTTCCAATTATCTCCCCCCCCTCCCTTTCCCTTTTGACTTCTTCCTGGTATGCTTACAGTTGAGATCTACTAAAATATAAATATTAAGCTTCTTTTAAATAGAAGATGAGTGTATTTTAGCTTTTTTATTAAATAAATCACCTATTAGTGCAGAGACAATACACCGATTGACAGTTCCGAAATGCGATAATTGTAACCATTGGACACACCTTATGTACTGCACCAAAGTCAAGGCTGTTAGGTGCGGTTCACAGTTTTTTTGCCCCTACTGTGATCCAGCAACAAGTATATAACTATGCAGATACTTGTGACACTAACTGTTGTTTTGTTAAAAAAAAGTTATAATACAATGAAAAGTTTTATTTTTTCGTCTTATGACATTCAAAATGACATTTTTTACTTTGTTTGTTGCAAATACTTGTTGTTTATTTTCTACCAAATTACACTCAAAATGTATTTGACTGAAGTTATCACCTTCCAGGACAATGTTTACAAGAGGATATTTTTCTAGAGGAGAATTTTATATATGCACGGGTAACTGGTACCAAAATGGCCATCGATCTTTTTTGTGTACATGAAGCTGGACCACCATTAATTTCACATAGACCGTAATATTAGCACACTAGACTGTCACACTTACAGTTGTACTCCAAACTCATTGAGAATTTCCAGAATTCATATTCAATTCAAGCAGAACACAAAAAACAGTTAAAAAACATGGGCATTAACTGCTTCCAATTTCACAATTTTGCTCAAAGCGAAAGCAGGTGTCCCTATTTCACATACAGAGGTCAAATCAGCCAAATTATGCAAAATCCTTACCGTCTAAGAAATAGTCCCATCTGTGTGTTATAGCTACCAGTCCACTCAATTTTGCACCATTCTCTGGGAAAATATATTCCCTTCACAAATTCACATTGCAATAGTACCTGTCAAGTGCATTTTCACACTCACACCATCTTGAATGACCACTGTCAATTTTCTATGGAACTACTTTCGGGTACTACCATTTTGACCCCATGGTTCCTGGTCTAAGTCCTATATGAAACTGTTCCATTAATTCTGACTTTTAAAAAATATGGCTGTGCTCTCCTACCTTAAGGTTAGTGGTAAGAGTAGATTCCATGGCTGTATCTCAAAAACTGTCCTTCACATTCATGTGCCAGTTGAACCTATGATATTGTGTCAAATTCGGGGGAAAATCCAAAGATCTGCCAATCCGCACAAACTGAAAACAGTAATACAACTATTTTAGGCTAGATAACATACCACTACCGGCATATATTTATCCGTATACATTTACTCTGTCTGAAAATTATAAAATTAAGGAATGCCAAATGAAGATATAAAAAAAAAATATTTTTAGATGACTGTATAGAAATTGGCGCCATTTTTCAGAGATTTCTAAAGAAAACAAATTCCCAGAAGAAAATCTGGATTTGAAAATTGTCAAATTAATATGCACAAAAATTTCCCATATATTACTAATGTAACCATGGTAAAACATCTTGAAAAAAAAGATGAGATTTTTTTTTTACAGTCTTTCAACTTTTGCTGGTATTTTGACAAATTGACCAAAATGGCCAAATTCTGGAACAATTCAGAAATTCTAAAAATTTAATAACTTTTTTATTCATGATTCAAATTTGATGAAACTTGCTAGGTACTAAGTCAATAGTATTTGTAATCTGAAAGTGAAACTAGTTTCTCTGTCATACAAGTAAGAGAAAATTTGTAAAAAAAATTAGATGTTGGCTAACGACCAAAACATTGAAATTCTGACTAATTTATTTTACATAATTATTTTTTAACTCTAAATAAAATGTATATTTTACTATTTATTTATTGTTCTAATGTTATAAAATCATTTTGAATAAAATAAGTTCAACAGAAAGAAGCAGGCTTCCATTCCAGGCAAGTTGCATGTACTACCATTTTGACCCCCTGGTTCCTGGACTAAGTCCACATGTTCAACCGAGCCAAATAACATGATTGATGGAGTTTTGAGCTATTTTGATGGGTGTATGTTGTATTTTGAATGACAATCTATCAAATAAAAAAAGGTAAGCAGAGAAAAATGATTTTGCTATTTTTTTACAGTTATTTTACGGTAAATACACTGGTAATACGGTCAAGGAGCATATAAACACATGGAAACCAGACGTTTCACCCCCAAACTGTTCCCTCCCTGTAGACGTTTCCTCCCCAAACCATTTCCTCCCAAGATATTTCCCCCCCAAAGTTATATACCTATAGACGGTTCCCTCCCAAAATGAATTTGACACCAAATATGTGACATAGTGTTAAAATATTGATGAATTTCATCTAAAATAGATACTTTATTTTCATTAATTTTTGTTACATGTAACAGTTTATTAAATGAATTATTTGATAGTTTCATTACAATTATTTAATATGAGGTAAATTTTAAATTGTAATGAAAGAATAAAATAATTCCTATGTTTGTGATTAAAATTACTTTTCAATCAGATAAAACATGAAATATTGTGAGTTTGTAAGTATTTTATGTCTTCCGTGAATACTTGTAATGTGAGAAAATTATCCTAGAATAAGATTAATAAGTAAAAAATAGTAAACAAAAGTTATCAAATAACTTCAATTCAGTTAAATGTAAATGTTCTGACAATATATAAATATTAAACTGAAATGAAAGAATTTGGAATTTGCAAAGTATTCTGCCTTATTATGTTTAAAGGTGGTACTACTCTCCATTTCCAGGTATTAATCCAATCAACACTTATTTTCATAATTGTTCTGTCTTCCACACCTTTAATTATATAATTGATTGATACAGTAAGCAATCAAGGATGTGGTCTCAGAAATTCACCTTTGAAATAGGGAATAGATTTCTGTTGTATCACTATTTCTAGATTTTATTGACCTGCTGAAGCTGAGTTTCCAGGCCATATTGCACAATTTTCTTTTAGGTACCTCCTATTTCATTCACATAGCAAAAAAGTACAAAATAAGGAACATTTTATTATTTAGTTTAAAAATAAAACATGATTTTTTTATATATTTATTATACAATATATACATATTAAGAGCAAAAATAAATCCTTAGGTCAAGTTTGAAAATGTCATAATATGTTACCAAAGAAGAAAAATGAATTTAATTTCTGTCCACTGTTGTTGTTAAAATCCAAGTTTAAAATGTCTATCTTGAAACTTTAATTTAAAAGATGGCAATATTACAAAAGTTGAAACTTAAAAATGCATCTGCTTTTAAATATATACAATATATACATATTTACAGAGAAAAAAATCTGATGTATTTTAAGGAAATTTAAAATATCATCTATCTTAATATGACAAAAATATCTAAAATAATATAAAAAAATCTCTTACCTGTTCCACCGGTTCTATGTTGCCAAAGTTGGCAAGAATCACACATGATTCCATGTTGCCTTGGACGTTTGTCCTCAGCACACACAATACACTGATCTGGCATTTATAAATAGCACATCTAAATAGTATATCTAAATAGTATATCCAAATAGTATATCCAAATGATCACAAATGAACAACAAAGTCAATATAATCCAGCCAAAATGTATATGAAATTTATGAAACTCTATTTTAACAGCAATTAATTCATGAAAGCATAGAATAAAACTGCATTAATTTCTTTGGTTTATATACTTTATGACATATTACTCAAAACAACTATTATCCCAATTAAAATATTTATATCTAAATGAAAACAAAACAACAAAGTTACAGACTACAATTAATAATTAGCAGTCCCCAGTTCAGAGAACATCAAAGAAAATCAAAGAAAATATTGAACCTTCAAACAACACAATGTTATTCATTGATTGTCAAACATTTAAGCAACACCTAATTATATTTAACAATGAAATCAAGATAAAAAAAAATTAATTAATAAAATTTAAAAAAACAACAAACATCAAACACATACTTTAAATGCAAACATACTAATTACCTTTATATATGATTTAGCAACATTTAAGTAACATCATTAAAGAAAATTATTTTTTCATTCAAAACCCTTAACAAAGTGTAATTACATTTAAACTAAATATATAAAACTATTCATACTTGTTTATCTAGACTACTATAAGGTGTAGTGACCCCTCTCACTTTCTATATATATAATGCTACTGCAGACGTTTTGAGGGAGGGAAACGTCTTGGGAGGAAACGGTTTGGGGGAGAAACGTGTCATTATAAACACATTACCTTTGATGACCATAATGCAGTTTGACCATTTTCCTACTCAAAATTAGAGATATACATACAATAAGAGACTCACAATCTTGAACTTTATTTTTTCCATATAGAAAAAGGTATTTTTTGCATATATGCCATAATAATGAGGTCATTTATATTTTGCAAATGCCATATGGGTACCCGCTAACAGACTATCTTTATATTTTGCCACATGCCTTTACAGGCATAATCGGGCAGCTGCACGTCGTGTCTTATATTAATAGAACAAGAAAAAGTAAAGCATAATAAGGATAAAGGTAAAAATAGTGTAAAGGTGTTAAAACAGTGCGACAAGATAAAAGAAGATTAAAAACCCTCTCTGATGAATTGTAATGGACAAAGCGTTATTCGTGAGAAATATTTTCAAAACAAAATATTATTGAGCTATCAACTGATTCGCAATTCCATTGCTCTATCTCATTATTGCATCTGACTTATTTCAACAGTTATCATTTTAAATTAATGTTTGTTTACATTTGTTTCCGAAAGTGATCGCCATTTTGTCAGTTCAGCCGAAGTATTTTTATAAACTTTGTTTTGATTGGTCATTACGGACACCTCAGAATCAATTCCGAACATCGGGTACTACTAAAACCCGGTCAAATTCCGGTCGATCTGGTCACTTTTCCGGCCGTGGGGAAAAGGCAAATGTGGGGGCGTATACTAGTGATTATGAAGTTAGTTTTAGTAGTACCCGGAACATCGCTTGGTAATTTCCCAATCTGATCACCTCGGCCTTTATGTATTATACGGAGGATACCGAAATACCCGATGTTTCACGATTGGGTAATTTCCGTAAACCGTTCGAACGTTCCGATTGGGCCAAATTTGGCGCCATCTATTCACGATTTTCACTAAGGAACAAGACAAAATGGCCGATTGATGGAAACTGAAGAAAGTTTTATGTTTTTATATTATTTTGCAATTACACCGGACAACTTTCGATGCTTTATCCTTTGGGAAGAAGAAAGACATTCCAGCAACTGAGAGGAAAATTGCCTTGGAAACAAGGGGCCGCATACAAATCTTTTCTGCTGTTCCAGGTATGTTCTAAGTATGATTTTGTTACCGGTTTTCGATCACATAAACCCCAAACTTTTCTATAAAAAGATACGGGAGGAGCCTAATTTCAAATGGTGGCTCTTTTTTGCAACAATGTTGAATTGAGAGATGTTTTTTCTGTAAAACATAGTAACAAATATGTCATTATTTTACAGTTCTTATGTCACAGCATTCAATTAAAAACACTTAGTGAAATATAGGTGGCCTTGGATGTTTGTGTATGAACCATGTACTCAGTTCAAAACACAACTTGGCATAATTGAGATCTTGGTTGGTTTAATATTCTTTACTTGTTTTTTCTTACATAATGAAGTAGGAACTCCTACATTTGAAAAAATATTCCAGTATTGTCTGTATCTACGTTTTGGTAAATTTATGACTGTTTCTTTGATTTAGAAATGAAAATTCACCTAGCCAAAACTGATGTTGAAATAAACAGACATGAAAACAATGATTTACAGATGTTTCGGTAAATAGCCAGTTCGGTAAATTGGATTAATATAGTAAACCGATTGGACGTTTTGGTAAAAAAGCAATTATAGAGTAATTATTTGGTAATTGTATGGTAAAGTATATCACACCTCACGAATACAATAAATGATAAAAATTGCTTTGTTTGTTTGTTTTTATCACTCGCTCCACTGTGTATTATATTGGGTATGGTCTAAACTGGTAGGGGATGGGGATAAATTACGAGTAAAGTTTACGTACGTAGAACAAACGAATATCGGGTCAACCAAAACAAATCAAGGACATTAAAACATGATATGTTTAATAAAATACAAGTAAAAAAACAAACACATTTTTAGTTCTTATAGTAACTATTACAAAGTAAAAAGTACATAGCACAATACAAACGTTTAATCATACATCATACATGAAAAATAGCACATAATAATCATTAAAAATGAAACATATTGTACATTATGGCCTAATTTTTGGCAATGATTCTTCGGCGGATCAAAGTAAAAAGTACATAGCACAGGCCATAATGTACAATATGTTTCATTGTGGAGAATCATGTTTATTTATTCATGACAAAACGGGCCCGATTACCTCAGTCGGTTATGCGTCTGACTATCAATCCAGGGGTCGTGAGTTCGAATCCCCCGCCCGGCAACAGTCTCCGTGATGATTGATATACGACATTGTTTCTCATTATAATACTTCTCTCACCACTGATTCAAGTGGGAAAGTTATCAGTTACTTGCGGAGATGGGGTGTGCTCGAGTACTGGTTAATACCAGGAAACAGTGGTTAGGTTAACTGATCGTCTGTTAGCCCTCGATGGCATAAAAATGACACTATATATTCAATCAATCAATCATGACAAAACAAAAAACCAGTGACAATTATCCAATTGACTGAAAAATTACCTGGAAAACTTTGAGTAAAATGCTTTACTGACCTTGGTAAAGAGTTTTCACCAAGTAAAAATCAGCAGAAATGAAATGCTGTTTATCATGTCATTATTCTATATTTCTTTTATAAATTTTAAAGGCAATGTGGAACCCTCAGTCACAGAAAAGCAAAACTTCCATCAGCTATGTCATTAAACAAGAAAGAAAGAAAATATGTAAAGTTAAGGAATCCATGAAACAAAACAATGGGGTAACTTTTATTTATTTGTTGTCTTCAACCACTAGCTCCAAGAAATATTCATCTCTGAAAAAGAAACAATACACAAACCTGCACTTAAAGATCTATGTAAATAAGTTTATAACAGCATATTGAACAGCACTCCTGCACTTAAATGACACAACATTAAGTTAACAAAAGAAAAAAAAAAAGAAAACGAATGCATGAAAATCCCTGTTATAAATATAGATTAATATTTTTATATGCTTTTTGATTGGCCAAGAAAAAGTCTTACATTCACCAATATAAATAACTTTGAAATGGATGGTATTGAAAAGTAATCTGAAAATACAAGCAACATATTACATTATTTAAAAAAACAGTTTATAACTCAAACAAACTTTGTAACAAATTATTACCATCTTCATTAAGTTCTTGTGTTGTGTCATTTTTTGTTTTTTTAACACAAAGTCGAACAACGTCTTTTGGCACTTCATCGCATTAGATGTCATGTTCGAGCGGCATAAATCAAGTGTCACATTGGAATGATAACTACACTACTCCGTAATGAGGTAGTCGTAAAACAGCATACAGACATCACATAACATGAGTAAATGCTACCGAGTCAAACTTGCCCATTAATTGTGTATTACCCGGCTTCGTAAATAAGTACAAAGCGTAACAGGAACACATACCCTACACTAGAAATATTTTCAATTTATCGGTATATATTTGGGTTCTTAAATGTGGAACTTTATTTGATAAAATGATTGTATTAATAAATCCATGGGTTATTTACTGATTTTATCGTTCTGATAGACGAAATCCTGATGATAAAAATTAACTTTGGATTTTATGGCCAGCTCAATATTTAAAACAGACAGAGAATATTACTGTAATAATGTCAAACACTGGTATCATATGCGACATTGAAACCACACTGCAAGATGCATTATTTGACATATTATATCATGCAAAATCTTTACTTTACTATTTGTTTCAGTAATAGTATGTGCAGTGTACATTATTTTAATGTATATTTATGTTTTGAACAGGAAACTGTTGGGCAATACTAAATTGAAATTCACTACCCCACCCACTTCTTACTCCATTTCAGGCATTGATATATCCTTAAGAAGGAATACAAGGGATGTGTAACTGAAAGGCTGCAAAAACTGGAGCTCCAACAGCAACATGAATTCAACAGGCTGTCTAAGATCATGTGGAAATGGTACCGGCAGTGAACGTCTGATTTCTTAGGCAGAAATCAAAGTGTAAGGTTAAACAAGTGACATTCTCAAACATAAAAACAAGAAACATTTTAGAAAAACAAATTACCAACTATTCAAACTGGTTTGTAGTGCAATGTACTAAGACAACAATTTAAGAATTCCTTTGTGGGAACTGTGGTTAAGACAAGTGGAACCAGCCAGAAGAGAGCACAACCAATTCCCAGCCAGCCGAGACCTTTACATCTCACTACACAGTTATGTCCCCCTTCGAGCCACAGTAACATGATTTTTACACAAGAAAATTAAAAAAAAAAACGTGATCAACATGCCAGTTAATGTGCATTTTTAGGTAGAAAATACATTCGTTCTCTGGAAAGAAACCACTTTTAAAAAAATTGTATGTGTAAAAGTTAGAGTGAAACAGGCAGACACTGTTTTATATAGATTATATAGTGGAATCCGACTGTGTAGTGAGACCATAAGTAAAATGTGATCAAAAGCTTGTAAAGTGCGTTTAAAAGACTGAGATCAAGTTTTCTTCCTGTAAAAAGTGATTTTGAGCATTTAAAGATGGATTTTGACAAATATCTAATGATATTGCAAACAAAAATTGACTTCAGTGTCAGGAACAGTGAGTGCATTCTGTACAGTACAAAATTTGGACTTCTGAAGAAGCATACTGGTGTTAGATATGGATGTCAGTCTATGAAAAGAGAAGATGGTACTCAGATGAACGTTTCTGCTCATAGAGCGATGTACATGTGTGTACACAGAGTGTCGTGTATTCCGAGAAATATGGATATTAGCCATCTATGCCACAACAGTTTATGTATACGGTCAGATCATTTGTATGTTGGACCTCACTCTGTCAATCTTGAAAGACAGAAATGTCTGCACATGATTCCAAAATCCTGACTACAACATGGAAAATACCCAGATTGTTTGTTATAGGTAAGTACTCATTTAAAAAAACACAGATCTAACATGTCATGCATTTATTTATGTATTAACATGTTATAAATGTACCCCACCCACTTATTTTCTGAAGAGTGCTGTAGAGTAATACAATGTCTTGAGTATGAGATGTGTACAATTTATTTGTCCAGTACACTTTCTGTAATGCTGAGTTTGCACGATTCTTGCAGCTGCACTTAATTTTATGTCTTGTCATTCCGCTTATATGTAACATCTTTCGGATTTGAAACATTGTATGCTCTATGACTTGCTTCCAATTTGTTTGTGTCCGCGCCAAATGGTTTTTTTAGCAATTGCTTCCATTCTGAGTCTAATATCAAGGCATGCTAGAAGAGTGATTCTATCAGTCCCTGTTATTCTGTTTTTTTGTTCCATTTTTGGCAAAATTTTGCTTGCCAGTGCAGGGCTAGAATTTAACTTTTTTGTGCACTGGCAATTTTGGCCAGTGCCTAAAATTTCAACTGGCCAAATTTGAAACCAACTAGCCAAACCAATTTTCGCAGAAACTTGTAGTCCTAAATGTCTAAATAAACCCAAAATTAATTGTTTCAAAGCCTGCGTGTTATTTAATATGCATTATTAGCTTTTTTTATTTATAGACAATGGTATCAAGGTTATTATATATGTAAGGTACAATTCAAAGCAGTACTTTACAAAACAAAATATTTAAAAAAATAAAATTGTCCTTGTTATTTATTATACTACCATAAATAGATGCATACAATGATATATCATAAATAAACACTTTTAACTAAACCAAAATATGAATCATGGCCAATGGCCTTTCGTTTTAAAATAAGATCTAGATTTAGCCAAGGACGATTGTTTAACATGTGTAAATGCTGTGATATCATAGTAATATAGTTTAATTATTATGGATGATCTGTCGATCGCAGTGGTTTCTACAATTGACACACCATTTTGTCATTGTCAAGTTTATAGCCCTGTGTGATATTGAGCTGTCGCTCCCATTTCATTACAGTATTAACGGAAGGATTATTTCACTTTTTTCTTGTTGGGACTAACTTCCATTCGTCGGGTTAATGGAGAAAAAGTGCCACTTTAACAACTGACAAAATATGTAAACAATAAATTTGACGGGTTTCACCTTTACTTTTATTTTACAGAGTGAGTGCGCAATCGATCAAACTAGACACAGTCTACTCATTATGTTGTTGACGGGTTTTAACTTTACTTCCTTTTTGCAGAATGAACTTGAGATCAAAAACAATTGGACGCAGTCTACACATATATATAAATATTTAATACATGTCATTGACAATCGTGCTGCTAGGGGGTAATTTGGCGCGAGAAGCAAAAGAAATTTGGTAAAATTGACAAGAACTCGTTATTTTTACCAGGATGATACTTGTTTATTTTCAAAAATCAATAAAATGAATAAAATAAGTAATTTTCTCAACTTGAAATCCACTCGCAAAAAAATGCCAGCTTAAGTAATTTCAAAATACAGCTCGCATTTTGCGAGTGGCGAGTGCTTAAATTCGAGCCCTGCAGTGGTTTGGTGGCAAACCATGTCAAAATAGGAATGTTTGTGACATGCAATGCCATAGTTTCCTGAATAGCACTTGATTATTGCCGTTTTCACATGGTTGGCTTTGTGTTGTAACAGTTTTATATCACTACCTATTTTCATGTGCATTTTTTTAAATTCAGCATGTATGCGTGATCCTACCTCTTTTGCAAATCTGTCCTGGAAATAGTTTTTATCTTTTAAGTTTTAGTTGTCCCCATCTGTAATCATGGTTTTGATATTGACAGGATTTTCGCCTTCGAAAATTGCATTCATGTACTTTTTTGCTTCCCGGTACTTGTCTCCTGGAAATTAAACAGACTGTTCAGTGTTTGTAGTTACAAGGCATTTTACATCTTTTTAGTTTTTTAGTCCCGGGCAAGTGACATTTTTCAAAAATTTAGTCCCGTGCAAAAGTCATTTTCAGAAAGCAAGTATGTTTAATTGATGCGCCGCACATGTGAACCGATTAGCCGTGACCAGTTTGCACCTTACAAAGACCGATTATCTTTGATTATCTGCAGGGGGCATGCCATGGCACGCGTCAATTAAGCTCATGTATTCACAACATACAGTGTTAACTCGACTGTATTACATATTCAGTTAACCAATCAGACGCATACAATTTGTGTAAACCGAAGCAGCCAATGAAATTTTTGTCGATACGAAGTTCGCCTGGCTGTTATCCCGCATGTGATCTCTATATGCACGTAAACAAATGACCTAATTTCGATTGATTGGCGGCGAGAAGTTCAATTTAAGTTGCCAATTATGCAACAATTATGCAGTCAGCACAGGTGTTCAGAGTATGGTAAGTGTTGTTGTGTTTTAATCTTTTATAATTGTATTGTAATTAATCCCAATTAGCAGTTTGAGAAATTAATCGAAAAATGATTGTTATTAACAGATTGATTAAGGAAGGGGAAGATGAAATTGTCATTACTGCCAAAATTATGGTTGGTAGACGTATGGTTTTCATGTATTTCAATGGATTATGTTGCGTATGTGAAATAAATCTGAGTCTGAATTGTGAGTCTGTTAAAGTATTTTAAAAGTGGGAATAAGGAAAATAATGTGCCAATTAATACAAATAGATCAGAAAAGAGAAAAAACGAAGAACTTGAAGTGACATACAAAAAGATTAACAACAGATTCTGTTAGTGAAAAGAACCATAAATATGACAGTCAAAAACGAGAAAGAAAGTTCCAAGACCACTGTAAGGATACATTCACGTGGTTGGTGTATAATACAGATGTCAACAGATGTTCTGTAAGATTTGCATGGAGTATCCACAACTAGCTACAGCTAATCCTAGCTTACAATCGGTATTTGTTGTTGGTACAGATAAATTTCGCATTGAGGCACTCCGGTCTCATGAAACCAGTTTTCCTCACAGAATCTGTGCTTCAAAGTATTTCCGCGACAGAGAAACACCATGTCACCCTCTTCAAGTGGTGCCTAATGTATCAGAAACTGCAATTGGAAAGGTACTGCTCAATATAGGTGAAAAGGAAATGGAAAAAAATGCGTCTTCTGTTTAATACAGCCTTCACTCTTGTTATCAACAACAAACTGTTTTCTGATATGGAAATAATATGTTCATTAATGGTAAAAAATGGGTTAAATCTTGGTGACAATTATCAAAACAAGACTCGTGCCTGGGAATTCACCAGTTCTAAAAGATTTTTGCAGCTGCGAAAACTGTGTAATGATGCTTTCGTCTGACGAAAATACGTGCTGCAGATGCAATTTCACACTATTGGAAATTTAGAAGATTTAGAATGTATCACAGAAATAATACAGAGATGTCACAGCAATGTCTTATGAAGTTTTCACCTAAAAAGATGATAACTGTTAAACAGTCACACCGATCATGAACCAGAGATCAAACCCGAAACCCATCAATCACAACTCTGACATCTTATCATGTAGCCTGACATTGATGATTGAATTTTTCAAAATAGTAAAATTACCCTTAGCTTGATAAAAAAAGTAATTATTGCCGTCAGTGTTGATGTAGATCCAGGCGAGCCTGCACATTCATGCTGTACTATCAGGGTATATACTGTTTGCTACTCAGTCAATACATTATCAAAAAAAAAAAAAAAACACTAATTAGACCAAGAATGGAATTTAAGGGAAAATGTTTTGTTACATATATTTACCTGTCTAAGAGAGAATAAGAAATTAATTATATCTCTTTTCTTATCGTGTTTAGCTGGTGCGGCCATTGTTGCGTACTGAGAAATGGCTGATAAAATTTTGATTTCATATCCTTTTTAGTAAATTTAGATGAAGCATGAATGAGTTGGGTTTTTTTTTGTGTTGTTTTACCTAACTGTCACTGTCTTTTGGTTATTCAAATGATGTTACTACCCAATTTGATATATGATGATTATCTATTCTACCAGTTCTCTGAACATATATGAATGTGTCTCCTTATAGGGAGTGTCATATGGAATATAATGTCTACAGGCATATTGCACAAAGTGTATGTTACTGTCCAGCTACTGGCACCCTGCTGAGCTTTCATAATTCACAAACACCACATTCACACCATGGGGTAATGAGAAATACCCTGCCACATTGTGCATATTGTACCCTAATAAGCGTGATCACCCCAGGTTTAATGACCCCAGGGTTTATGACAGGATGTTATATCACATAGTATTATGCCTTATTACTGATTTAAACATTTTCAGTTAATTAGGGTTTCAATATCAATGCAAACTTACAAGTAAAAAAATTATGTTATATGATTTTATGAATATTTTTCATAAATTGTATACCAGAACACTATTTTAACAGTAAAAAAAACTTTTCATGTATTAATGAATAAATAAAGGAACAAAGGTTTTACTTAATCTTTTTTTCATTGCGAAGTAGAGGTAGTTCAAATGTCTATTCAAGAATAATGACCTAGTTGACTGTGAAAAAAGCCATATATCAATAAACTAAATTGCCTATTGATTATAAAATTAATAAAATGAGTTTATGAACAATTAATGGTTGACTGAATATTTAGCATCCTTTTTTGTCATCAAGGGTTTACTGTTCAGATGTTCAGTTAACCTAACCACTGTTTCCTGCAAAAGTTAACCAGTACTCGAGCACACCCAACAACCGCAAGTAACTGATAATTTTTCCACTCGAATCAGCAGTGAGAGACAAATGATATTAAGACACAATGTTGTATGTCAGTCATCACAGAGACTGTCGCCGGGTTGGGATTCGAACTCGAGTCACCAGGATTGATAGTTAGACACGTAACTGACTGAGCTAATCGGGCCTGTCACAATTAATTGGCCTTAATTTGTATTTTAATAATAACTTTTAGATACCATGTCGTTTTCACACCTTATGTTTTGGCATTAGCCTCTTGTTTTTATTGTTAATTGGATTATCACACCTGTTCAAACAGCCTGCAATTATAATATTGTGAAAGTTTGCTATATCAATTTCGCAATATTTTGGAAGAGTATATAAAATTACAAATTAAATTTCAGAAATCAGCTGAGCTATATGTTATTAGCACATTTTTAAGAGCTTTCCACTGGATAATATACACTAAGTTTATATGTATGTCGCATATTGTCATCTTCGTACTAAAATCATCAGAAATTGTATCCTTGGGTAGTAGTACGCCAAGGCATTGGTACGCTTCATTCTGCAATCTTAAGTCCTACCCCAAAGTATAAAGGCGTTTTGCGCGTGATGTCACCAGAAGCTTGACACTGAGGCAATGTGAAATCACATATTAGGAAAACTAAAAACAACGCTGCCCACAAAACATATCGCATTACTCCACTCACTTATTCCGCTGAAGAAAACAATATTTATGGTTAAGTCCTTCAATTCAGAATAGTTTTCGTGTTTAATTGTCTTCCTTCGATGTTCACTAATGTACTGTATATCTATCTATAAATTGTTTACGTGGATTAGTGTATATACAAAAGAGTATCAGTAGAGAGCAGTCAATAACGACACAATAAATTTTTCGCGAGAACTTGAACGGAAGTGCAGCTATGACGTCACCGAAAACCTCCAACATAAAAGAGCTTTAAAATGGCGGCGCCCATGATATATAGGAAACGCTTGAAATCATGATATTTAATATCGTTTTTCTCACTTGATAAATTTCGTTCAATTAAAATTTGTTGATTTTTGTGTTAGTTACATGTCAATTTAACGATAAATGGCCATTTATATTCTGACATGCGGTACCCTTTAAGTGATCCTAAAGCAATTTCACCAACCTTAGTTTGTGCTAATTTGGATGGTGGAAGTGTGATGCAGGGATGAAAAAATGGAACAATGGGTTTAATACTTAAGGGTGCTCCGTGGGTTCTACCAATGCACTGTGTTGCCCATAAACTTGAACTTGCTGCCCTGGAAAGTGTTAAAGGGGATTCTTACATGCGGATATTTGAGGACGTGATAAAAGGGATATTCATGTTCTACCACTACAGTCCAAAGAGCCAACTTGAAGTGAAGGCAGTGGCCGAGATTTTGAAGTTGATCTTGTTCACATCAGTGGAATCAAACAGGTATACTGATGAGAACTGCTCAATTAATTGTGTTGTTGACAGTTAGCAGTGAATAAAATCTGTTTAATCCTTTAATTTTGCTAAAATGGTTTTTATGACTATAAACTGACAGTAATATTATTGATTGCATACATATGTTAACATTGTACGGACTGTAAGTAGTAATAATAATAATAATGATAATTGATTTTATTAGAAGTCGCATGGTTTAAAACAACAACACTATACATATATAAACACATGATGAAACATCCAGCCAGTACTGACTTATGAAACACACATACTAATATACATATGAATATTTTCAGGCAAAAGTATAATTTAATATGGTAATAAGACGAATGCATTTAAAATGTTAAAATAAATAAAACTATTAGTAACGACTTGGTGTCAAAAATTTTTCTGTTTGAGTCTCATTTTATATATTATATTTAATTGGGGTTTCAGGTACGGTGGATGGCAAGCAAAACCAGGGCACTGGCGACACTGCTGAAAAACTCTGTGGTGATTGTCTCGCACCTGGAACATGTGGCAGCATGTTAATCAGGTTATGAAGCTGCAGGTGCTTAGGGATACCTGAAGGACCTGACCACCTTGAAGTTTGTAATGATGTTGCATGCCATGGTTGACATCTTGAGTGTACTCGCTACCTTGTCAAAGGTGTTCCAGGAAAAGGACCACCTCTTGCGACTGGAAGAGCTAAAGCACAACCCTAGCCCTCAACTCGAGGTTAAAGTTTTGTTTAAACATATTTTATTATGTATGTCTTTATATAATGTACAAAATAAATTATATGCAAACTAAAAGTTATAACAACATAAGTTACAGTTTTCTCCAAAAATAATTAATATTCTCAGCTGGCTGATTTGGGTGTTTATTATCACAAAGTTAAATGCCATTAATTTATAGTGATTGATCATGACCAAATCAAAAGATGCAACAGCTCAACTACAGAAAATGCAGAATTCTGTTATTTAGAAAATCAAATTAATGTTAATCACACTATTTTATTTCATCAAAATGACACTTGTATTTTACAGGTCATATCCGACTTCAAGAGTGAGGAGAGTACGTTCTGTGGGGTGCAGCTGAAGGGAGCCATCCAGAGTACAGAGTTCATCAACAGCATCATTGATGACATGGTGACATATGTAGATCAAAGGTAAGTTTAATAAGTGTTTTTAATCAGGTATTTTTCAATTTAAACAGAAAAGGTTATTGTAAATAGAACCAAAAATAAATTAAACATTAAAAACAAGCGCAAAGCTGGTTAACTGCATATTTTAGATTTTTCTTTTAGATTTATAAATAAGTGTTTTTGGATTAACCCTAAATGGGGTAGGTCTACCAATTGGAGAATTGATTTCATATGCACAGAAAAATATGTATAATATAGATTAAGCATGATGATATTATTATTTTTTCATCTAATTTCAGATTCCAACACTTCAACACCAGTCCCCTGAAGTGTTTCGAGGCTCTTGACTACAGAAACATCCCCCAGGACAGAACAAAGCTGGTCCACTATGGAACTGATGCAATAAAAACTCTTCTGGTGCATATGACAACCATTTTCCAAGTGCCAACCCATGATCAAGTTCTTTCAGAATACACCCAGATGAAAGTGAACATGAGGAATTACCAGCACTCAGAGGAAACATTCCAGGAGGTGTACAGTAGACTGCTGCGAGCACAAGGATCTACTGACAACATAAAAGAACTTGTGCAGTTGATGATGGTTGTCAGTCCTTCCACAGCAGAGTGTAAACATGGTTTTTCTGCGATGAATTTAATTAAATCAACAACTAGAAACTGCCTGAACCAGGAGTCCCTTCAACTTTTGATGACAGTGAGGCTGCTTGGCACTTCATTGACTGACTTTGATCCAGATCAAGCAATATGTCATTGAATGTCATGTGGCAAGGGTGGTCGACACATCAGTGGCCACAAAACAGCAAACAAGAACAATGGAACTGAACAAGTGTCAGGATATAGCTCCAGGTTATAGAACAGCTTTTAAAACTTTTGAAGAACTTTCTGTCCTGGAGAAATGTGCTCAGCTGTGTAGTGTAAATAGTTATATTAATGTATATTTATTTAGAGGATAATGGACACACTTGCCAAGAAGTGTGATACATAATGTAAATATCATAGACTTTATTGGTATATTTATTAATTGGATTTTTAACTATATCATGATGCTATGTTGCTATGCTTTTAGATGGTAGTTTTTATGATGAATAAATAAAACATAAAAAGGAATTGATATTGTATTTATTGAATTTAAAACACATATAAAAATGTCTAATGTTGTAAGAAGAAAAAGTTACCATCTGAAATTGTCCAGGTTGAAAATCATGCGTAAGCATCTTTACTATGGGTTAGACTGATAGGCATTTTTAAATGTATATAAAAATCTGGATAAGTTGCTTTTTAGCCTGGACAAGTGACTTAAAAAAAAAATTTGTACAGCCCTGCCTGAGTATTTTGCTTGTTTGATGTTTGTTTGAATCACTTATCGTTTTAATGCCATTGATGGCTAACAGATGATCAGTAAATCTAATCATTCTTTTCTGGGATCCTGGAAAATTAACCTGTATTCAAGCACACCCATTACTGCAAGTAACTGATAATTTTCGCACTTAAATCAGTGGTGAGTGATGAAAGACAATAGTATGCAGTGTTTTTTATGCCGCCGCCATTTTCAATGGGGGGCATATAGTATCACCGCTGTCAGTACGTACGTTCCGTACGTAAATGGTTTTTGACATATCTTTAGGTTTAATGAACAGATTTAAACCAAATTTGGCGTGTGACTTCACATTCAGGTAATGCAGATCAAGTTCTTATTTCGTTTCAGCTTGATGATTTTTTATGGAGTTTTGCCTCTTTTGGAGTTATATTATTGACAAATGTCGAGGAATTGGTTTCTGCTTGATATCTCTGGGTATATATCAGTGCTATTGTTGCAGCATACGTTTGTTTTCATAGATGTCTTCAGCCTCCAATATCGCTTCGTGGAAAATTATGTATGTGAATATAATCGTCTATACGATTGCATCAATATAGAGTAATAACATTTGAAGCGTTTATGTCACTTAGTAGACCCGTGTGACCTGGTGTTTCCCAGAATCAGACCACGTGATCTGTCAAAACTGTAAGTATTGTAACAGTAACTCTTAAACCAGCTTGCTGAAACAACTATGCATAATTTGAATTTCTGTATTTTTAAAGTTTTGTCATGGTGGATGCACTGAACAAACTTGATTGCGTCAAATGAGATTTAATTGTGTCAAAACACAAGAAACGCACTCTGGATAAAACACTGCAAGGACAAAAACAAAGGGTATAAACATGAACAAGTTTGTACTTTCAAAAAGAACTGGCTCACCTATAAAGATCGAAACTGACTGAAGTATGAAAATGTTAAAATGAGTTAACAAAGATTTCTCTTCACTGTATGTCCACATGTGACCCAAATAAACAAATAACCAAATTAAGACAGTTGGTGAGTAGGTTTATTAAACTTGCAAATAATCAGAGTCGTAGCCCTGATGAATACAATGTGTAGGCACAGTTGTAGGGAGGTCCAGGGGTAAAGTCTTACAACAGTTGGCTATACTGTGCATTTTGTGAATATTATGTTTTTTAGGGGCCTGGTTATCCTTAATATATTAACATTGATTTCATTGTTTTATAACCAAATAAATTGATATTAAATGTAATGTTTTAATGTTTGTTCACTTCAATAAAGGGAAAATGAAGAGGCCTTCCTAGGGGTCGGATTATTGTTGCATTTTGGCATTTATTTCTCAGAAAAAAGTACAGACACGTGCCTATAGGAAGCTACACACCAGATAATATAAAGCAAAATAAAACCGGTTGTTAGATTTAATTAATTTCAGAATTATTTCTTTATATTCCCGACAAATCTACCATAATAAAAGATAGACAGTTGATGTGTGACCAACTATTTTAACTTGTGCAATGATAATTGCTATGAAGAATCAGATTATTATAGTGATGATGAGAAGTGTATACAGACAAGGAATAAGTGATTCTTCTATAGTCCCTTGATACAGGGCAATGTGCGGAGACAAGTTGGTTAAAGAATAATGATAAAATATGATAATAAACACAAGTTTTAAATGGAGGAAGATTTTTGTCATTATATGACCTTTATTTTATTAAACCATTAACAATTTCTACTGTTGTATGTAAAATTCCAAAAGTTCTGTCTGTTTTTTCAGTGAAGTTTAATTATAATACAATTTTTTTTCGATATTCTCATTAATTCAACTATATTTGTCAAAGAATTAAGAGCAACATCAACAGAATTTGGATAAATTCTATAGTCTGGTTGAAAGTTATTGCCCCTTTGTGTAAAACAGCATTTTGTCAAATAAAAGCACTATTTGTCTAGTTAAACAACGGAAACTGTGTAAATGATGAGAAATGAACACCACAAAATGTAAAACTTGTAAAAAAAAATGCATAACATGGCATCACTGTATGTGTATGCATTCCCTCGTGAAAGTTATGAAGTCAGTAAATTACCTCCCTTGACATTGAAAAAAGAAAGATTTTGGATGGTATATTTTATCTAATCATTGATTCTGTTTGTTACAAACCAAAATTCAATTTCAGACTTTGTCTTCAAAATAACATTTCCATATCCAGGCACACATCTGGCTTTAAATGTACCCTATGGGATTTCCCATGCATATTTACTGACAAAACATTGTTTTCAGTATAGTATTCGCAGTATACTTCTGTCCATTCAAGACTCCAGCCTGTAACTTTGTCATACATTGATTGATTAAAAAAAAACGTGGCACATATAGACCCCTTACCTTAAAGGTCAAGGTCTCACTTTGTTTAACAACACTTTGAGTCTGAGACTTCTTGTCCAGTCTCTGACTTTGTAATATATTGATGGATTTCAAAATCACATGGCTCTGTTGATCATCATGACAGGATGTGTGCTGCATGTCTAAAACCTTAAAGATCAAGGTCAGATTTTAAGTTTGTTTGACAACAATTCTGAGTCTGTTTGAGATTTTGTGTCCGGTCTGTAACTTTGTCATATATGGATGGATTTCAAAAACACTTGACTCAATTTATCAACATGACATGACGATGCTTAGAACCCAAGACCAAGAACTGTTCCTCTAAGGCTAAGGTAACACTTCAGTCTGTTTGTGATTTTGAGTTTGGTCTGTTACATGGAAGGATTGTAAAATAACTTTACACAAGTGATCAGCATGTCACAATGTGTTGGTACAATACTCAGACCTGTACATCACATGTCCAGTTCAATTTCACACAAGGTCAAGGTCAATTCCTTTCTTTAATATATGTTATTATTTTCAAAAACCACTTAGGGATGGAGGGCATGTGACAAGCTTACCAGTGACATTTCTTGTACTTATTTTAGAATAGGCAAGTACTCTGTCCTCTGGACAGGCCTTGTTTCAGGACATTTTTTGGACATTACAATATATTAGAAAAAGTATTTAATATAATACATGATAATTCTTTCACATTAGTTTTAAGGGTCATGTGCCACACAATATTGACATTGTTCTTGTTTTTATTTTCAGGACAGGATTTGCCCCCACAAGTCTTTTGGTTGCTGCCATGCTTCTGTTAAATGCTTCAGGTAGGAATGTCTTACAATTGTTTCCCCTGCATTTGAGGAAATTCACTGTATGACACGACTGCAGAACTAACTGTATGACATGTCTGCAGAACTAATTGTGACATGACTGTATAATTGTAATTGTATGGCATGACTATAGAACCGTGCTTTGACTGTATGACATGACTGCAAAACTAACTGTATGACATAACTTCAGAACTGTGTTTAACTTGACTGCAGAACTGTAACTTGATGAAATTACTGCAGAACTGTTACTATTGCATGACAGAAAAACTGTGACTGTATGACTTGAATGCAGAACTGTAACATTATGATTGCAGACCTATGTCTGAAACATTTTGACTATGATTTGACTACAGTACAATGACTGTATGGCATGACGGCAGAACTATGACACTGAAATAACCACAGAACTGTGACCATATGACATAACTGCAAAACTGTGACATATGACTTGACTTCAACACTGTGACTGTATGGTATGACTGTTAATCTGTGTCTGTATGACATGACTGCAAGATTGTGGTTGTATGGCATGACTGCAGAACTGTTACTGTATGACCTTCATCTGAACTATGATTGTATGACATGATAGCAGAATTGTTGCCTTATGACTTGACCTCCATGCAGCGAGTATTATATGACTACATAACTGTAACTGTATGACATGACTGCATGATTTGGTCTGTATAACTGATCCACAATATTGTGACTATGACTCAACTGCAGTACTGTGACCATTTGACATCACTTGAGTATTGTTGACTGTTTGACATGTCTACAGAACTGTGACAATATGAGTTAAATGCAGAATTGTGACTTGATGGTATTACTGCTATGCTGTGACTGACATGACATATTGTGATTGTATGACATGACAGAAGAACTGCAACATTATGACTTAAATGCAGAATTTTGACTTGATGGTATGACTGCTGTACTGTGACTTCAGTACTGTGCCTGTATGGCCTACTGCAGACCTGTAACACAACTCTTGCTATGACTGCATAACCTGACTGAAAATCTGACCATTTCTCATGACTGTAGAACTATGACAGAATGACTGAAACATTGACTATGGCTTCACTGCCAAACTGTGACTATATTCCATGACTGAAGTATTGTGACTGTATGATATGTCTACAGAACTAACTGTATGACATGACAGCAGAACTGTGACTGAATGTCATTACTGCAGAACTGTTATTGTATGAATTGACTTCAGAACAGTGACTGTATGACATGACTGCAGAACTGAAATTGTATGACTGCAGACCTATGTCTGTATAATTTGACTACAGTACTCTGACTGTATGGCATGACTGCAGAACTGTGACACTGAAATAACCACAGAACTGTGACCATATGACATAACTGCAAAACTGTGACATATGACTTGACTTCAACACTGTGACTGTATGGTATGACTGTTAATCTGTGTCTGTATGACATGACTGCAGGACTGTGGTTGTAATGGCATGACTGCAGAACTGTTACTGTATGACCTGCATCAGAACTATGATTGTATGGCATGAAAGCAGAATTGTTACCTTATGACTTTACCGCCATACTGTGAGTATTATCTGACTGCATAACTGTACGACATGACTTCATGGTTGGGTCTGTATAACTGATCCACAATACTGTGACTGTAGGACTCAACTGCAGTACTGTGATCATTTGACATCACTTGAGTATTGTTGACTGTTTGACATGTCTGCAGAACTGTGACACTATGAGTTAAATGCAGAATTGTGATTTTATGGTATTACTGCTATGCTGTGACTGACATGACTGCTGAATTTTAACCATATGACATGACTTATATTGTGACTGTACGACATTACAGAACTGCAACATTATGACTTAAATGCAGAATTTTGACTTGATGGTATGACTGCTGTACTGTGACTTCAGTACTGTGCCTGTATGGCATGACTGCAGACCTGTGACACAACTCTTGCTATGACTGCATAACCTGGCTGAAAAACTGACCATTTGTCATGACAGTAAAACTATGACAGAATGAGTGAAACACTGACTATGGCTTCACTGCTGAACTGCGACTTTATTCCATGACTGAAGTATTGTGACTGTATGACATGACTGCAAAACTTTAACAAAGTGAAATGACCTTTTATGATTGTATGACATGACTGTAGAACTGCGACTGTATAACATGACTGCAGAACTGTAACTGTATGACTTGATTATATGACATGACTGCAGAACTTTAAGCTAGTGACAGGACCTCTTATATGATTGTATGACATGACTGTAGAACTGTGACTGTATAACATGACTGCAGAACTTTAACTGTATGACTCAACTGTATGACATGACTACAGAACTGTGACTGTTTGACATGTCTGCAGAACTGTGACATGACTGCAGAACTGTGACTGAATGTCATTACTGCAGAACTGTTTCTGTATGACTCGACTTCAGAACAGTGACTGTATGACATGACTGCAGAACTGAAACTGTATGACTGCAGACTTATGTCTGAAACATTGTGACTGTATGATTTGACAACAGTACTCTGACTGTATGGCATGGCTGCAGAACTGTGGCACTGAAATAACCACAGAACTGTGACCATATGACAGGACTGCAAAACTGTGACATTATGACTTGACTTTAATACTGTGACTGTATCACGTGACTGCAAATATGTGACTGTATGACATGACTGCAGGACTGTGGTTGTATGACATGACTGCAGAACTGTTACTGTATGATCAACAGAACTTTGATTGTATGACATGATAACAGAATTGTTACCTTATGACTTGACCTCCATACTGTGAGTATTATATGACTGCATAACTGTATGACATGACTGCATGATTGGGTCTGTATAACTGATCCACAATACTGTGACTGTCAGACTCAAATGCAATACTGTGACCATTTGACATCACTTGAGTATTGTTGACTGTTTGACAAGACTGCAGAACTGTGACACTATGAGTTAAATGCAGAATTGTGACTTGATGGTATGACTGCTATGCTGTGACTGACATGACTGCTAAATTTTAACCATATGACATGACTTATATTGTGAATGTACGATATGACAGAGAACTGCAACATTATGACTTAAATGCAGAATTTTGACTTGATGGTATGACTGCTTTACTGTGACTTCTGTACTGTACCTGTATGGCATGACTGCAGACCTGTGACACAACTCTTGCTATGACTGCATAACCTGATTAAAAAAATGACCATTTTGTCATGACTCTAGAACTATGACAGAAAGAGTGAAACATTGACTTTGGCTTCACTGCCGAACTGTGACTATATTCCATGACTGAAGTATTGTGACTGTATGACATGACTGCAAAACTTTAACCAAGTGAAAGGACCTCTTTTATGATTGTATGACATGACTGTAGAGCTGTGACTATATAACATGACAGATTTTTGCATAATAAACTAGAAGTATGATTTGAAAGCTCAACATTTGGACAGAAATATTGCCGTTTTCTAACAAAGAAATATGATGCGAGAATACAACACAAGGGCAGTGGGTCAATCAAACTGTAAGAAAGAAGTATGGGTGACAATATATGTTTCTGTGCCGCGTCTTCTGTCGGTGCTTCAGTTAAGTTGATAACTAATATATGTTTCTGTGCCGCGTCTTCTGTCGGTGCTTAAGTTAAGTTGATAACTAATATATGTTTCTGTGCCGCGTCTTCTGTCGGTGCTTCAGTTCAGTTCATAACTAATATATGTTTCTGTGCCGCGTCTTCTGTCGGTGCTTCAGTTCAGTTCATAACTAATATATGTTTCTGTGCCGCGTCTTCTGTCGGTGCTTCAGTTCAGTTCATTACTAATATATGTTTCTGTGCCGCGTCTTCTGTCGGTGCTTCAGTTAAGTTGATAACTAATATATGTTTCTGTGCCGCGTCTTCTGTCGGTGCTTCAGTTAAGTTGATAACTAATATATGTTTCCGTGCCACGTCTTCTGTCGGTGCTTCAGTTAAGTTGATAACTAATATATGTTTCTGTGCCGCGTCATCTGTCGGTGCTTCAGTTAAGTTCATAACTAATAACTAATATATGTTTCTGTGCTGCGTCTTCTGTCGGTGCTTCAGTTAAGTTCATTACTAATATATGTTTCTGTGCCGCGTCTTCTGTCGGTGCTTCAGTTAAGTTGATAACTAATATATGTTTCTGTGCCGCGTCTTCTGTCGGTGCTTCAGTTAAGTTCATTACTAATATATGTTTCTGTGCCGCGTCTTCTGTCGGTGCTTAAGTTAAGTTCATAACTAATATATGTTTCTGTGCCGCGTCTTCTGTCGGTGCTTCAGTTCAGTTCATAACTAATAATTGTTTCTGTGCCGCGTCTTCTGTCGGTGCTTCAGTTCAGTTCATAACTAATATGTGTTTCTGTGCCGCGTCTTCTGTCGGTGCTTCAATTCAGTTCATAACTAATATGTGTTTCTCTGCCGCGTCTTCTGTCGGTGCTTCAGTTAAGTTCATAACTAATATGTGTTTCTCTGCCGCGTCTTCTGTCGGTGCTTCAGTTAAGTTCATTACTAATATATGTTTCTGTGCCGCGTCTTCTGTCAGTGCTTCAGTTAAGTTCATAACTAATATATGTTTCTGTGCCGCGTCTTCTGTTGGTGCTTCAGTTAAGTTCATAACTAATAACTAATATATGTTTCTGTGCCGCGTCTTCTGTCAGTGCTTCAGTTAAGTTCATTACTAATATATGTTTCTGTGCCGCGTCTTCTGTCGGTGCTTCAGTTAAGTTCATAACTAATATATGTTTCTGTTCCGCGTCTTCTGTCGGTGCTTCAGTTAAGTTCATTACTGATATATGTTTCTGTGCCTCGTCTTCTGTCGGTGCTTCAGTTAAGTTCATAACTAATATATGTTTCTGTGCCGCGTCATCTGTCGGTGCTTCAGTTAAGTTCATAACTAATAACTAATATATGTTTCTGTGCTGCGTCTTCTGTCGGTGCTTCAGTTAAGTTCATTACTAATATATGTTTCTGTGCCGCGTCTTCTGTCGGTGCTGCAGTTAAGTTGATAACTAATATATGTTTCTGTGCCGCGTCTTCTGTCGGTGCTTCAGTTAAGTTCATTACTAATATATGTTTCTGTGCCGCGTCTTCTGTCGGTGCTTAAGTTAAGTTCATAACTAATATATGTTTCTGTGCCGCGTCTTCTGTCGGTGCTTCAGTTCAGTTCATAACTAATAATTGTTTCTGTGCCGCGTCTTCTGTCGGTGCTTCAGTTCAGTTCATAACTAATATCTGTTTCTCTGCCGCGTCTTCTGTCGGTGCTTCAGTTAAGTTCATATCTAATATGTGTTTCTCTGCCGCGTCTTCTGTCGGTGCTTCAGTTAAGTTCATTACTAATATATGTTTCTGTGCCGCATCTTCTGTCGGTGCTTGAGTTAAGTTGATAACTAATATATGTTTCTGTTCCGCGTCTTCTGTCGGTACTTCAGTTAAGTTCATTACTAATATATGTTTCTGTGCCGCGTCTTCTGTCGGTGCTTCAGTTAAGTTGATAACTAATATATGTTTCTGTGCCGCGTCTTCTGTCGGTGCTTCAGTTAAGTTCTGTCGGTGCTTCAGTTAAGTTCATAACTAATATGTGTTTCTCTGCCGCGTCTTCTGTCGGTGCTTCAGTTAAGTTCATTACTAATATATGTTTCTGTGCCGCGTCTTCTGTCGGTGCTTCAGTTAAGTTCATAACTAATATATGTTTCTGTGCCGCGTCTTCTGTCGGTGCTTCAGTTAAGTTCATAACTAATAACTAATATATGTTTCTGTGCCGCGTCTTCTGTCAGTGCTTCAGTTAAGTTCATTACTAATATATGTTTCTGTGCCGCGTCTTCTGTCGGTGCTTCAGTTAAGTTCATAACTAATATATGTTTCTGTGCCGCGTCTTCTGTCTGTGCTTCAGTTAAGTTCATTACTAATATATGTTTCTGTGCCGCGTCTTCTGTCGGTGCTTCAGTTAAGTTGATAACTAATATATGTTTCTGTGCCGCGTCTTCTGTCGGTGCTTCAGTTAAGTTCATTACTAATATATGTTTCTGTGCTGCGTCTTCTGTCGGTGCTTCAATTAAGTTCATTACTAATATATGTTTCTGTGCCGTGTCTTCTGTCGGTGCTTCAGTTAAGTTGATAACTAATATATGTTTCTGTGCCGCGTCTTCGGTGCTTCAGTTAAGTTCATTACTAATATATGTTTCTGTGCCGCGTCTTCTGTCGGTGCTTCAGTTCAGTTCATAACTAATAAATGTTTCTGTGCCGCGTCTTCTGTCGGTGCTTCAGTTCAGTTCATAACTAATATATGTTTCTGTGCCGCGTCTTCTGTCGGTGCTTCAGTTCAGTTCATAACTAATATATGTTTCTGTGCCGCGTCTTCTGCCGGTGCTTCAGTTAAGTTCATTACTAATATATGTTTCTGTGCCGCGTCTTCTGTCGGTGCTTCAGTTAAGTTCATAACTAATATATGTTTCTGTTCTGTGTCTTCTGTCGGTGCTTCAGTTAAGTTCATTACTAATATATGTTTCTGTGCCGCGTCTTCTGTCGGTGCTTCAGTTAAGTTCATTACTAATATATGTTTCTGTGCCGCGTCTTCTGTCGGTGCTTCAGTTAAGTTGATAACTAATATATGTTTCTGTGCCGCGTCTTCTGTCGGTGCTTCAGTTAAGTTCATAACTAGTATATGTTTCTGTGCCGCGTCACCTGTTGGTGCTTCAGTTAAGTTCATAACTAATAACTAATATATGTTTCTGTGCTGCGTCTTCTTTCGGTGCTTCAATTAAGTTCATTACTAATATATGTTTCTGTGCCGCGTCTTCTGTCGGTGCTTCAGTTCAGTTCAGTTCATAACTAATATATGTTTCTGTGCCGCGTCTTCTGTCGGTGCTTCAGTTAAGTTCATAACTAATATATGTTTCTATGCCGCGTCTTCTGTCGGTGCTTCAGTTAAGTTCATTACTAATATATGTTTCTGTGCCGCGTCTTCTGTCGGTGCTTCAGTTAAGTTGATAACTAATATATGTTTCTGTGCCGCGTCTTCTGTCGGTGCTTCAGTTAAGTTCATTACTAATATATGTTTCTGTGCCGCGTCTTCTGTCGGTGCTTCAGTTAAGTTGATAACTAATATATGTTTCTGTGCCGCGTCTTCTGTCGGTGCTTCAGTTAAGTTCATAACTAATATATGTTTCTGTGCCGCGTCACCTGTTGGTGCTTCAGTTAAGTTCATAACTAATAACTAATATATGTTTCTGTGCTGCGTCTTCTGTCGGTGCTTCAATTAAGTTCATTACTAATATATGTTTCTGTGCCGCGTCTTCTGTCGGTGCTTCAGTTCAGTTCATAACTAATATATGTTTCTGTGCCGCGTCTTCTGTCGGTGCTTCAGTTCAGTTCATAACTAATATATGTTTCTGTGCCGCGTCTTCTGCCGGTGCTTCAGTTAAGTTCATTACTAATATATGTTTCTGTGCCGCGTCTTCTGTCGGTGCTTCAGTTAAGTTCATAACTAATATATGTTTCTGTTCTGTGTCTGCTGTCGGTGCTTCAGTTAAGTTCATTACTAATATATGTTTCTGTGCCGCGTCTTCTGTCGGTGCTTCAGTTAAGTTCATTACTAATATATGTTTCTGTGCCGCGTCTTATGTCGGTGCTTCAGTTAAGTTGATAACTAATATATGTTTCTGTGCCGCGTCTTCTGTCGGTGCTTCAGTTAAGTTCATAACTAATATATGTTTCTGTGCCGCGTCACCTGTTGGTGCTTCAGTTAAGTTCATAACTAATAACTAATATATGTTTCTGTGCTGCGTCTTCTTTCGGTGCTTCAATTAAGTTCATTACTAATATATGTTTCTGTGCCGCGTCTTCTGTCGGTGCTTCAGTTCAGTTCAGTTCATAACTAATATATGTTTCTGTGCCGCGTCTTCTGTCGGTGCTTCAGTTAAGTTCATTACTAATATATGTTTCTGTGCCGCGTCTTCTGTCGGTGCTTAAGTTAAGTTCATAACTAATATATGTTTCTGTGCCGCGTCTTCTGTCGGTGCTTCAGTTCAGTTCATAACTAATATATGTTTCTGTGCCGCGTCTTCTGTCGGTGCTTCAGTTAAGTTCATAACTAATATATGTTTCTGTGCCGCGTCTTCTGTCGGTGCTTCAGTTCAGTTCATTACTAATATATGTTTCTGTGCCGCGTCTTCTGTCGGTGCTTCAGTTAAGTTCATAACTAATATATGTTTCTGTGCCGCGTCTTCTGTCGGTGCTTCAGTTAAGTTCATAACTAATATATGTTTCTGTGCCGCGTCTTCTGTCGGTGCTTAAGTTAAGTTCATAACTAATATATGTTTCTGTGCCGCGTCTTCTGTCGGTGCTTCAGTTAAGTTGATAACTAATATATGTTTCTGTGCCGCGTCTTCTGTCGGTGCTTCAGTTAAGTTGATAACTAATATATGTTTCTGTGCCGCGTCTTCTGTCGGTGCTTCAGTTAAGTTCATAACTAATAACTAATATATGTTTCTGTGCCGCGTCTTCTGTAGGTGCTTCAGTTAAGTTCATTACTAATATTTGTTTCTATGCCGCGTCTTGTGTCGGTGCTTCAGTTAAGTTCATAACTTATATATGTTTCTGTGCCGAGTCTTCTGTCGCTGCTTAAGTTAAGTTCATAACTAATAACTAATATATGTTTCTGTGCTGCGTCTTCTGTCGGTGCTTCAATTAAGTTCATTACTAATATATGTTTCTGTGCCGCGTCTTCTGTCGGTGCTTCAGTTAAGTTGATAACTAATATATGTTTCTGTGCCGCGTCTTCTGTCAGTGCTTAAGTTAAGTTCATAACTAATATATGTTTCTCTGCCGCGTCTTCTGTCGGTGCTTCAGTTAAGTTCATAACTAATATATGTTTCTCTGCCGCGTCTTCTGTCGGTGCTTCAGTTAAGTTTATTACTAATATATGTTTCTGTGCCGCGTCTTCTGTCGGTGCTTCAGTTAAGTTCATAACTAATATATGTTTCTGTGCCGCGTCTTCTGTCGGTGCTTCAGTTAAGTTCATAACTAATAACTAATATATGTTTCTGTGCCGCGTCTTCTGTCAGTGCTTCAGTTAAGTTCATTACTAATATATGTTTCTGTGCCGCATCTTCTGTCGGTGCTTCAGTTAAGTTGATAACTAATATATGTTTCTGTGCCGCGTCTTCTGTCGGTGCTTCAGTTAAGTTCATTACTAATATATGTTTCTGTGCAGCGTCTTCTGTCGGTGCTTCAGTTAAGTTGATAACTAATATATGTTTCTGTGCCGCGTCTTCTGTCGGTGCTTCAGTTAAGTTCATAACTAATATATGTTTCTGTGCCGCGTCATCTGTCGGTGCTTCAGTTAAGTTCATAACTAATAACTAATATATGTTTCTGTGCTGCGTCTTCTGTCGGTGCTTCAGTTAAGTTCATTACTAATATATGTTTCTGTGCCGCGTCTTCTGTCGGTGCTTCAGTTAAGTTGATAACTAATATATGTTTCTGTGCCGCGTCTTCTGTCGGTGCTTCAGTTAAGTTCATTACTAATATATGTTTCTGTGCCGCGTCTTCTGTCGGTGCTTAAGTTAAGTTCATAACTAATATATGTTTCTTTGCCGCGTCTTCTGTCGGTGCTTAAGTTCAGTTCATAACTAATAATTGTTTCTGTGCCGCGTCTTCTGTCGGTGCTTCAGTTCAGTTCATAACTAATATGTGTTTCTGTGCCGAGTCTTCTGTCGGTGCTTCAGTTCAGTTCATAACTCATGTGTTTCTCTGCCGCGTCTTCTGTCGGTGCTTCAGTTAAGTTCATAACTAATATGTGTTTGTCTGCCGCGTCTTTTGTCGGTGCTTCAGTTAAGTTCATAACTAATATATGTTTCTGTGCCGCGTCTTCTGTCGGTGCTTCAGTTAAGTTCATAACTAATAACTAATATATGTTTATGTGCCGCGTCTTCTGTCAGTGCTTCAGTTAAGTTCATTACTAATATATGTTTCTGTGCCGCATCTTCTGTCGGTGCTTCAGTTAAGTTCATAACTAATACATGTTTCTGTTCTGCGTCTTCTGTCTGTGCTTCAGTTAAGTTCATTACTAATACATGTTTCTGTGCCGCGTCTTCTGTCGGTGCTTCAGTTAAGTTCATTACTAATACATGTTTCTGTGCCGCGTCTTCTGTCGGTGCTTCAGTTCAGTTCATATCTAATATATGTTTCTGTGCCGCGTCTTCTGTCGGTGCTTCAGTTAAGTTCATAACTAATATATGTTTCTGTGCCGCGTCTTCTGTCGGTGCTTCAGTTCAGTTCATAACTAATAACTAATATATGTTTCTGTGCTGCGTCTTCTGTCGGTGCTTCAGTTAAGTTGATAACTAATATATGTTTCTGTGCCGCGTCTTCTGTCGGTGCTTAAGTTAAGTTCATAACTAATAACTAATATATGTTTCTGTGCTACGTCTTCTGTCGGTGCTTCAATTAAGTTCATTACTAATATATGTTTCTGTGCCGCGTCTTCTGTCGGTGCTTCAGTTAAGTTCGTAACTCATATGTGTTCCTGTGCCCCGTCTTCTGTCGGTGCTTTAGTTAAGTTCATAACTAATAACTAATATATGTTTCTGTACTGCGTCTTCTGTCGGTGCTTCAGTTAAGTTCATTACTAATATATGTTTCTGTGCCGCGTCTTCTGTCGGTGCATAGTTAACTTCATAACTAATAACTAATATATGTTCATGTGCTGCGTCTTCTGTCGGTGCTTTAGTTCAGTTCATTACTAATATATGTTTCTATGCCGCGACTTCTGTCGGTGCTTTAGTTAAGTTCATTACTGATATACTTTTCTGTGCCGCGTTTTCTGTCGGTGCTTCAGTTAAGTTCATAACTCATATGTGTTTCTGTGCTGTGTCTTCTATCGGTGCTTTAGTTCAGTTCATTACTAATATATGTTTCTGTGCCGTGTCTTCTGTCGGTGCTTTAGTTAAGTTCATACTTAATATATGTTTCTGTGCCGCGTCTTCTGTCGGTGCTTCAGTTAAGTTCAATACTAATATATATTTCTGTGCCGCGTCTTCTGTCAGTGCTTTAGTTAAGTTTTTTCTGTGCCGTATCTTCTGTCGGTGCTTCAGTTAAGTTCATTACTAATATTGGTTTCTGTGCAGCGTCTTCTGTCGGTGCTTCAGTTAAGTTAATAACTAATATATGTTTCCGTGCCGCGTTTTGTGTCGGTGCTTTAGTTAAGTTCATAACTAATAACTAATATATGTTTCTGTGCCGCGTCTTCTGTCGGTGCTTCTGTTTAGTTCATAACTAATATATGTTTCTGTGCCGCGTCTTCTGTCGGTGCTTTAGTTCAGTTCATAACTAATATATGTTTCTGTGCCGCGTCTTCTTTCGGTGCTTCAGAACTAATATATGTTTCTGTGCCGCGTCTTCTGTCGGTGCTTCAGTTAAGTTCATCACTAATATATGTTTCTGTGCCGCGTCTTCTTTCGGTGCTTCAGTTAAGTTCGTAACTCATTTGTGTTCCTGTGCCCCGTCTTCTGTCGGTGCTTTAGTTAAGTTCATAACTAATAACTAATATATGTTTCTGTACTGCGTCTTCTGTCGGTGCTTCAGTTAAGTTCATTACTAATAACTAATATATGTTTCTGTGCCGCGTCTTCTGTCGGTGCTTCAGTTAAGTTCATAACTAATAACTAATATATGTTTCTGTGCTGCGTCTTCTGTCGGTGCATAGTTAAGTTCATAACTAATAACTAATATATGTTCATGTGCTGCATCTTCTGTCGGTGCTTTAGTTAAGTTCATAACTAATAACTAATATTTGTTTCTGTACTGCGTCTTCTGTCGGTGCTTCAGTTAAGTTCATAACTAATAACTAATATATGTTCATGTGCTGCGTCTTCTGTCGGTGCTTTAGTTCAGTTCATTACTAATATATGTTTCTGTGCCGCATCTTCTGTCGGTGCTTCAGTTAAGTTCATAACTAATATATGTTTCTGTGCCGCGTCTTCTGTCGGTGCTTAAGTTAAGTTCATAACTAATATATGTTTCTGTGCTGCGTCTTCTGTTGGTGCTTCAGTTAAGTTCAAAGCTAATAACTAATATATGTTTCTGTGCCGCGTCTTCTGTCGGTGCATAGTTAAGTTCATAACTAATAACTAATATATGTTTCTGTGCCGCGTCTTCTGTCGGTGCTTAAGTTAAGTTCATAACTAATATATGTTTCTGTGCTGCGTCTTCTGTTGGTGCTTCAGTTAAGTTCAAAGCTAATAACTAATATATGTTTCTGTGCCACGTCTTCTGTCGGTGCTTCAGTTAAGTTCATTACTAATATTTGTTTCTGTGCCGAGTCTTCTGTCAGTGCTTTAGTTAAGTTTTTTCTATGCCTCGTCTTCTGTCGGTGCTTCAGTTAAGTTCATATGTTTCTGTGCCGCGTCTTCTGTCAGTGCTTCAGTTAAGTTCATCACTTATATATGTTTCTGTGCCGCGTCTTCTGTTGGTGCTTCAGTTAAGTTGATGACTTATATATGTTTCTGTGCCGCATCTTCTGTCGGTGCTTCAGTTAAGTTCATAACTAATATATGTTTCTGTGCTGCGTCTTCTGTTGGTGCTTCAGTTAAGTTCATAGCTAATAACTAATATATGTTTCTGTGCCGCGTCTTCTGTCGGTGCTTCAGTTAAGTTCATTACTAATATATGTTTCTGTGCTGCGTCTTCTGTCAGTGCTTTAGTTAAGTTTTTTCTATGCCGCGTCTTCTGTCGGTGCTTCAGTTAAGCTCATTAGTAATATATGTTTCTGTGCCGCATCTTCTGTCGGTGCTTCAGTTAAGTTCATAACTAATATATGTTTCTGTGCCGCGTCTTCTGTCGGTGCTTCAGTTAAGTTCATAACTAATATATGTTTCTTTGCCACGTCTTCTGTCGGTGCTTCAGTTAAGTTCATTACTAATACATGTTTCTGTGCCACGTCTTCTGTCGGTGCTTCAGTGAAGTTCATAACTAATACATGTTTCTTTGCCACGTCTTCTGTCGGTGCTTCAGTTAAGTTGATAACTAATATATGTTTCTGTGCCGCGTCTTCTTTTGGTGCTTCAGTTAAGTTCATAACTAATATATGTTTCTGTGCCGCGTTTTTTGTCGGTGTTTCATTTAAGTTCATCACTAATATATGTTTCTGTGCCGTGTCTTCTGTCGATTCTTCAGTTAAGTTCATAACAAATATATGTTCATGTGCCGCGTCTTCTGTCGGTGTTTCAGTTAAGTTGATAACTAATATATGTTTCTGTGCCGCGTCTTCTGTCAGTGCTTCAGTTAAGTTATTACTAATATATGTTTCTGTGCCCCGTTTTCTGTCGGTGCTTCAGTTAGTTCATCACTAATATATGTTTCTGTGCCGCGTCTTCTTTCGGTGCTTAAGTTAAGTTGATAACTAATATATGTTTCTGTGCCGCGTCTTTTGTCGGTGCTTCAGTTCAGTTCATAACTAATATACGTTTGTGTGCCGCGTCTTCTGTCGGTGCTTCAGTTCAGTTCATCACTAATATATGTTTCTGTGCCGCGTCTTCTGTGTGTGCTTCAGTTAAGTTCATCACTTATATATGTTTCTGTGCCGCGTCTTCTGTAAGTGCTTCAGTTAAGTTCATCACTAATATATGTTTCTGTGCCGCGTCTTCTGTTGGTGCTTCAGTTCAGTTCATAACTAATATATGTTTCTGTGCTGCGTCTTCTGTAAGTGCTTCAGTTAAGTTCATTACTAATATATGTTTCTGTGCCGCGTCTTCTGTCGGTGCTTCAGTTAAGTTCATCACTAATATATGTTTCTGTGCCGCGTCTTCTGTCGGTGCTTCAGTTCAGTTCATAACTAATATATGTTTCTTTGCTGCGTCTTTTGTCGGTGCTTCAGTTAAGTTGAAAGCTAATAACTAATATATGTTTCTGTGCCGCGTCTTCTGTCGGTGCTTCAGTTAAGTTCATTACTAATATTTGTTTCTGTGCCGAGTCTTCTGTCGGTGCTTCAGTTAAGTTGATAAGTAATATATGTTTGTGTGCCGCCTCCTCTGTCAGTGCTTCAGTTAACAGTTCATAACTAATAACTAATATATGTTTCTGTGCCGCATCTTTTGTCGGTGCTTCAGTTAAGTTCATTACTAATATATGTTTCTGTGCCGCATCTTCTGTCGGTGCTTGAGTTAAGTTCATTACTAATATATGTTTCTGTGCCGTGTCTTCTGTGTGTGCTTCAGTTAAGTTCATAACTAATAAGTAATATATGTTTCTGTGCCGAGTCTTCTGTCAGTGCTTCAGTTAAGTTCATTACTTATATATGTTTCCGTGCCGCGTCTTCTGTCGTTGCTTCAGTTAAGTTCATAACTAATATATGTTTCCGTGCCTCGTCTTCTGTCGGTGCTTCAGTTAAGTTCATAACTAATATATGTTTCCGTGCCGCGTCTTGTGTTGGTGCTTTATTTAAGTTCATAACTAATTACTAATATATGTTTCCGTGCCGCGTCTTCTGTCGGTGCTTCAGTTAAGTTCATAACTAATATATGTTTCCGTGCCGCGTCTTCTGTCATTTCTTCAGTTAAGTTCATAACTAATATATGTTTCCGTGCCGCGTCTTCTGTCGGTGCTTCAGTTAAGTTCATAACTAATATATGTTTGTGTGCCGCGTCTTCTGTCGGTGCTTCAGTTAAGTTCATAACTAATATATGTTTGTGTGCGGAGTCTTCTGTCGGGGCTTCAGTTAAATTCATTACTAATATATGTTTCTGTGCCGCGTCTTGTGTCGGTGGTTTAGTTAAGTTCATAACTAATAACTAATATATGTTTCTGTGCCGCCTCTTCTGTTGGTGCTTCAGTTAAGTTGATAACTAATATATGTTTCTGTGCAGCTTCTTTTGTCGGTGCTTCAGTTAAGTTCATAACTAATATATGTTTCTGTGCCGAGTATTCTGTTGGTGCTTCAGTTAAGTTCATAACTAATATATGTTTCTGTGCCGCGTCTTCTGTCGGTGCTTTAGTTAAGTTCATAACAAATAACTAGTATATGTTTCTGTGCCGCAGCTTCTGTCGGTGCTTTAGTTAAGTTCATAACTAATATCTGTTTGTGTGCCGAGTCTACTGTCGGTGCTTCAGTTAAGTTCATAACTAACATATGTTTCTGTGCCGCGTCTTCTGTCGGTGCTTCAGTTAAGTTCATCATTTATATATATTTCTGTGCTGCGTCTTCTGTCGGTGCTTCAGTTAAGTTGATAACTAATATATGTTTCTGTGCCGCGTCTTCTGCCTGTGCTTCAGTTAAGTTGATAACAAATATATGTTTCTGTGCCGCATCTTCTGTCGGTGCTTGAGTTAAGTTCATTACTAATATATGTTTCTGTGCCGCGTCTTCTGTGTGTGCTTCAGTTCAGTTCATAACTAATAACTAATATATGTTTCTGTGCCGAGTCTTCTGTCAGTGCTTCAGTTAAGTTCATTACTTATATATGTATCTGTGCCGCGTCTTCTGTCGTTGCTTCAGTTCAGTTCATAACTAAAATATGTTTCTGTGCCGCGTCTTCTGTGTGTGCTTCAGTTAAGTTCATAACTAATAACTAATATATGTTTCTGTGCTGAGTCTTCTGTCAGTGCTTCAGTTAAGTTCATTACTTATATATGTTTCTGTGCCGCGTCTTCTGTCGTTGCTTCAGTTAAGTTCATAACTAATATATGTTATTGTGCCGCGTCTTCTGTCTGTGCTTCAGTTAAGTTGATAAGTTATATATGTTTCTGTGCCGCGTCTTCTGTCGGTGCTTCAGTTAAGTTCATAACTAACATATGTTTCTTTGCCGCGTCTTCTGTCGGTGCTTCAGTTAAGTTCATCACTTATATATGTTTCTGTGCCGCATCTTCTGTCGGTGCTTCAGTTAAGTTCATAACTTATAACTAATATATGTTTCTGTGCCACGTCTTCTGTCGGTGCTTCAGTTAAGTTCATAACTAATATATGTTTCTATGCCGCGTCCTCTGTCGGTGCTTCAGTTAAGTTCATAACTAATATATGTTTCTGTGCCGCGTCTTCTGTCAGTGCTTTAGTTAAGTTCATTACTAATATATGTTTCTGTGCCGCGTCTTCTGTCGGTGCTTTAGTTAAGTTGATAACTAATATATGTTTCTGGGCCGCGTCTTCTGTCGGTGCTTCAGTTAAGTTCATAACTAATAACTAATATATGTTTCTGTGCCGAGTCTTCTGTCTTTGCTTCAGTTAAGTTCATTACTAATATATGTTTCTGTGCCGCATCTTCTGTTGTTGCTTCAGTTAAGTTCATAACTAATATATGTTTCTGTGCCGTGTCTTCTGTCGGTGCTTCAGTTAAGTTGATAAGTAATATATGTTTGTGTGCCGCCTCCTCTGTCAGTGCTTCAGTTAACAGTTCATAACTAATAACTAATATATGTTTCTGTGGCGCGTCTTTTGTCGGTGCTTCAGTTAAGTTCATTACTAATATATGTTTCTGTGGCGCGTCTTTTGTCGGTGCTTCAGTTAAGTTCATTACTAATATATGTTTCTGTGCCGCGTCTTCTGTTGGTGCTTCAGTTAAGTTGATAACTGATATATGTTTCTGTGCCGCATCTTCTGTCGGTGCTTGAGTTAAGTTCATTACTAATATATGTTTCTGTGCCTCGTCTTCTGTGTGTGCTTCAGTTAAGTTCATAACTAATAAGTAATATATGTTTCTGTGCCGAGTCTTCTATCAGTGCTTCAGTTAAGTTCATTACTTATATATGTTTCCGTGCCGCGTCTTCTGTCGTTGCTTCAGTTAAGTTCATAACTAATATATGTTTCCGTGCCTCGTCTTCTGTCGGTGCTTCAGTTAAGTTCATAACTAATATATGTTTCCGTGCCGCGTCTTGTGTTGGTGCTTTATTTAAGTTCATAACTAATTACTAATATATGTTTCCCAGCCGCGTCTTCTGTCGGTGCTTCAGTTAAGTTCATAACTAATATATGTTTCCGTGCCGCGTCTTCTGTCATTTCTACAGTTAAGTTCATAACTAATATATGTTTCCGTGCCGCCTCTTCTGTCGGTGCTTCAGTTAAGTTCATAACTAATATATGTTTGTGTGCGGAGTCTTCTGTCGGGGCTTCAGTTAAATTCATTACTAATATATGTTTCTGTGCCGCGTCTTGTGTCGATGGTTTAGTTAAGTTCATAACTAATAACTAATATATGTTTCTGTGCCGGCTCTTCTGTTGGTGCTTCAGTTAAGTTGATAACTAATATATGTTTCTGTGTAGCTTCTTTTGTCGGTGCTTCAGTTAAGTTCATAACTAATATATGTTTCTGTGCCGCGTATTCTGTTGGTGCTTCAGTTAAGTTCATAACTAATATATGTTTCTGTGCCGTGTCTTCTGTCGGTGCTTTAGTTAAGTTCATAACTAATAACTAGTATATGTTTCTGTGCCGCAGCTTCTGTGGGTGCTTTAGTTAAGTTCATAACTAATATCTGTTTGTGTGCCGAGTCTACTGTCGGTGCTTCAGTGAAGTTCATAACTAACATATGTTTCTGTGCCGCGTCTTCTGTCGGTGCTTCAGTTAAGTTCATCACTTATATATGTTTCTGTGCCGCGTCCTCTGTCGGTGCTTCAGTTTAGTTCATCATTTATAACTAATATATGTTTCTGTACTTGGTCTTTTGTCAGTGCTTCAGTTAAGTTCATTACTAATATATGTTTCTGTGCCGCGTCTTCTGTCGGTGCTTCAGTTAAGATCATTACTAATATATGTTTCTGTACTTGGTCTTTTGTCAGTGCTTCAGTTAAGTTCATTACTAATATATGTTTCTGTGCCGCGTCTTCTGTCGGTGCTTCAGTTAAGTTCATTACTAATATATGTTTCTGTGCTTGGTCTTCTGTCGGTGCTTCAGTTAAGTTCATAACTAATATATGTTTCTGTGCCGCGTCTTCTGTCGGTGCTTTAGTTAAGTTCATAACTAACATATGTTTCTGTGCCGCGTCTTCTGTCGGCGCTTCAGTTAAGTTCATAACTAATATATGTTTCTGTGCCCGTCTTCTGTCGGTGCTTCAGTTAAGTTGATAACTAATATATGTTTCTGTGCCGCATCTTCTGTCGTTGCTTCAGTTAAGTTCATCACTTATATATGTTTCTGTGCCGCGTCCTCTGTCGGTGCTTCAGTTTAGTTCATCATTTATAACTAATATATGTTTCTGTACTTGGTCTTTTGTCAGTGCTTCAGTTAAGTTCATTACTAATATATGTTTCTGTGCCGCGTCTTCTGTCGGTGCTTCAGTTAAGATCATTACTAATATATGTTTCTGTACTTGGTCTTTTGTCAGTGCTTCAGTTAAGTTCATTACTAATATATGTTTCTGTGCCGCGTCTTCTGTCGGTGCTTCAGTTAAGTTCATTAGTAATATATGTTTCTGTGCTTGGTCTTCTGTCGGTGCTTCAGTTAAGTTCATAACTAATATATGTTTCTGTGCCGCGTCTTCTGTCGGTGCTTTAGTTAAGTTCATAACTAACATATGTTTCTGTGCCGCGTCTTCTGTCGGCGCTTCAGTTAAGTTCATAACTAATATATGTTTCTGTGCCCGTCTTCTGTCGGTGCTTCAGTTAAGTTGATAACTAATATATGTTTCTGTGCCGCGTCTTCTGTCGTTGCTTCAGTTAAGTTCATAACTAATATATGTTTCTGTGCCGTGTCTTCTGTCGGTGCTTCAGTTAAGTTGATAAGTAATATATGTTTGTGTGCCGCCTCCTCTGTCAGTGCTTCAGTTAACAGTTCATAACTAATAACTAATATATGTTTCTGTGCCGCGTCTTTTGTCGGTGCTTCAGTTAAGTTCAGTACTAATATATGTTTCTGTGCCGCGTCTTCTGTTGGTGCTTCAGTTAAGTTGATAACTAATATATGTTTCTGTGCCGCATCTTTTGTCGGTGCTTGAGTTAAGTTCATTACTAATATATGTTTCTGTGCCGCGTCTTCTGTGTGTGCTTCAGTTAAGTTCATAACTAATAACTAATATATGTTTCTGTGCCGAGTCTTCTGTCAGTGCTTCAGTTAAGTTCATTACTTATATATGTTTCTGTGCCGCGTCTTCTGTCGTTGCTTCAGTTAAGTTCATAACTAATATATGTTTCCGTGCCGCGTCTTCTGTCTGTGCTTCAGTTAAGTTCATAACTAATATATGTTTGTGTGCCACGTCTTGTGTTGGTGCTTTATTTAAGTTCATAACTAATTACTAATATATGTTTCCGTGCCGCGTCTTCTGTCGGTACTTCAGTTAAGTTCATAACTAATATATGTTTCCGTGCCGCGTCTTCTGTCATTTATTCAGTTAAGTTCATAACTAATATATGTTTCTGTGCCGCGTCTTCTGTCGGTGCTTTAGTTAATTTCATAACTAATAACTAGTATATGTTTCTGTGCCGCAGCTTCTGTCGGTGCTTTAGTTAAGTTCATAACTAATATATGTTTGTGTGCCGAGTCTACTGTCGTTGCTTCAGTTAAGTTCATAACTAACATATGTTTCTGTGCCGCGTCTTCTGTCGGTGCTTCAGTTAAGTTCATCACTTATATATGTTTCTGTGCCGCGTCCTCTGTCGGTGCTTCAGTTTAGTTCATCATTTATAACTAATATATGTATCTGTACTTGGTCTTTTGTCAGTGCTTCAGTTAAGTTCATTACTAATATATGTTTCTGTGCCATGTCTTCTGTCGGTGCTTCAGTTAAGTTCATTACTAATATATGTTTCTGTGCTTGGTCTTCTGTCGGTGCTTCAGTTAAGTTCATAACTAATATATGTTTCTGTGCCGCGTCTTCTGTCGGTGCTTTAGTTAAGTTCATAACTAACATATGTTCCTGTGCCGCGTCTTCTGTCGGTGCTTCAGTTAAGTTCATAACTAAGATATGTTTCTGTGCCGCGTCTTCTGTCGGGGCTTTAGTTAAGTTCATTACTAATATATGTTTCTGTGCCGCGTCTTCTGTCGGTGCTTCAGTTAAGTTGATAACTAATATATGTTTCTGTGCCGAGTCTACTGTCGGTGCTTCAGTTAAGTTCATAACTAAGATATGTTTCTGTGCCGCGTCTTCTGTCGGTGCTTTAGTTAAGTTCATTACTAATATATGTTTCTGTGCCGCGTCTTCTGTCGGTGCTTCAGTTAAGTTGATAACTAATATATGTTTCTGAGCCACGTCTTCTGTCGGTGCTTCAGTTAAGTTCATAGCTAATAACTAATATATGTTTCTGTGCCGAGTGTTCTGTCGGTGCTTCAGTTAAGTTCATTACTAATATATGTTTCTGTGCCGCGTCTTCTGTCGTTGCTTCAGTTAAGTTCATAACTAATATATGTTTCTGTGCCGCGTCTTCTGTCGGTGCTTCAGTTAAGTTGATAAGTAATATATGTTTCTGTGCCGCCTCCTCTGTCAGTGCTTCAGTTAAGAGTTCATAACTAATAACTAATATATGTTTCTGTGCCGCGTCTTCTGTCGGTGCTTCAGTTAAGTTCATTACTAATATATGTTTCTGTGCCGCGTCTTCTGTTGGTGCTTCAGTTAAGTTGATAACTAATATATGTTTCTGTTCAGTTAAGTTGATAACTAATATATGTTTCTGTGCCGCGTCTTCTGCCTGTGCTTCATTTAAGTTGATAACTAATATATGTTTCTGTGCCGCATCTTCTGTCAGTGCTTGAGTTAAGTTCATTACTAATATATGTTTCTGTGCCGCGTCTTCTGTCTGTGCTTCATTTAAGTTGATAACTAATATATGTTTCTGTGCCGCATCTTCTGTCAGTGCTTGAGTTAAGTTCATTACTAATATATGTTTCTGTGCCGCGTCTTCTGTATGTGCTTCAGTTAAGTTCATAACTAATAACTAATATATGTTTCTGTGCCGAGTCTTCTGTCAGTGCTTCAGTTAAGTTCATTACTTATATATGTTTCTGTGCCGCGTCTTCTGTCGTTGCTTCAGTTAAGTTGATAACTAATATATGTTTCTGTGCAGCTTCTTTTGTCGGTGCTTCAGTTAAGTTCATAACTAATATATGTTTCTGTGTCGTGTCTTCTGTTGGTGCTTCAGTTAAGTTCATAACTAATATATGTTTTTGTGCCGCGTATTCTGTCGGTGCTTTAGTTAAGTTCATAACTAGTAACTAGTATATGTTTCTGTGCCGCAGCTTCTGTTGGTGCTTCAGTTAAGTTGATAACTAATATATGTTTCTGTGCAGCTTCTTTTGTCGGTGCTTCAGTTAAGCATAACTAATATATGTTTCTGTGTCGCGTCTTCTGTTGGTGCTTCAATTAAGTTCATAACTAATATATGTTTCTGTGCCGCGTCTTCTGTCGGTGCTTTAGTTAAGTTCATAACTAATAATTAGTATATGTTTCTGTGCCGCAGCTTCTGTCGGTGCTTTAGTTAAGTTCATAACTAATATATGTTTGTGTGCCGAGTCTACTGTCGGTGCTTCAGTTAAGTTCATAACTAACATATGTTTCTGTGCCGCGTCTTCTGTCGGTGCTTCTGTTAAGTTCATCACTTATATATGTTTCTGTGCCGCGTCCTCTGTCGGTGCTTCAATTAAGTTCATAACTTATAACTAATATATGTTTCTGTGCTTGGTCTTTTGTCGGTGCTTCAGTTAAGTTCATTACTAATATATGTTTCTGTGCCGCGTCTTCTGTCGGTGCTCAGTTAAGTTCATTACTAATAGAAGTGTCTGTGTCGGTGCTCATTTAAGTTATAAACTAATAGAAGTTTTTTTGCTTTGTCTGTGTCTGTTCTTGGTTAAGTTCCTTACTAATAGAAGTTTCCGTGCCGAGTCTGCGACGGTTCGCAGTTAAGTTCATTACTAACAGAAGTTTCTGTGCCGAGTCTGCCTTATGGTAGGAAGTGTATTTTTTGTGTGATAATTAATGATAAGCGCGACAATCTGTTAATGATGTGAGAAAGCATGAACAGCTGAAGATACAGTGTGCAGGAACTGCTTGAGGTAAATTTTGTCGTAGGCTGTACCCGGTTTTCGCTTAAACGTAGACAAGTTTCTAATTTCATGCATTTTGTAAACATTCAGTTATTTCAATAAAGTGCAATTGATAACGTCACGTGTTAATGCAACTGTTTAAGTACTACACCAAATCGTAACTATACAGCTTCAGTTAATATAGAAATTATGATTGATAATGGAAAATATGATTATCCAAGTTGAAATTGATTAATTGAATGTTCAGTGTCATTTTTATGCCATCAACATCTAACATATGATTAGTGGTGCTTGAATCTCATAGTCAAAGAGAGGTTAGTGCCTTATTTCACTAAGTTATGCTCGCGGTGCTTCAATTTCTCCTTTACCGCACGTCTATAATTTGTGTAAAGTTTACTGCATAAGCTTAAGTATAGTCGCAGTATATACGGCGCGTGTTGTCACATTGTTCAAAAGGTGTTATTGGACTCTGCGATGCTTAATTGCTTTGAATAACAGTCGTTTCATAACCTGGTCGATTTGTACCCAATCCCTGACATATCATACCTTAGCCCTGGTTGATTCGTACCCTAGCCTTAGTTGATGTGTACCCTAACCCTGATCAATTCGTAGCCTTGATAATTTTCCATACTCATCTATTGATTTTTTTATTCTAGAACAGTAACTGTTGATCAATATAATGTATGTTACATATCCCTTGTAACTTAAAGTAACGGTGCATTCATTCTTAAGTTTGAGCTGTTTCTTTATATATTCAGCTAAAATTATAACACAATACATAATTATATACATATGGTTTCTGGTGTTGAGTACATCTTTATAGTGTAATGTAGCACGCTTTTCTATATGAAAAGAGCTCCAGGTTCAAGTCCTGGTGAAGACCTCAACACTTTCAATCATTGTACAGCATAAACACTTAATTCTATCAGGCATAACTATTACATGAATGCTTATTCTGTATAATACACCCTTCACAGACATTGAACTAGCCTAAAGTTTCTCATCAACTGTCATGAAAACTCAAAGTTGTTCTATTCTTCCTGAAATGTACATGCCCCAAATTACAGATCAAAACAATTTTACTACCTTCATTTCATTATTTCAAAACATATTTGCATTGCATAGTAAGAAGCCTCCAACAGATATCCTTAATTGGAATTGAACCAACATCTTCCATCTCAATGACGGATGTACTTCATTGTACTATAAGGATGCATCTTGGAGCTACATTTAAGCACTGCACACTAATTATAAATATAATCCTGTTTCCAGTGGCTGCTAAAAAAAACATAATTTGTTGAGAAAGAATAATTCTGAAAGTCATTTAAACTAAACACAACCCAAAAGTGATTGCAAAACTAGTACATAAAAAAGCCAGTTTCCACTCCAATTGATTTGGGTATAAAAAATGCAAATCCCATTTTATGAATAATTGCAGCATGCACAATAGTCCTGTTACATTTGTATACATTAATTTATTTAAAATGAAACGCTTAACTACTATTTTAAGGTATTATGTATTATATCATGACATACCAGTTATATTACTGTGTAATTTAGTGTTGTTGTATGAAGCCATAATCTGAAAAATAATCACAGTTTACCTAAATAATAAATTCACATTAAAGTATCTAAAAAAAATTATTGATAATGGATGCATTTCACAAAAACTCATAGTGACAAACAAACAAATATTTTATTAGAAATAAAACAGCACTTGCGTGTGTATAGCCATACAACAAATATCAAGTAAACATAAAACAAAAATTAATCATAAATTGTCAATATTCATCCAAATGAACCCAGAGTTAGCTCATGCAGAATATCATTTTCCTATCTCTCACCACTAAGGTTGTAGGTTAAAGTCACGATTGTTCCAAAAACTTCTTTCTGAGGTCTTTCTATACCAATAAAACTTTATATGCCATTAAATAACCTGAATGTGTTGAAAATGGCGTTAAAACTCGTTAAAAAAAGATGTATATTTTCTGGAAATATAATTATGATCATTTTAAATATTGATAAATATTTGAACATACAAAGTTATTTTGTGAAACGTAGTCAATGTATGTGTCTATCAAGCCATGGGTTGCAAGTTTGGTATGCTGGCCTCTCAAAATCAACACCCAATACTGGATCTACCCAGGACATGATCTCAACATTAATTATAAAAAGTATGATTATTTGACAATCAAAGCTGAAGCTGCTCTTAAAATCTTGAATAATATGGAGACGTTTTTGTTTAAATTTCATGCATGGTTATAATCATTCCCATGAGTCGGGGTTAGACTGCAGACCTGTGACACAACTCTTGCTATGACTGCATAACCTGACTGAAAAACTGACCATTTGTCATGACTGTAGAACTATGACAGAATGACTGAAACATTGACTTTGGCTTCACTGCCAAACTGTGACTATATTCCATGACTGAAGTATTGTGACTGTATGACATGACTGCAAAACTTTAACCGAGTGAAAGGATCTCTTTTATGATTGTATGACATGACTGTAGAACTATGACTTGTCTGTATGACATAACTGCAGAACTGTGACTGTACCGCATGTCTGCAGAACTAACTGTATGACATGACTGCAGAACTGTTACTGTATGAATTGACTTCAGAACAGTGATTGTATGACATGACTGAAAAACTGTGATTGTTTGACTTGAATGCAGAACTGTAACATTATGATTGCAGAACTATGTCTGAAAGATTGTGACTGTATGATTTGACTACAGTACACCGTCTGTATGGTATGACTGCAGAACTGTGACACTGAAATAACCGCAGAACTGTGACCATATGACATAACTGCAAAACTTTGACATATGACTTGACCTTAACATTGTGACTGTATGGTATGACTGCAAATATGTGACTGTATGACATGACTTCAGGACTATGGTTGTATGGCATGACTTTAGAACTGTGACACTGAAATAACGACAGAACTGTGACCATATGACATAACTGCAAGACATATGACTTGACTTTAACACTGTGACTGTATGGTATGATTGCGTATCTGTGACTGTATGACATGACTGCAGGACTGTGGTTGTATGGCATGACTTCAGCACTGTAACTGTATGACCTGCATCAGAACTATGATTGTATGATATGATAGCAGAATTGTTGCCTCATGACTTGACCTCCATACTATGAGTATTATATGACTGCATAACTGTAACTGTATGAAATGACTGCATGATTTGGTCGGTATAACTGATCCACAATACTGTGACTGTAGGACTCAACTGCAGTACTGTGACCATTTGATATCACTTGAGTATTGTTGACTGTTTGACATGTCTGCAGAACTGTGACACTATGAGTTAAATGCAAAATTGTGACTTTATGGTATGACTGCTATGCCGTGACTGACATGACTGCTGAATTTTAACAATATGTTATGACTTATATTGTGAATGTACGACATGACAGAAGAACTGCAACATTATGACTTAAATGCAGAATTTTGACTTGATGGTATGACTGCAGTACTGCCACTTCAGTACGTTACCTGTATGCCATGACTGCAGACCTGTGACACAACTCTTGCTATGACTGCATAACCTGACTGAAAAACTGACCATTTGTCATGACTGTAGAACTATGACAGAATGACTGAAACATTGACTATGTCTTCACTGCCAAACTGTGACTATATTCCATGACTGAAGTATTGTGACTGTATGACATGACTGCAAAACTTTAACCGAGTGAAATGATCTCTTTTATGATAGTATGACATGACTGTAGAAATGTGACTTGTATGACTTGACTGTATGACATGACTGCAGAACTGTGACTGTATGGCATGCCTGCAGAACTAACTGTATGACATGACTGCAGAACTGTTACTGTATGAATTGACTTCAGAACAGTGACTGTATGACATGACTGAAAAACTGTGATTGTATGACTTGAATGCAGAACTGTAACATAATGATTGCAGACCTATGTCTGAAACATTGTGACTGTATGATTTGACTACAGTACACTGACTGTATGGCATGACTGCAGGACTATGGTTGTATGCCATGACTGCAGAACTGTTACTGTATGACCTGCATCAGAACTATGATTGTATGACATGATAGCAGAATTGTAGCCTTATGACTTGACCTCCATACTGTGAGCATTCAGTTACTGCATAACTGTAACTGTATGACATGACTGCATGATTGGGTCTTCATAACGTATCCACAATACTATGACTGTATGACTCAACTGCAGTACTGTGACCATTTCTCATGACTGTAGAACTATGACAGAATGACTGAAACATTGACTATGGCTTCACTGCCAAACTGTGACTATATACCATGACTGAAGTAATGTGACTGTATGACATGACTGCACAACTTTGACCGATTGAAAGGACCTCTTTTATGATTGTATGACATGACTGTAGAACTGTGACTGTATAACATGACTGCACAACTTTAACTGTATGACTTGACTGTATTACATGACTGCAGAACTGTGTCTGTATGACATGTCTGCAGAACTAACTATATGAATTGACTGCTGAGCTGTATCACTGCTATGAATTTATTATAATTTTGAAATACTTATCTGGAGTTTAAATAAATCGCTATATAGGTTGTTATAATTGCTATTATTGCTATTAATATTATTGTTTTTGTTGTTGTTGTTGATGCTGTTGTTATTATTATTGTTATTATTTTTGTTATTATTGTAATCATTAATATTGTTATTATTATTATTATTTTTGTTATTATTATTTTTATTATTGTAATCAATAATATTAATGTTATTCTTATCATTATTATTATTATTATTATTATAATTATTTTTTTTTTTTTTGTTATTATTATTTTTATTATTGTAATCAATAATATTAATGTTATTCTTCTTCTTATTATTATTATTATTATTATAACTGTAATCATTAATATTATTATTATTTTTATTGTTTTTGTTATGATAGTCTTTGTACTTATTCTGATTATTATTATTGTAATCATTAATATTAATATTATTATTATCATTATTATTTTCGTGATTATTATTATTTATTTATTATAATGATTATTATTATTATTAGTAGTAGTACTGTAATCTTTAATAATAATAATAATAATAATATTATTATTATTATTATTATTATTATTATTATTATAAACCGAATCAGCTATTTTGAAAATACGTCATTCTATTTTTAGATGGAATCTTTCGTATTAGTGGTATTTGTTGTATGATAGCATTTTTTATCTATTACATAAACTATAAAATAAACTATATATCAATATAAAGTGTGTTGTACTACTGTCTGTTTCGATAGCGTAGTGCTAACGGTTTGAACTGTCAACCCAAATGTCGCGAGTTCGAGCCTTGTTTATGATCATTTTGTTTTCAATTTTTTTCCATAAAAGTATCCCAGTGTACTGTTTCAGTTTGTTTTTTTAATTTTGCAAGTGTTGGTAGCAACGTCTTCTCTATATACATTGCCTGTATAGAGGTCTCCATTGATAATGTTTCCAGTGTTTAAGAAGTGCATGTCTCTATATGAAGAACAGTACAAAATTAATTGACACCAAGTCAAAATCATCTAAAACAATTTTGTCTGATCGTGACATCCGAGGAGCCTCCGATGCCGGTGCCGACTTGCTGCTGCGGATTACAGCTGACGCAATATGTACGTGTACATATGAATAAAACATTGCACATGTTCCCGACCTCCGTTGACCGCCTTCTAGACGAGCCAGAAAACTCAAAAACTTGGTGTCCCTGGGCAGGCCAGGGGGTATAGAAGATACCTGAGGTGTCCATTGAAACCCAAATATTTGCCAAGGGCCGTCATTTGCGGCAAGAGAAGCCGTGTTTTCGCCTGATTTTGTCGAAATAGCCAAAAACATGCAACTTTGTGTACGTTGACATGTTCCCGACACCCGTTGACCGCCTTCTAGACGAGCCAGACTAAAAAAACTTGGTGTCCCTGGGCAGGCCAGGGGGTGTAGAAGATACCTGAGGTGTCCATTGAAACCCAAGTATTTGCCAACGGGCGGCATTTGCGGCGGCAAGAGAAGCCGTGTTTTCGCCTGATTCGGTCTAAATAGTAACACTACGGGATCACATTGATTACTGTGGTGACTTTACAGGATCACATCGATTACTATGGTAACACTACAGGATCACATTTATTACTATGGTAACTCGACAGGATCACATTGATTACTATGGTAACTCTACAGGATCACATCAGTTATTATGGTAACTCTACAAGATCACATTGATTACAGTAACTATGGTAACTCTACAGGATCACATCAGTTACTCTGGTAACTCTACAGGATCACATCAATTACTATGGTAACACAACAGGATCACATTGATCACAATGGTAACTCTACAAGATCATATTTATTATATGGTTACTACAGGATCACATTGATTACTATGGTAACTCTACAAGATCACATTGATTACTATGGTAACACTACAGGATCACACTGATCACTATGGTAACTCTACAGGATCACATTTATCATATGGTAACAACAGGATCACAATGATTACTATGGTAACTCCACAGGATCACATTGATTACTATAGTAACTCTACAGGATCAAATTTATTACTATGGTACCACTACAGGATCACATCAATTACTAGGGTGTCTCTACAGGATCACATCAATTACTATGGTAACTCTACAGGATCACATTGATTACTATGGTAACACTACAGGATCACATTAATTACTATGGTAACTACAGAATCACATCGATTACTATGGTAACACTACAGGATCACATTAATTACTATGGTAACTCTACAGGATCACATTGATTACTATGATAACACTACCGGATCAAATCAATTACTATGGTGACTCTACAGGATCACATCAATTACTATGATAACTTTACAGGATGACATCGATTACTATGGTAACACTACAGGATCACATCAATTACTATGGTAACTCTACAGGATCACATCGATTACTATGGTGACTCTACAGGATCACATCGATTACTATGGTAACTCTACAGGATCACATCGATTACTATGATGATTTTACAGGATGACATCGATTACTATGATAACTTTACAGGATCACATTGATTACTATGGTAACACTACAGGATCACATCAATTATGATGGTGACTCTACAGGATCACATCAATTACTATGGTAACTCTACAGGATCACATCGATTACTATGGTAACTCTACAGGATCACATCGATTACTATGGTAACACTTCAGGATCACATCGATTACTATGGTGACTCTACAGGATCACATCAATTACTATGGTGACTCTACAGGATCACATCGATTACTATGGCGACTCTACAGGATCACATCGATTACTTTGGTAACACTACAGGATCACATCAATTACTATGGTGACTCTACAGGATCACATCGATTACTATGGTGACTCTACAGGATCACATCGATTACTATAAAGGTGACTCTACAGGATCACATCGATTACTATGGTGACTCTATATGATCACATCGACCACATCGATTACTATAAAGGTGACTCTACAGGATCACATCGATTACTATGGTGACTCTACAGGATCACATCGATTACTATGGTGACTCTATATGATCACATCGATTACTATGGTGACTCTACAGGATCACATCGATTACTATGGTGACTCTACAGGATCACATCGATTACTATGGTGACTCTACAGGATCACATTGATTACTATGATGGTAACTCTACAAGATCACATTGATTACAATGGTAACTCTACAGGATAACATTGATTACTATGGTAACTCTACAGGATAACATCAGTTACTATGGTAACTCTACAAGATCACATTGATTACAGTAACTACGGTAACTCTACAGGATCACATCAGTTACTCTGGTAACTCTACAGGATCACACCAATTACTATGGTAACACAACAGGATCACATTGATCACAATGGTAACTCTACAGGATCATATTTATTATATGGTTACTACAGGATCACATTGATTACTTTGGTAACTCTACAAGATCACATTGATTACTATGGTAACACTACAGGATCACATTGATCACTATGGTAACTGTACAGGATCACATTTATCATATGGTTACTACAGGATCACTTTGATTACTATGGTAACTCCACAGGATCACATTGATTACTATGGTAACTCTACAGGATCAAAATGATTACTATGGTAACTCTACAGGATCAAATTGATTACTATGGTAACACTATAGGATCACATCAATTACTATGGTGTCTCTACAGGATCACATCAATTACTATGGTAACTGTACAGGATCATATTGATTACTATGGTAACTCTACAGGATCACATTGATTACTATGGTAACACTACAGGATCACATTAATTACTATGGTAACTCTACAGGATCACATCGATTACTTTGGTAACACTACATGATCACATTAATTACTATGGTAACTCGACAGGATCACATTGATTACTATGGTAACACTACAGGATCACATCAATTATTATGATAACACTTCAGGATCACATCAATTACTATGGTGACTCTACAGGATCATATCAATTACTATGGTGACTCTACATGATCAAATCGATTAATATGGTAACTTTACAGGATCACATTGATAACTATGGTAACACTACAGGATCACATCAATTAGTATGGTGTCTCTACAGGATCACATCAATTACTATGGTAACTGTACAGGATCATATTGATTACTATGGTAACTCTACAGGATCACATTGATTACTATGGTAACACTACAGGATCACATTAATTACTATGGTAACTCTACAGGGTCACATCGATTACTTTGGTAACACTACAGGATCACATTAATTACTATGGTAACTCTACAGGATGACATTGATTACTATGGTAACACTACAGGATCACATCAATTACTATGATAACACTTCAGGATCACATCAATTACTATGGTGACTCTACAGGATCACATCAATTACTATGGTGACTCTACAGGATCAAATCGATTACTATGGTAACTTTACAGGATCACATTGATTACTATGGTAACACTACAGGGTCACATCAATTACTATGGTGACTCTACAGGATTACATCGATTACTATGGTGACTCTACAGGATCACATCGATTGCTATAATAACTCTACAGGATCACATCAATTACTATGGTGACTCTACATGATCACATCGATTACTATGGTAACTCTACAAGATCATAACGATTACTATGATGACTTTACAGGATGACATCGATTACTATGATAACTTAACAGGATCACATCGATTACTATGGTGACTCTACAGGATCACATCGATTACTATGGTAACACTACAGAATCACATCAAGTACTATGGTGACTCTACATGATCACATCGATTACTATGGTAACTCTACAAGATCACATCGATTACTATGATGACTTTACAGGATGACATCGATTACTAGGATAACTTTACAGGATCACATTGATTACTATGGTAACACTACAGGATCACATCAATTACTATGGTGACTCTACAGGATCACATCAATTACTATGGTAACTCTACAGGATCACATCGATTACTATGTTAACTCTACAGGATCACATCGATTACTATGGTAACACTTCAGGATCACATCAATTACTATGGTGACTCTACAGGATCACATCGATTACTATGGTGACTCTACAGGATCACATCAATTACTATGGTGACTCTACATGATCACATCAATTACTATGGTCACTACATGATCACATTGATTACTATGGTGACTCTACAGGATCACATCGATTACTATGGTGACTCTACAGGATCACATCGATTACTATGGTGACTCTACAGGATCACATTGCTTACTATGATAAACTACAGGATCACATCACTTACTATGGTGACTCTACAGGATCACATCAATTACTATGGTGACTCTACAGGATCACATCAATTACTATGGTAACTCTACAAGATCACATCATGGTAACTCTACTAGAAACTTGTCTGACCTGCTCAATATCACATGTGTGTGATAAATGTATGAATACTGCACTACTCAGGGCTTCAGCAACATTTCCAGAAATGCACCATAGACGGTCCTAAGTTTGGCTGAGAAAAAAAAATGAAGGCAGTGTGTAGGGTTAGCTCAACTACTATGTAAAACAATCACTTGGTACAAAAACCAACACTAAAGACTTGTCTGACCTGCTCATTATCAGGTGTGTGATAATTATATAAACAAACTACATATACCTCTCTATGATGGTCTGGTGTGTTGGCGCGGTATACCCCACGTTTTCAGTTGTATTTCATGATCCACACCACCAATTCTTGTCTTTCCTACTAAAAAGAATATAATTAATTCATAACAATTTCTATAATGCAAAACAATTTTGTATTTTTTTATATTTTCAATATATTCTCTCATGACATCTGATTTCTTTTATAATATAATCTACATAATATAATAAGTAAAATCAAGGAGAGAAGGAAAAGCAACTGATTGAAAAGTTTCAATATTCACGAAAAATCTCAAAAAAATCTCTTTTTCAAATATTCTAACTTCCTTTCATCTCAGAAATCAGATCAAAATTCTTTCTTTGCACAATGGAATTATTAACAGAACCAGACTACTCCCAGCAAATTGTGTTGAAAATTGTTGATGTACTTATGATTTCAAAATTTGTATACTGCAACTGAAAAATTAAGGAAAGTACCCGAAATTTCATTTCAAACTGCAATATTTTAAATTAAAGATCCTTTTACTTGTTTAAAACATTATAAAACATGTAAGATTACATACATCTTATAGTTTATATAAAAGAAATCAGTTGCCTGTGAAATCTGAATGATTAATTTGCCAACTTATTAATTCCTCGCATGCTATTTTATCAACATATTGTAGTTTTCTATCCTTCTATGTAAGTTGCTGTTAAAACATATATATAGGTAATTTTGAGATTTTAAACGAAATAATTTTTAAGAAACTTGCTCTATAGGTCACATACATTTGACAACATAAAAGTAGAATATAGTTTTATATAGCACCAGCACTAGAAACAGCAAGTCTGAGCAGCTTTTTTTAACTAATTGTTTTGTCCTAATATATTTTAGCTTGATTGCCAAGTACACTAAGATCTACTATGTTCCACTCTCAAGTCCCTTACCTATATAGAACCAGTACTTGGTGGTGGGCCGTATTACCAAGTACACCAAGATCTACTATGTTCCACTCTCAAGTCCCTTACCTGTATAGAACCAGTACTTGGTGGTGGGCTGTATTGCCAAGTACACGTGGTGGACTGTATTGCCAAGTACACCAAGATCTACTATGTTCCACTCTCAAGCCCATTACCTGTATAGAACCAGTACTTGGTGGTGGGCTGTATTGCCAAGTACACTAAGACCAACTATGTTCCACGCTCAAGTCCCTCACCTGTATAGAACCAGTACTTGGTGGTGGGCTGTATTGCCAAGTACACTAAGATCAACTATGTTCCACTCTAAAGTCCCTTACCTGTATAGAACCAGTACTTTGTGGTGGGCTGTATTGCCAAGTACACTATGATCTACTATGTATTTCAAAGAAATAGCAACAGCCACCTATAATCAGTTGTCTGCTACATTGGAAATGTAAACAGGCAGAAGACATAAGATGGGATAAGGCATCTATGTAATGACAGCTGGCTACTCCTGTCGAAAAATGAGGCAACCACTCAATACCATGGAAAAATGGAAAAATCTAAATACTTTAAATGAAATAAATGCAAAAATAATAATAACAAATAATATAATCAAGTAAAAAACAAAAATAAATAGCAAAAATTAAATTTAGTTTTATAAAAATTAAAGCAGATCTTGTTAAGTATAAAACAAAAATTAATAACAAAAATCTAATTTAATTTTACAAAAATTAACATAGATCTAGATAAATAAAAAATAATAAAATTAATTTAATTTTACAAATATTAACCCTATCTCCAAGGGCAGTAAGACATGTCTTTGCCTAAACATTGTAACCAAAAAAAAAACCCAATTAGGTATAATGAATATGTTCGCACGAAAACGAAATCAGTATAACTCTTCTGCAAAGACCATATCAACCATCTCCTAGCCATTGAATTTGACGTCTTAAATTAAAAACACCAAAATGCTTATTAATTCAAGAGTCAAAAACAGTTGTAGACGATTTGGAACCACTAATTAAATGATATATTAAGAATGAACTACAACTGAAAACTACGAAGTTATCAATCTTGGAGAACATTATCATAAAATTTGAACTGGTCACAGTGACTTTAAACTCTCTGTATTGCCTTGTCTGTGTAACTAAATGCATCAAATAAAAAAAGTCCCGCACATTTGACAATGACCATGACTTTATCTAATCTTAGAAGAGATAAATCATAATGCCGAAGTTCTCTTATGCAATACCTTATCTTTCAAAAATTATGAGATCTTGAATATGGAAAAGAACAACTGTAAAACCCTAGTGCTGGAGTTTCCTAATTATTTTCTCTTATGAGAATGTCAGTTGTAAATAGGATTATCATACTTAAGAAAAATAAATTATTTGATCAGATAAAATCATTTCACATACACAAATATGGATTTTATGCATATATAGAGCTGGTATCACTTCTTCGTTCTGCAGACAAAATAGATAATACTGCCATGAACCATGACGTTACTATCCAGCCTATCAATTATATACCACCACTCTGCGTGTCCCTAAAAAATTACTGGAACCTGTTTTTAGATCTATGAAAAAGTTTACTTTATTTCTTCTGCATCCATATCTTGCTTGGACACTGAAGACACTACATGTCCCTTATCCTTGAAGCAAGAAATACATTAAAGTAATCTGCTCCTATTGAATGATTATTGCAAAAAACAGTTAAATCTTGAAAAGCAGTTTTTGAAGCGAGCAAGACTCGAACCTACAACTTTAATGGTGAGAGGTAAGTGATCTTAAGATGGCACCTTAGATCACTCGACCACGGAGGACCCTGCAGTGTTTCAATAGACCTGACACGGGTTCTCAATCAAACAAGTTGATAATCTAATCACTAACAATATGCACTTGCTCAGGTGAAGGTGATGCTAATGGCAAGTTTGATTAGAATCAGATGAAAACTGTAGTAGCTGTGGCCACAAGGTAGATAATTTAAATTAGGTATATGAAATATTTTTAGTCAGATAAAGGGGCGTAATCCATAAATAATAACTTGATGACAAATGTTGACAATATCGGCTTGTTCAGATGGTTGTGATGATGTATAGCAAGTTTGAATAGAACCGGATGGAAACTGTAGAAGTTGAGGCCCTAAGGTATATACAGTATATTAAACAGCTACCTGTCTTAAACAACCATGTTTTCTATTTCCCATTTCTATGCTTGTTGAAAAAAATAAACCTATATTAAGCAACAACCTGTCTTAAAAGGTCACATTTGCTCTTTCCCTTGACTGGCTGCTAAAGACAGGTTTAAAAGTATATGAAATATTTCTAAGTCAGAAAATGTATAGCATGATGATGTATAGCAAGTTTGATTAGAATCGGATGAAAACTGTAAGAGTTGAAGTTACACGGTACATTTGTATAGACAGACAAATGGGCAGATGGACGACTGACAGATGAGCAGTTAAAAATACATGCCCTCCAGGTTTTCTTCCCATGGGGGCATAAAACAAGAGGCCCAAGTCGCTCATCTGGTTTCATATGCAACTTCCTTTCAAATTATGTATGGACTAAGCCTATAAAGAATTTATTATAGTTATAGATGAGAATTATCGGTTTTCTCATAGCTTTTTCATGTAAAGTGAAAGTCAACCTACTGTACTCCAATGGTCCATTAGCCCTTATTTCCAAGCAGACTCTTACCAGTACATACTCAGACAGCAGTATCATATATGAAAAAGTTTTACCCTAGTGCTTTGAACAAAGCATTTTGGCAAGTACAACAGCAGTAGAGATTGATTTAGGTCTTGGAAATTTTGTCCACTAATTTTATGTTAACTAAACTATAATTGACATTTTTTTTATACAATAGATTTTCTTTTAAACTACATTGTATACAAATTAACTTATTGCACAGAAACAATAAACAAGAGGCCCAAGAGGACCTGAACAATCTACTTGCAACAGATGCTTTACAGGACCTCCATGCAATGCTACATGTAAACAAGAGCACCGCAAGCGGGTGCAGAAGCTCGTCTTTTTCCAAATCTATAGTAGATCAAGATCAAAGTCAGTGACAAAGTTGAGATGGGGTAGAGTATTTGATTAATACAACACAAAATTTAAAATAAAAATGGACAGGAGGGGTGGGTGGTTGGGGGGGGGGGGGGGGGTAGGGTTGAGGGTCTAGGGGTCGGTAACAAATTTGAAATGGGGCAGGGTATTTGATTTAATACAAAATAAAATTTAAAAAAGAAAAAAATGGTGGGGGAGATGTCCTTGGGGTCAATAACAAAGTTGAAATGGGGCAAAGTATTTAATTTAAAACAAAACAAAATTTGAAAAATAAAAAAATAAAAAAATGGGCAGGGATAGGGGTCGAGTATATAATTATGAGGGTCTTGGGGTCGGTAATGAAGTTAAAATTGGGTAGAGTATTTGAGTAAATGCAAAGAAAAATTTAAAAAAAAAATGGGCGGGGATGGGATGTGGGTAGGTGTGAGGGTCTTGGGGTCAGTAACAAAGTTTAAATGGGGCAGAGTATTTGATTTAATAAAAACAAAATTAAACAAGAAAATATCGGTGGAACCGATGGATGCTCCCCAAGTGACTGTTTGCCTCTGTACGGGGTACTTGGCTGAAGAATACCAAACTGTATAGCAGGAACAATATGCAATATGTGGCTCTGCGCTTCACAGAACTAATTCGCAAATCATTTAACCGGAACAAAATGACAATATGTGCAGATCCTAGCTAGTTTTACAGAATTAAAACCAGAGGTTGTAGGGAAATAGCGTCATAACAACAATATGCACATTTCCACTTGGCAATGATGCATCCTAACAAGTTTCATAAAATTCCAACCAGAGGTTGTAGAGAAATAGAGCGGAAAAGAATTTAGTCACAGACTCAATGAAAGGGCAATAACTCCGTGAAAAATCATCGAAGGGAAACACCGACAATTTGCGTATCTGCACTTGGTAATGATACATCTAAGCAAGTTTCATTAAATTCCAACTTGGGGCTGTAGAGAAATAGCGCAGACAATAATTTGGTCAGAGACAGAGTCAAAGGGCAATAACTCTGTGAAAAATCATCAAACTGGAACATAACGACAGTATGCGCATCTGCACTTGGTAATGATACATCCTAGCAAGTTTCACAAGATTCCAACATGGGGTTGTAGAGAAATTACGCGGACGATAATTTGGTCACGGACTCAATCAAAGGGCCATTACTCAGTGAAACATGGAATGGAACACATAGACAATATGCGCATCTGCACTTGGTAATGATGCATCCTAGCATGTTTCACAAAATTCCATAATGGGGTTGTAGAGAAATAGCGCGGACAAAAATTTGGTCACAGACTCAATCAAAGGGCCATATCTCCGTGAAAATTCACCGAACCGGAACACATAGACAATATGCGCATTTGCACTTGGTAATGATGCATCCTAGCAAGTTTCATAAAATACCATAAGGGATTGTAGAGAAAAAGCACGGACAAGAATTTGGTCACAAATAGAATCAAAGGCCATAACTCCGTCAAAAATCATCGAACGAGAACAGAAAGACAGTATGCGCATCTGCACTTGATAATGATGCATCCTAGCAATTTCATAAAATTCAAACTTGAGGTTGTAGAGAAATAGCCTGGACAAGACTTTGGTCACAAATAGAATCAAAGGGCCATAACGTCGTGAAAAATCATCGAACCGGAACACAAAAACAGTATGCGCATCTTCACTTGGTAATGATGCATCCTAGCAAGTTTCATAAAATTCCAACCAGAGGTTGTAGAGAAATAACCCGGACAAAAATTTGGTCACAAACAGAATCAAAGGGCCATAACTCCGTGAAAAAATCATCGAACCGGAACAGAAAAACAGTATGCGCATCTGCACTAGGTAATGATGCATCCTAGCAAGTTTTATAAAATTCCAACCAGAGGTTGTAGAGAAATAGTCCGGACAAGAATTGGTGACGCATGGACGAACGGATGCACGTTTGGGGGAGCATAAAAGGAAAATGGGCGGGGATGGGGGAGGTGGGGTCCATTGATGATGATGAACACACATGCAAAATTTCATTGACATCCAATGAGTTGTTGCATAGATAACTGAAGCTTAAATGCAAAAGTTTAACCTGGGTGTCTACAGACGACGCCTACGAGGACGCCGACACCGCCGGGGTCATGACAATAGCTCTCCTTGGACTTCATCCCGACGAGCTTAAAACCCATCTATACGTGACAAAGTCACAGACTGGACAAGAAATCTCGCACAAACTCAAAGTGTTGTCAAACAAACTCAAAGTGTGACCTTGGCCTTTGAGGTACAGGTGTGGGTCTTACTAGCAACATGTCATGATGTTAACAAAATCCATCTATGCATGACAAAGCTACAGACCAGACACGAAATCTCACACAAACTCAAAGTGTTGTCAAACAAACTCAAATTGTGACCTTGACATTTGAGGTACGGGTGGTGGTCTTACTCGCGACACGTCGTCATGTTATGTTGATCATTTGTAGCAAGTATCAACAAAATCCATCTATGCATGACAAAGTTACAGGCTGGAAACGAAATCTCACACAAACTCAAAGTGTTGTCAAACAAACTCAAATTGTGACCTTGACCTTTGAGGTACGGGTGCAGGTCTTACTCGCGACACGTCGTCATGTTATGTTGATCAATTGTAGCAAGTATCAACAAAATCCATCTATGCATGGCAAAGTAACAGGCCGGACACGAAATCTCGCACAAACTCAAAGTGTTGTCAAACAAACTCAAATTGTGACCTTGACCTTTGAGGTATGGGTGTGGGTCTAACTTGCGACACGTCGTCATGTTATGTTGATCATTTGTAGCAAGTATCAACAATATCCATCTTTGCATGACAAAGTTACAGGCCAGACACGAAATCTCACACAAACTCAAAGTGTTTTCAAACAAACTCAAATTGTGACTTTGACCTTTGAGGTACGGGTGGTGGTCTTACTCGTAACACGTCGTCATGTTATGTTGATCATTTATAGCAAGTTTCAACAAAATCCATCTATGCATGACAAAGTAACAGGCCGGACACGAAATCTCACACAAACTCAAAGTGTTGTCAAACAAACTGAAATTGTGAGGTACGGGTGTGAGTCTTACTCGCGACACGTCGTTTTACTATGTTGATCATTTGTAGCAAGTATCAACAAAATGTTCGTCCGCCCGTCCGAACGCCCACCCGCCTGCCCGTACGTCTGGAGCAGCAGTTGTTGGTTGCGTTGCCAGTACAGAATGGCATTGTGTTTTTTTTTGGTACTTGTGGGGTGCAATGTTCGAAAACCCGTCCAAATGGCATTATGGGGTTAATTTTATTTTTTTCACATTTTTCTTTTACTTTTTTTCACCTTTTTTCATTCTTTTTTAGTGTCATTAGGGTTGGATCTCAAGGTGTGTGACATTAGGGTTAGAAAGAAAATAAGTTTTGTTTTGTTTTATGAAAAAAAGATGTTTTATAACACATAAAAACCGCACCCCACAACATCACTTCCACCAGAACGTCCGTCCGCCCGTCCGTCCGTCCGTCCGTCCGTCTTTAAATTTGTTGTCTTAATATTTTCAGTCATGATATCGACTTTGCTGGTTTTAATGAAATAAATCCTGTCCAATGGTCTGGTGCTAGAGTGTCCGTCTCGGATGCGGAAGATCATGGGTTTGATCCCTTTCTGTTATGGTTATACCAAAAACTTGAAACAGTTCGATCTTCCCCCACGACTCTCTGTGGTGTTCTTAAGCAAGACACCTTTTCGCATATGCTTTATACTGGTTCTACCCGGGAAGACCTCGTGTGTGATTTGTTGTAAGAAGTTGTAAGAAGTTGTTTCCCACTCGAAGTAAAATAAATAAGTTTAAACTAGAAACTTAAACAAGACTACTAGAATGTTACGATCAATTAACCTAGCCTTGAATGATCCTGGAAGCTTAACCAGTACTCGAGCACACCCATCTCCAGAAGTACTCGACACTCTGCGTTTAAAGGATAATTCTAGGAATCTAGATAATGTGGCATGTCATTATGCCCCCAATCCCTCACCTTTGGGAGGGATGTAGAAATCGCAGTGTCCGTCCGAGGTTTTTGTGTCCGGTTTGTAACTTTGTCATACATGGATGGCTCTAAATAAAATCTTGGCAAAAAATGATTAATATGACATGACGTTATATCGCGATTTGCGTCTGCTGGACAGCACTTTGAGTCTTGGAAGATTTCGGATCATGTCTGTATACTGGATGTATTTCAAACTCTATTGGCTCAATCGATTTAGACATAACATGAACGTTACCTAAAAGGTCGAGGTCACAGTTTCAGTCAGATTATGATTTCGTGCCTGATTTGTATTGTTTTTCTTACAAGAAAACCTGATTGACAACCTACACCGGATACAAAGCGATTGAGTACAATTGCAAACAGAATCCATTTAACCAATACAGGATAAGTATTTTACCTTTATTATACAAGGGGCAGAACCTACGCCACGCGCATCTCTAAATACGTGCCGGAACGTTGCTTCAAAATTTTCGTTTCGATTTTTGGTACATGTGCATATTTTATAGTTTCCACCTGTGTATTAGAGGAATCTATTTTACCAATATATACATCATTCCAATCTACACAATTCCAGATTACCTCAAAACGGTTGCGCTTCATTCTAAATGTAAACGTTATCGGACATGACATTCAACTGTTTTCAGGTAATCTGGAACTTTGCAGGTTGCACTGAATTATATATCAAATCTACAAATGTACCCAAAATCGACACGAATAATCACTTAAAGTAGCTTTTGAAACAACGTTCCGGTAAGCATGACCCTTGTTATAATAATTTTTATTGTATCATCTGTTAATTCCATGGACACGCAGGTACTGTAAATATATTTTCAAGAAGCTAACCGTTCAATTTGCCATATATTTTGTCTGATTTATCTAATTAGTAGACGTAAATCTAAATAAAAATAGTAATGAGGTCGTATAAATTGTTGTGGTGTCAAACTTTTTGTTTTATTTTTTATAGACATGGATAATTATATTGATATAGAGAATACCATGTCAGTGTCTGATATTATCAACTTTATCAGGTGTGGCTTAGAAAAAAAACAAGACGATCGGGTTTTCATCTATCTCTCTGAAAGCGTTTGCCTCCGCAGCGCAATAGAAGCACCACGTACAGTACCATCTTTCCTGAAATACATAGATGACTGTATAGGATAAGGAATCATGTACTCTAACGACAAGTTTAACGTGGTGAGTCCAATAAAAATGTTATTTTACTTGCAACACGCCGTACACAAATTCTGTATCAATTGCAATGCGCAACAGACACACAATACCCCGTACACCGGTCAGTTTATATTGTCGATAATTGTATCACTTTTAAACAACGATTCTACGAAAATAAAGTGTTTATTTTGAATGTTTTACCATAGCGTGTCTTTACCGATATGAAAAAAATTCGTAGATTGTCTCAAGTCAACGTCAAACATCACTATATTTTACTTTAGATTTACGTCTAAAAAATAAGTATCAGCCAAAATATAAGGCAAATGGTAAGCTTAGCTACTGGAAATAATATTAACAGTACCTGCTTGTCCGCGGAATTAACTGATGATACACTAACAATAAAAATAACAAGGCAGTTGCTTGAATCAGCCACAAGGACTAGTGACAATATATATTCTATATCCCTAAATATAGTATAATACTCTCTCTGTATATATAGAATATATATTATGACTAGCACCTGTGGGCTCAGCTACTCTGCTGCTGGTAGACTGTTCCAAACTATATGCATGTAGTAGTCGGCAGAGGAACTAAATACTCTGTATTTCTGATGGTGGCCTGTTGTAGTTCTGTTGAAGGCTGGTAATACTAAATTGGTAGTCCGAGGCAGGGATGTCAACAAGGTCGTTAGCAGTCTTGTAAAACATTGTAGCCTCGGGTTTGGTGCACCGCGTCTCAAATTTATCCAACGTTAGAAGGTCCAGCATAAGCATTATGCTTTCATTCATTTTCTATTATTGTATCAATGTTTTTTTATCACATTATATAACGCATATGGAACAATAAAATATATTTGTATAGCGCTTGCTTCTGTGGTAGAGCACTGGACCCAGAACCGGCGGGTCGATCGAAGGTTCGATCCCCCACCACGATTATTTGTGGTGTCATTGGGGCACATTTTCCATATATGCCTAGTATCCACTCCCCCTCCCTCCACCCCACACACACAGAGGAAGACTTCGAGCTTAATTTGTCTTTGAAGTTGAAATAACGTGATGCACACTCGAAGTCACAGGCGTAGCGCCTAGCGGGGTTTAAACTTATATATTTTACTGCGATTGTGAAATAAGTTCTTACAACTTAGACGTCTTCCTGGGTAGAACCAGTACTAAACATATGCGGAAAAGGGGTCTTGCTGAAGGACACCACAAATGGCCGTGGTGGAGGATGGAACCCATGACCGTCAGATCATGAGTTCCGCCACTGAACCACGCCCCCACCCCATGAGTGTTTGTTTAGAATGGTTCTAGTGCGTTTTAGCTTATATTTGAGACATAATTAACACATTATCATTGATATAATTTACATAAAATGGAAAAAAATCTTTTTAAAAAAAAGGCCTCTGAAAATTATGTGCAGGCACGGGCCTTTGGGCCTATTAAGTAACTACGCTTCTGTAAGTAAAATAGATATGTTCGTATTATAAATGATGATCATTATTTTCTGTGTTTTACAGCAACTTCCGCGTTTAAGTGGTTTACAGTTAATGGTTTTAAGGAAGAAATCCGAGTAAGCCGAAATTGGAAAATAGTGACCTTGACACACGTTATCAATGTGCACAGAAAGTTTTCCTCGGGAAGGTGTCAAAATTGTGTCAGGTTTTATTCAATGGTAATGCGTTATGGACAATATGATACGGTAACTTAAACCAAACGCGTGTATCCTCATATCGATAGTATTTTTGTCTGGCCATTTACCCGCTAAAAGGGAGACTAGTCGTTGATGTCATTCCTCGGACGGAAATCTATTTTTTAAATTTCATAAAAATTCCGGACTTTTATGGTAAAAATAATTTCAGTCCTTTCTGCCAACATACAATTCAGCTTCAAAATAGGTACTCGTCAAAATCTGCAAGCAGTTTATATTTACTAACCAAGGCAAAAACTAAAAAATGTCAACATTTTGAAGAACCGGAAGCTGTGAAAGTAAATTGAAGAAAATGGTAAAAATCAATAAGAACTCATTCATAAATAGCCAGATATTTGTTAATGTTTATTTATATCATTACACATTAAATAGACAGTTATCAGTAAGTATAAAGTTATCAGTAAATATAACTGTCAATTAAGCAAGTGTACCAGGTTTAATAAACTTGAGCATATTTTTCCAAATTTTAAAGAAAACAGCTAAAATTCCCAATTCCAAGGGTACAGTATGGGTCATCTTCCCTAAATGGTGGGGAAAAAAAAACCACTGCTGTAAATAAGACCTAAAGTTGACAAGTTTTGTTTTACAGGTACCAGCCCCAGAATACTAACACTGTAAATAAGACGTTACATTGACAAGTTTCGTTTTACAGGTACCAGCCCCAGACTACTAACACTGTAAATAAGACGTTACATTGACAAGTTTTGTTTTACAGGTACCAGCCCCAGAATACTAACACTGTAAATAAGACGTAACATGGACAAGTTTTGTTTTACAGGTACCAGCACCAGAATACTAACACTGTAAATAAGACGTTACATTGACAAGTTTCGTTTTACAGGCACCAGCCCCAGAATACTAACACTGTAAGTAAGATTTAACGTTGACAAGTTTTGCTTTACAGGTACCAGCACTAGAATACTAACACTGTAAATAAGACGTTACATTGACAAGTTTCGTTTTACAGGTACCAGCACCAGAATACTAACACTGTAAATAAGACGTTACATTGACAAGTTTTGTTTTACAGGCACCAGCCCCAGAATACTAACACTGTAAATAAGACGTAACATTGACAAGTTTTGTTTTACAGGCACCAGCCCCAGAATACTAACACTGTAAATAAGACGTTACATTGACAAGTTTCGTTTTACAGGTACCAGCACCAGAATACTAACACTGTAAATAAGACGTAACATTGACAAGTTTTGTTTTACAGGTACCAGCACCAGAATACTAACACTGTAAATAAGACGTAACATTGACAAGTTTTGTTTTACAGGTACCAGCCCCAGAATACTAACACTGTAAATAAGACGTAACATTGACAAGTTTTGTTTTACAGGCACCAGCCCCAGAATACTAACACTGTAAATAAGACGTTACATTGACAAGTTTCGTTTTACAGGTACCAGCACCAGAATACTAACACTGTAAATAAGACGTAACATTGACAAGTTTCGTTTTACAGGTACCAGCACCAGAATACTAACACTGTAAATAAGACGTAACATTGACAAGTTTTGTTTTACAGGTACCAGCACCAGAATACTAACACTGTAAATAAGACGTAACATTGACAAGTTTTGTTTTACAGGTACCAACACCAGAATACTAACACTGTAAATTTTACAGGTACCAGCACCAGAATACTAACACTGTAAATAAGACGTAACATTGACAAGTTTTGTTTTACAGGTACCAGCACCAGAATACTAACACTGTAAATAAGACGTAACATTGACAAGTTTTGTTTTACAGGTACCAGCACCAGAATACTAACACTGTAAATAAGACGTAACATTGACAAGTTTTGTTTTACAGGTACCAACACCAGAATACTAACACTGTAAATTTTACAGGTACCAGCACCAGAATACTAACACTGTAAATAAGACGTAACATTGACAAGTTTTGTTTTACAGGTACCAGCACCAGAATACTAACACTGTAAATAAGACGTAACATTGACAAGTTTTGTTTTACAGGTACCAGCACCAGAATACTAACACTGTAAATAAGACGTAACATTGACAAGTTTTGTTTTACAGGCACCAGCCCCAGAATACTAACACTGTAAATAAGACATAACATGGACAAGTTTCGTTTTACAGGTACCAGCACCAGAATACTAACACTGTAAATAAGACATAACATGGACAAGTTTCGTTTTACAGGTACCAGCACCAGAATACTAACACTGTAAATAAGACGTTACATTGACAAGTTTTGTTTTACAGGCACCAGCCCCAGAATACTAACACTGTAAATAAGACATAACATGGACAAGTTTCGTTTTACAGGTACCAACACCAGAATACTAACACTGTAAATAAGACGTAACATTGACAAGTTTTGTTTTACAGGTACCAGCACCAGAATACTAACACTGTAAATAAGACGTAACATTGACAAGTTTTGTTTTACAGGCACCAGCCCCAGAATACTAACACTGTAAATAAGACGTAACATTGACAAGTTTTGTTTTACAGGCACCAGCACAAGAATACTAACACTGTAAATAAGACGTAACATTGACAAGTTTTGTTTTACAGGCACCAGCCCCAGAATACTAACACTGTAAATAAGACGTAACATTGACAAGTTTTGTTTTACAGGTACCAGCACCAGAATACTAACACTGTAAATAATCCGTAACATTGACAAGTTTTGTTTTACAGGTACCAGCCCCAGAATACTAACACTGTAAATAAGACGTTACATTGACAGGTTTTGTTTTACAGGTACCAGCACCAGAATACTAACACTGTAAATAAGACGTTACATTGACAAGTTTTGTTTTACAGGTACCAGCACCAGAATACTAACACTGTAAATAAGACATAACATTGACAGGTTTTGTTTTACAGGTACCAGCACCAGAATACTAACACTGTAAATAAGACATAACATGGACAAGTTTCGTTTTACAGGTACCAGCACCAGAATACTAAAACTGTAAATAAGACGTAACATTGACAAGTTTTGCTTTACAGGTACCAGCCCCAGAATACTAACACTGTAAATAAGACATAACATGGACAAGTTTCGTTTTACAGGTACCAGCACCAGAATACTAACACTGTAAATAAGACGTTACATTGACAAGTTTTGTTTTACAGGTACCAGCCCCAGAATACTAACACTGTAAATAAGACGTTACATTGACAAGTTTTGTTTTACAGGCACCAGCCCCAGAATACTAACACTGTAAATAAGACGTTACATTGACAAGTTTTGTTTTACAGGCACCAGCCCCAGAATACTAACACTGTAAATAAGACGTAACATTGACAAGTTTTGTTTTACAGGTACCAGCACCAGAATACTAACACTGTAAATAATCCGTAACATTGACAAGTTTTGTTTCACAGGTACCAGCCCCAGAATACTAACACTAAATAAGATAATTGCATTGACAAGTTTTGTTTTACAGGTACCAGCACCAGAATACTAACACTGTAAATAAGACATAACATTGACAGGTTTTGTTTTACAGGTACCAGCACCAGAATACTAACACTGTAAATAAGACATAACATGGACAAGTTTCGTTTTACAGGTACCAGCACCAGAATACTAAAACTGTAAATAAGACGTAACATTGACAAGTTTTGCTTTACAGGTACCAGCCCCAGAATACTAACACTGTAAATAAGACATAACATGGACAAGTTTCGTTTTACAGGTACCAGCACCAGAATACTAACACTGTAAATAATCCGTAACATTGACAAGTTTTGTTTTACAGGTACCAGCCCCAGAATACTAACACTAAATAAGATATTGCATTGACAAGTTTTGTTTTACAGGTATTGAAGCCAGTGTTGCCCTCCAGGAAGACAAGACGGTCGTGTCAGTCATTCTCAAAGATATCTCTGTCCGAGATCCAAGTCATCACACATCCAAATGTAGGTTTATATTTTTAAAAAGTAATCAATCACTCTGATATATTACATGTACCTAGTTGTATGTAAGAACCTAACTTGTTTGGGTTGATGAATGGCTATAAAGGAAAATAAACAGTTAAAAATCTACAATAGAATTGCATATCAGATTAAAGTATTTTGGGGTCTGATCCCAAGCTCGACCTGATGGCCCCTAAAACCAACACTCAGTTCTACCCTGCATCAGTCATGATTCTACTCTGTGAACAACTTTACATAAACATTGTAATTTTATCAAATTTAAAATATCACTTAAAATATTTATACCATATCTGATAAGAGGGAGCCAATTTAAATATGGCAGTCAAATAAATAACATTTTATAATGGGTTTTGTATTATTCGAGATGCATTATAACAGGACAGCAGTGCAGCAAGGTTATCCAGCACTGATTTCCAACTGCTGGATTTAATCTTTGAGTGTAGATGAAGATGGCTTGAAAACAAAGAGCGCACAGGCCAAGTTTATTTATCAGCCCTGCTAGACCAGCAGATGACATTAAAGGCCAAGTTTATTTATCAGCCCTGCTAGACCAACAGAGGACATTATAGGCCAAGTTTATTTATCAGCCCTGCTAGACTAGCAGAGGACATTAAAGCAAATGTTTATTTACCAGCCCTGCTGGACCACCAGAGGACATTATAGACCAAGTTTATTTATCAGCCCTACTGGGCCACCAGAGGACATTAAAGCTAATGTTTATTTATCAGCCCTGCTGGTAAACCAGAGGGCATTATAGGCCAAGTTTATTTATCAGCCCTGCTGGACCACCAGAGGACATTAAAGCTTATGTTTATTTATCAGCCCTGCTCCACCACCAGAGGACATTATAGGCCACGTTTATTTATCAGCCCTGCTGGACCACCAAAGGACATTAAAGCTTATGTTTGTTTATCAGCCCTGCTCTACCACCAGAGGACATTAAAGCCAATGTTTATTTATCAGCCCTGCTCCACCACCAGAGGACATTAAAGCTAATGTATATTATCAGCCCTGCTGGACAACCAGAGGACATTAAAGCCAATGTTTATTTACCAGCCCTTCTCCACCACCAGAGGACATTAAAGCCAATGTTTATTTATCAGCCATGCTGGACCACCAGAGGACATTAACGCCAATGTTTATTTATCAGCCCTGCTCCACCACCAGAGGACATAAAAGCTAATGTTTATTTATCAGCCATTCTGGACCACCATAGGACATTAAAGCCAATGTTTATTTATCAGCTATGCTGGACCACCAGAGGACATTAAAGCTACTGTTTATTTATCAGCCATGCTGGACCACCAGAGGACATTAAAGCCAATGTTTATTTATCAGCCCTGCTCCACCACCAGAAGAAATTAACGCCAATGTTTATTTATCAGCCATGCTCCACCACCAGAGGACATTAAAGCTAATGTTTATTTATCAGCCATGCTGGACCACCATAGGACATTAAAGCCAATGTTTATTTATCAGCTATGCTGGACCACCAGAGGACATTAAAGGTAATGTTTATTTATCAGCCATGCTGGACCACCAGAGGACATTAAAGCCAGTGTTTATTTATCAGCCCTGCTCCACCACCAGAAGAAATTAACGCCAATATTTATTTATCAGCCCTGCTCCACCACCAGAGGACATTAAAGCTAATGTTTATTTATCAGCCATGCTGGACCACCAGAGGACATTAAAGCCAATGTTTATTTATCAGCCCTGCTGGACCACCAGAGGACATTAACCCCAATGTTTATTTATCAGCCCTGCTCCACCATCAGAGGACATTAAAGCCAATGTTTTTGTATAAGCCATGCTGGACCACCAGAGGACATTACAGCCGACGTTTATTTATCAGCCCTGTTGGACCATCAGGACAGAAAAGCCAATGTTTATTATTCAGCCTTGCTCCACCACCAGAGGACATTAAAGCCAATGTTTATTTATCAGCCACGCAGGACCACCAGAGGACATTAACGCCAATGCTTATTTATCAGCTCTGCTCCACCACCAGAGGACATTACAGCCAATGTTTATTTATCAGCCATGCTGGACCACCAGAGGACATTACAGCCAATGTTTATTTATCAGCCCTGCTGGACCACCAGAGGACATTAAAGCCAATGTTTATTTATCAGCCCTGCTGGACCACCAGAGGACAATAAAGCCAATGTTTATTTATCAGCCCTGCTCCACCACCAGAGGACATTAAAGCCAATGTTTATTTATCAGCCATGCTGGACCACCAGAAGACATTAACACCAATGTTTATTTATCAGTCATGCTGGACCACCAGAAGACATTAACGCCAATGTTTATTTATCAGCCATGTTGGACCACCAGAGGACATTAAAGCCAATGTTTATTTATCAGCCCTGCTCCACCACCAGAGGACATTAAAGCTAATGTTTATTTATCAGCCCTGCTCCACCACCAGAGGACATTAAAGCCAATGTTTATTTATCAGCCCTGCTGGACCACCAGAGGACACTAAAGCCAATGTTTATTTATAAGACCTGCTCCACCACCAGAGGACATTAAAGCCAATGTTTATTTATCAGCCATGCTGGACCACCAGAGGACATTAACGCCAATGTTTATTTATCAGCCCTGCTCCACCACCAGACGACATTAAAGTCAATGTTTATTTATCAGCCATGCTGGACCAACAGAGGACATTGTAGGCCAAGTTTATTTATCAGCCATGCTGGACCACCAGAGGACATTACCGCCAATGTTTATTTATCAGCCCTGCTGGACCACCAGAGGACATTAAAGTCAGTCTTTATTTATCAGCCCTGCTGGACAACTAAAGGACATTATAGGCCTAATTTATGTATCAGCCCTGCTGGACCACCAGAGGACATTAAAGCCAATGTTTATTTATCAGCCCTGCTGGGCCACCAGAGGACATTATAGGACAAGTTTATTTATCAGCCCTGCTGGACCACCAGAGGACATTAAAGTCAGTCTTTATTTTACACACCTGCTTGACCAACAGAGGACATTAAAGCCAATATTTATTTATCAGCCCTGCTTGACCACCAGAGGACATTAAAGCCAATGTTTATTTATCAGCCCTGCTGGGTCACCAGAGGACATTATAGAACAAGTTTATTTATCAGCCCTACTGGACCACCAGAGGACATTCCAGCCAATGTTTATTTATCAGCCCTGCTTGACCACTGGAGGATATTAAAGCCGGTGTTTATTTATCAGCCCTGCTGGACCACCAGATGACAAGATAGACCAAATTTAATTATCAGCCCTGCCGGACAACCAGAGGACATTCAAGCCAATGTTCATTTATCAGCCCTGCTCCACCACCAGAGGACATTCAGGCCAATGTTAATTTATCAGCCCTGCTGGAACACCAGAGGACTCTAAAGCCAGTGCTTATTTAACAGCCCTTCTGGACCACCAGAGGACATTAAAGCCAATGTTTATTCAAAAGTCCTGCTGGAATACCAGAGGACATTATAGACCAAGTTTATTTATCAACTCTGCTGGACCACCAGAGGACATTATAGACCAAGTTTATTTATCAGCCCTGCTGGACCACCAGAGGACATCAAAGCCAATGTTTATTTATCAACCCTGCTGGACCACCAGAGGACATTAAAGCCAATGTTTATTTATCAACCATGCTGGACCACCAGAGGACATCAAAGCCAATGTTTATTTATCAACCCTGCTGGACCACCAGAGGACACTAAAGCCAATGTTTATTTAACAACCCTGCTGGACCACCAGAGGACATTAAAGCCAATGTTTATTTAACAACCCTGCTGGACCACCAGAGGACATTAAAGCCAATTTTTATTCAACAGTCCTGCTTGACCACCAGAGGACATTAAAGCCAATGTTTATTTAACAACCCTGCTGGACCACCAGAGGACATTAAAGCCAATGTTTATTCAACAGTCCTGCTTGACCACCAGAGGACATTAAAGCCAATGTTTATTTAACAACCCTGCTGGACCACCAGAGGACATTATAGGCCAAGTTTATTTATCAGCCATGCTGGACCACCAGAGGACATTATAGGCCAAGTTTATTTATAAGCCCTGCTGGACCACCAGAGGACATTAAAGCCAATGTTTATTCAACAGTCCTGCTTGACCACCAGAGGACATTAAAGCGAATGTTTATTCAACCATCCTGCTGGTCCACCAGAGGACATTAAAGCCAATGTTTACTTAACAGCCCTGCTGGACAACCAGAGGACATTGTAGGTGACGTTTATTTATCAGCCCTGCTGGACCACCAGAGGACATTATAGGCCAAGTTTATTTATCAGCCCTGCTCCACCACCAGAGGACATTATAGACCAAGTTTATTTATCAGCCCTGCTGGACCACCAGAGGACATTATAGGCCAAGTATATTTATCAGCCCTGCTTGACCACCAGAGGACATTATAGACCAAGTTTATTTATCAGCCCTGCTGGACCACCAGAGGACATTATAGGCCAAGTATATTTATCAGCCCTGATGGACCACCAGAGGATATTATAGGCCAAGTTCATTTATCAGCCCTGCTGGACCACCAGAGGACATTATAGACCAAGTTAATTTATCAGCCCTGCTGGACCACCAGAGGACATTAAAGCCAATGTTTATTTATCAACCCTGCTGGACTACCAGAGTACATTATAGACCAAGTTTATTTATCAGCCCTGCTGGACCACCAGAGGACATTATAGACCAAGTTTATTTATCAACCCTGCTGGACTACCAGAGGACATTATAGACCAAGTTTATTTATCAGCCCTGCTGGACCACCAGAGGACATTATATACCAAGTTTATTTATCAGCCCTGCTGGACCACCATATTCGTCCATGGAATGTTGTTTGTTGGATCCTGATTGTAGATAAAAAACTACCAGCAGAGAGGTTAGTAGTACCACCTGCTACATCATTTGAAGACTGAAGCAGTTTGCTTCACTATGTAATACATTGGTTTATATGGAGAGTATGATAGTAGTATTACATGAGATTTGATAATGTTAACTGTCTGTCTCCGGCAGAAATAGTCATGATTTGACTTGAAGACAAACAAGGCTACTAGACAAACTTGTATATAAGAAAAGCAGTAAGATGATCGTGATTTTAGGCTGGTTCCAGAAAAGTTGCATATGGTTTCTTAATTTGATTATATAATAAACAAATAACTAATCAAAATTGAGATTTTTAATATTTAAATCAAATTTTGGGGAAACAGATGTTTTGTATAATAAAATATGTAGACCAACGTTTTTCTGCTCAATCATTGTTCTGTTGTTATTGGTATAATAGATAACAAGTCATTATCTTTATTTGAATGGGGTTTAACACCTGTTGAACACAATTTAATGAACTTTTGTCCGAGACCTCGGTGGTTATGTCAGAAATGAGAGTTTAGATTGAGTTGGGCTCTAATCCAAGACCTCTGTGGTGATGTTATGTGTAAGTGTTTAGATTCAGTCGGGGTCCAATCTGAGACCTCGTAGGTGATGTCAGGGATGAGTGTTTAGATTGAGCTGTACTCCAATACAAGACTATGGTGGTGATGTAAGGTGTAAGAGTTTAAATTGAGCCTGGCTCTAATCTGAGTCCTTGGTGGTGATGTTAGGTGTAAGTGTTAAGATTAAGCCGGGCTCCAATCTGAGACGTCGGTGTTGATGTCAGAGATGAGATTTTAGATTGAGAGGGGCTTCAATCTGAGACCTCGGTGGTGATGTAAGGTGTAAGAGTTTAGATTGAGCCAGAGTCTAATCTGAATCCTTGGTGGTGATGTTAGGTGTAAGTGTTAAGATTAAGCCGGGCTCCAATCTGAGACGTCGGTGTTGATGTCAGAGATGAGATTTTAGATTGAGAGGGGCTTCAATCTGAGCCCTCGGTGGTGATGTAAGGTGTAAGAGTTTAGATTGAGCCAGTGTCTAATCTGAATCCTTGGTGGTGATGTTAGGTGTAAGTGTTAAGATTAAGCCGGGCTCCAATCTGAGACGTCGGTGGTGATGTTTGAGATGAGAGTTTAGATTGAGCCGGGCTCCAATCTGAGTCCTTGGTGGTGATGTAAGGTGTAAGAGTTTAGATTGAGCCAGTGTCTAATCTGAATCCTTGGTGGTGATGTAAGGTATAAGAGTTTAGATTGAGCCAGTGTCTAATCTGAATCCTTGGTGGTGATGTTAGGTATAAGTGTTTAGATTAAGCTGGGCTCCAATCTGAGACGTCGGTAGTGATATCAGAGATGAGAGTTTAGATTGAGCCGGGTTCCAATCTGAGTCCTGGGTGGTGATGTAAGGTGTAAGAGTTTAGATTGAGCCGGGGTCAGTCAAAACTGAGATTTTAAATATTTAAATCAAATTTTGGTGAAACAGATCTTAACCAAACTTGCACAGCTGTTATATAACCACAAAATCATGGACAAGTTATTGAACCAGTATGATTCGACCACAAATGTTCCAACTAAAAGGCTTTATAAGCAGATTTTAAGCAAAACTTTAAAAAAATCATTTTCTCTGTAAGTTCAAGGCCTAGACTTTAGATATTTTATGTGTATCATTGCATAGTGGTTTCCTAAAAGATTTGTTGAAGAGGAACTTACAAAAAACATATCTTCTGAAATGTTCATCTGTCCATTTGTTGGCAGTTGAGCAATTCAGATCCTCTTGGGCCTCTTGTTTTAAGAAAGATTTTAAATAACAAACAGTGTATAATGTATCTTTTATGTAAATGGTAACTGAAATATTGATCATATATTATATTGCATGTTATTACCATCCTGCATACTGGAGTGGTCTAAGGGTTGACTGTATATTGCATGTTATTACCATCCTGCATACTGGAGTGGTCTAAGGGTTGACTGTATATTGCATGTTATTACCATCCTGCATACTGGAGTGGTCTAAGGGTTGACTGTATATTGCTTGTTATTACCATCCTGCATACTGGAGTGGTCTAAGGGTTGACTGTATATTGCATGCTATTACCATCCTGCATACTGGAGTGATCTAAGGGTTGACTGTATATTGCATATTATTACCATCCTGCATACTGGAGTGGTATTACCATCCTGCATACTGGAGTGGTCTAAGGGTTGACTGTATATTGCATGTTATTACCTTCCTCCATACTGGAGTGGTCTAATGGTTGACTGTATATTGCATGTTATTACCTTCCTGCATACTGGAGTGGTTTAAGGGTTGACTGTGTATTGCATGTTATTACCATCCTCCATACTGGAGTGGTCTAAGGGTTGACTGTGTATTGCATGGTATTACCATCCTCCATACTGGAGTGGTCTTAGGGTTGACTGTGTATTGCATGTTATTACCTTCCTGCATACTGGAGTGGTCTAAGGGTTGACTGTATATTGCATGTTATTACCATCCTGCATACTGGAGTGGTCTAAGGGTTGACTGTATATTGCATGTTATTACCATCCTGCATACTGGAGTGGTCTAAGGGTTGACTGTGTATTGCATGTTATTACCATCCTCCATACTGGAGTGGTCTAAGGGTTGACTGTATATTGCATGTTATTACCATCCTGCATACTGGAGTGGTTTAAGAGTTGACTGTATATTGCATGTTATTACCATCCTGCATACTGGAGTGGTTTAAGGGTTGACTGTATATTACATGTTATTACCATCCTGCATACTGGAGTGGTTTAAGGGTTGACTGTATATTGCATGTTATAACCATCCTGCATACTGGAGTGGTCTAAGGTGCTGCCTCAAGTAAAGCCTATTCATTAAGTCTTAGACGAACTGATGATTTAATAATGAGTCATGAAAGGTAGTCATTTAGCCAGTCAATTATGGCACAGTCATGTATTCATAAAAACCTCTCTTATTTAGTCATTGAATGCCCAGTTATTGAGGCAGTCATTAAATAGCTATCTCTCGCTGGTTACTTCTCTGACTGAGTTTTCAGACTACATGGTCAACCTGAAGACTGAAATAATTTTTTGTCAAACAGTGTCATTTTACAAGAAAATGAACTTGAGCAGAAATCAAATGCTTTGATAACTAGAGATGTAGCCCGTGTGGTTCCGGCTAGGAATAGAATCACTGTCAATCTCTGCAGAGGAGTAGGAATCCTCCAAATGGGTGTCATGTTCATTTTATCATTTTTTGTCATGTTCACTATTGTGGTTATATTATCAACCCCTATGTGGTTCTATGGAGCCATATGAGTGATGGCAAGAATAGGGTCACTGTGGCTTATGCATGTTGTAAGAAGCGACAAATTGAGTAATACGGTAGAATTTGCTGAAACTCTGCAGTTCTGCAGGTATCAAGGTTCTAGGTTCATTCTGCATATTCATTTGTTGATGTATTTTTTTTAAATCTGTATGTTAATTTGTTGTTTTTGTACATGTAGAATGAACCTGGAATCTTCCTTCCTGTTGGCATCATAACCTATAATGTGTTGGTACGCTGTAAAACTCTATTCATCTATCCATCTAACTAGAGATGTGGATTTTATCTTGTGTAACATTTTTTCTCTATGGAAAAATGGATTTTTATAGTTATCTTGTATAATAAAGATATTTGTAAATGATTATTAAATTTCTATAGAAAATCAATTTATTGGTTTCCAGTTTAGGCAAAGTACCACCATTGGAAACAGGAAATGGTTCCATGGGGAAGTCTCGCATAATGACGGTTATGAATAATCTTTATTTTTTCTTCTTTAAAAATGCATTTTCCTTATTTTAAATATCTTTTTTTTTAAATGGCATTATTCATGTATTTTGAACATTTTGAAAGCATTGTCATGTTTGAATTGTGATTTAGAAAAAAAATTGATGCTTTGAAATTGAGGTATGAATACATGATTTCTGAAGTCCACTTTCACTTTGTCAACAGTGTACAGTCACACACACTAAACAGAAAAAAGTCTCTTGGATGACAAATGACCCCTACTTTTCTCATCATATTTTGGTAGTGCAGAGGTTGACAAACAATAAAATGTTTGGGTCTCTCTCTATGAATGACACAATTTTTTTATTTACTATAGAATAAAGAACATAAATCAATAGTAGGCTTACACCTTGAAAATGGGTGTTGGTAATTCGCAATAGGGAAATTGGGATTGTATTTATTTTCAAATAAACAAGTTGAAGTTAAAACACCCCCTCTGTAAACAAACTGGTCACAATTTACAAAGTTGCATTTTCTTTTAAAGCAGTTAAAACTATTTATTTCATTTTCTTGTAGTCTAGGTTTGTTAGCACAGAGCTCTTATATGTTTCAAATAGTTATCCCCCTGAAAAAATCTTCATTCCAGGAGTTATTACCCTTTACTGTTTTTCTTTTTATATCCAAACCAAGCTTCATTCTGCCATAGAAATCATCTCCATTAATTTGTCTTGTACTATCACGAATCTTATTCATATCAAATTTAGCTGCTGGGAAATTAATATTTAGATATTTTGTACAGAATTATAATAGCTATTCTGTGTTTCTTCTGTAAGGCATAGTCTCGCAGGTACTTACTTCTCACTGCTGAGGTTGCAGGTATGAGCCCAGTCCAGATAAAAAACTTCATGTGAGAAAGTTTGCTATCAACATGTGGTAGAACAGTGATTCTGCTGAGACTCATGTATATATAGATCTGAGGTTTTATTTCACCAGTATAACTGCCATATCTATATGCCTATAATGTGTTAAAATGGTATTGAGATTGTTTTGTTATCTATTTGTATGATATCTCTACAGGGGGGCGAGGCCTGTAAGACTGTTGTGATGATGACAGACCTTCCAGAGGGTTATTCACGTGCGGATCCATACTGACTAGCCAGCAGTTCTGTACCGCAACAATTCTGAGAAATGACAACAAATAAACTCTAATCTACTCAGGTTTGTTTGCTTAGTTTGAGAGAATATTTAACAAAATTATAATATTACTGTTTTTTTCTTCTAATAAAGCTCCAGCAATAATCATCCATTGGCAAGGGGTGTGGTTGCCCGAATCCCTGGGTGAGTGGTGTGGGTGCCCCAATCCCTGGAGAGTGGTGTGGATGCCCCAATCCCTGGGCGAGGAGTGTGGGTATTTTATTTTGAGAAAAATTGTGCTCACAAAATGCAAATGATTATGCAAATGCAGATATCCAAAGATCAATGCTGATCTAAGCAAACTCTTTGTTAAAACTAAATAAAATCTTGTCTATACACTGCTTAGTTTATTGTGTTGATGATATTTATTTGCACAAATAACATGGAACAGGTAAATAATGAATGATGATCGCTGCTGCAAACTGATGTACCATATTTATCCGCATAAACTTCATCGATTTTAATGTTATTTTGATGTCTTTTTGAAAACTTTAAAATTGCATATTTTAGACTCATATAGAAGAAATATGGTATTCTAATCTGTAAAACACATCTTTATGAAAGTCAGGAAGAAATAATTATGATAATGAATAGTGATAGAACATGAATGTGGGGTTTTGAATAGTGAACAAAATACACAATAAATGAAGGGAAATAACCCACTTTGTATTCTTGAACAGGCAATACTAAGTTATCTGTCCAATAATGTCGTACAAAAACTGAGTGAATGAATAAGTGAATTAATGAATGAAAGAAGGGAAATTGAAAAAAATTGATAATGATTGAAATGTTTGTAATTCAGTTAAATATTGTCCCATAATGCAGTAGAACTGCGATAGCTCGAACTCGGTTGGCTGGAATACCAAAGACCTCTCGAACCACTAACCTGGTCCCTGCCAAATTCCTATTTAATTTCTATTGTTCTACCACTGATGGCTAGAACACTGATAGGTGGAACAGTTGAACTAGAAATTAGGTCCCGCCAACACACATGTGTTTTTCGCACCTTTCCGTCAAACTGCTGATCAAAGATAAAGAAAATCAAAGAAGTTTGCCCTGTTTGTTCACGCATTCAAAGATGTGAAGTAATTTCTATACACCATAATATTCCCATACTTAAAGAGTGATAAGTTTGATATGATAATTTGGCGAGTGTGTTCATAATTGGTTACACGTTTGCTTTAATTGTATACCACATGTTGCATTACTTAAGTTAATTTGATTCTTAATTTGATGTTTGTTTGTAATTTAAGATGAAATCAAAATAAAAGCAATTTATATTGCAAACATTGAAAAGTAAAAAGTGTCACATACACTTTAACCCTATAAATCTTAGACATGGGAAGTGCAGTCTCATTGCACAATGTCACATTTAACAACACATTTACCTGAAGAAGAAATGGCTGAGCAACTTAGTGACATACCCGGTAACCAGGGGATAAGTCAGCTTCTTTGATGATTGCCGAGCAACTTGATGAAGGACTCGGTAAAACCGGAGTGTGATTATCATGTCGTTTACATTCTCATGCACACAGAAAGCTAAATATAGCTATTTATACATGAGTATATAAAATTATGATGATAAACTGTTAATGTATTAATTATATTTGGAAATGGTCTTTTCTGGTATATCTAATTTTCTAAACAAGAAATACACATCATTTATATCATATATTGCACCTGTTCAAAGCGTACACATGGGATTCAATAACACGCTCACAAACATACTTGTAAACCATGTTGACTCAAACTACCGCTGACTTAAACTATTTTGTTCAGTCCCGTCGAGTTTGAGCGATCAAAGTTCTACTGTAATTTAAGAATTTGTGAAATGAATTATTTCATAATGGTATAAATTTGTATACAGAATTGAATAAAAATACAATATCCTACATACCAGAAAGATCTACATTTTTACCCATTTCTTGACCTCCCAGACCAGGGTGAGTCACAAACGCTGGTTCAGCCATTGCGAAACTGAGAAACTAATTATTAAATGGACAAGCATATATCGCCAAATCTTTCAAAAAATCTTCAAAAAATATTGCCAGGCTTTACACCCGCTGCAAGCAGGAATTCTATAAATGAACACTGTTCTTCTGACTCTGGAGTTTGTGTTAGTCAAAACATCAGTCATGTATAAATGACAACTGAACCTCTTAATAAACGTTTTTATTGAATCTATCTCAACCGAATAAATGATGAGGGACTGTTGTTTCTACACATGTATTATATTGTTAGGTAAGAATATGTGATCTACAGCACTGGCCATAGTGAAGTTTATTTTGAGTCATTGACTATTTATTTGGAAAGTTCCAAATTGTTATCTAAAATTTATTAATTATCATCGTTTTAACCAGTTGTGTGTATTAACAAAATAAGATGTAACATTGCTCAATAGTTGTGTTGTATGTAGTCCTCTATATTAGGTCTATACTTCAAAAGACAAGGTGTTGTTCATCCACAGGTGTATAAAGTTTCCCCCTTCCCTAGCCTCAGGTTTGAGATTCCAAATACATTTTAAAATGGCATATTTTCAATCTCAAAGTTGAGAAAGTTCTGGGCCAGCCTATGCTATCATATCCACTCAAGAATAGTTCAGAAAAAATACCTAAATGAAAAATAAACACCAACAGCAAATTCTTCATTGGTTCAGAATACAGAATTACAAACAGAAATCAAGTATACCATGACTTGTAGTTACAAGGGTGGAACATGGAATAAGTGTGAATATTGGGATTGTCTAATTCTCCGGTCTGTTGGTGTACCCCACCTCAGGCTTTTCCACACTCTTCTCAGATAGGGGAAAAAATGCATAACCACTTGTTACACTGCACAATGAATTGTTTGAGATTCATGTTCTTGTCTCTGACCCCGTTTAGCTCAGATGGTAGCGTGTCTGACTATCAATTCAGGGGTCATGAGTTTGAATCCCCACCCTGTCACAGTCTCCTTGATGATTTATATACAACATTGCATCTCATTATCATTTATCTCTCACTGCTGACTCAAGCGGGAAAGTTATTTGCAGAAATAGATGTGCTGGTGTACTGGTTAACCTTCTGAATCCCAGGATAGAGTTGTTTAAACTGACTGTCTAGATGCTAGCCCTTAATGTCATAAAGAAGATGCTAACTATTCAAATAATCAACCAGTAGAATAGAATCCACATACCGTATTATCATGGTAAACCATACATATATAACAAGATGACCATGCATCTCGTATAACCAGATGACCATGCATCTACTATAACCATATGACCAAGCATCTTGTATAACCAGATGTCCAAGCATCTCATATAACCAGATGTCCAAGCATCTCATATAACCAGATGACCAAGCATTTAGTATAACCAGATGACCAAGCATGTAGTATAACCAGATGACCATGCGTCTCGTATAACCAGATGACCATGCGTCTCGTATAACCAGATGGCCATGCGTCTCGTATAACCAGATGACCATGCATCTCATATTACCAGATGACCATGCATCTCGTATAACCAGATGACCAAGCATCTCGTATAACCAGATGACCATGCATCTCGTATAACCAGATGACCATGCATCTCGTATAACCAGATGACCAAGCATCTTGTATAACCAGATGTCCAAGCATCTCATATAACCAGATGTCCAAGCATCTCATATAACCAGATGACCAAGCATCTAGTATAACCAGATGACCAAGCATCTAGTATAACCAGATGACCATGCGTCTCGTATAACCAGATGACCATGCGTCTCGTATAACCAGATGACCAAGCGTCTCGTATAACCAGATGGCCCTGTGTCTCGTATAACCAGATGACCATGCATCTCGTATTACCAGATGACCATGCATCTCGTATAACCAGATGACCAAGCATCTCGTATAACCAGATGACCTTCCAAGCATCCCGTATAACCAGATGACCATGCATTTAGTATAACCAGATGACCATGCATCTCGTATTACCAAATGACCATGCATCTCGTATAACCAGATGACCAAGCATCTCGTATAACCAGATGACCAAGCATCTCGTATAACCAGATGACCAAGCATCTCGTATAACCAGATGACCAAGTATCTCCTATAACCAGATGACCAAGCATCTCGTATAACCAGATGTCCAAGCATCTCGTATAACCAGATGACCATGCATCTCATAACCAGATGACCAAGCATCTCATACCCAGATGACCAAGCATCTCATACCCAGATGACCAAGCATCTCGTATAACCAGATGACCATGCATCTCGTATAACCAGATGACCAAGCATTTCGTATAACCAGATGACCAAGCATCTCGTATAACCAGATGACCATGCATCTCGTATGACCAGATGACCATGCATCTCATAACCAGATGACCAAGCATCTCATACCCAGATGACCAAGCATCTCATATAACCAGATGACCAAGCATCTCGTATAACCAGATGACCATGCATCTCGTATAACCAGATGACCAAGCATTTCGTATAACCAGATGACCAAGCATTTCGTATAACCAGATGACCATGCATCTCGTATAACCAGATGACCAAGCACCTCGTATAACAACATGACCATGCATGACCAAGCGTCTTATATAACCAGATGACCAAGCATCTCATATAACCAGATGACTGTGCATCTCATATAACCAGATGACCAAGCATCTTGTATAACCAGATGACCATGCATTTCGTATAACAACATGACCATGCATGACCAAGCGTCTTATATAACCAGATGACCAAGCATCTCATATAACCAGATGACCGTGCATCTCATATAACCAGATGACCAAGCATGTCATATAACCAGATGACCAAGCATTTCGTATAACCAGATGATTAAGCATTTCGTATAACCAGATAACCAAGCATTTCGTATAACCAGGTGTTCAAGCATCTCGTATAACCAAATTACCAAGCATTTCGTATAACCAGATAACCAAGCATTTCGTATAACCAGATGACCATGCATCTCGTAAAACCAGACGATTAAGCATTTTGTATAACCAGATGACCAAGCATCTCATATAACCAGATGACCGTGCATCTCGTATAACAACATGACCATGCATGACCAAGCGTCTTATACCCAGATGACCGAACATTTCATTTAACCAGATGACCAAGCATCTCGTATAACCAGATGACCAAGCATGTCATATAACCAGATGACCAAGCATTTTGTATAACCAGATGATTAAGCATTTCGTTTAACCAGATGACCAAGCATTTCGTATAACCAGATGACCATGCATCTCGTATAACCAGATGACCAAGCACCTCGTATAACAACATGACCATGCATGACCAAGCGTCTTATATAACCAGATGACCAAGCATCTCATATAACCAGATGACTGTGCATCTCATATAACCAGATGACAAAGCATCTCGTATAACCAGATGACCATGCATTTCGTATAACAACATGACCATGCATGACCAAGCGTCTTATATAACCAGATGACCAAGCATCTCATATAACCAGATGACCGTGCATCTCATATAACCAGATGACCAAGCATGTCATATAACCAGATGACCAAGCATTTCGTATAACCAGATGATTAAGCATTTCGTATAACCAGATGACCTAGCATGTCATATAACCAGTTGACCAAGCATCTCGTATAACCAGATGACCAAGCATTTCGTATAACCAAATGACCATGCATCTCGTAAAACCAGATGATTAAGCATTTCGTATAACCAGATGACCAAGCATCTCATATAACCAGATGACCGTGCATCTCGTATAACAACATGACCATGCATGACCAAGCGTCATATTCCCAGATGACCATGCATCTCATATAACCAGATGACAAACATCCCATATAACCAGATGACCATGCGTTTCATATAGCCAGATGACCAAGCATCTTATATAGCCAGATGACCAAGTATCTCATATAACCAGATGACCAAGCATCTCATATAACCAGATGACCAAGCATCTCGTATAACCAGATGACCAAGCATCTCATATAACCAGATGACCATGCATACCATATTACCAGATGACCAAGCATCTCGTATAACCAGATGACCAAGCATCTCTTATAACCGGATGACCAAGCATCTCGTTTTACCGGATGACCATGCATCTCATATAACCTGATGACCATGCATCTCGTATAACCGGATGACCAAGCATCTCGTATAACCGGATGACCATGCATCTCGTATAACAAGATGACCAAGCATCTTGTATAACCAAATGACCAAGCATCTCATATAGCCAGATGACCAAGTATCTCATATAACCAGATGACCATGCATGTCATATAACCAGATGACCAAGCATCCCGTATAACGAGATGACCAAGCATCTCGTATAACCAGATGACAAAGCATCTCGTATAACCAGAACACCAAGCATCTCGTATAACCAGATGACCAAGCATCTCATATAACCAGATGACCAAGCATCTCGTATAACCAGATGACCAAGCATCTCATATAACCAGATGACCATGCATACCATATTACCAGATGACCAAGCCTCTCGTATAACCAGATGACCAAGCATCTCGTATAACCGGATGACCATGCATCTCGTATAACAACATGACCATGCATCTCGTATAACCAGATGACCAAGCATCTCGTATAACTAAATGACCAAGCATCTCATATAACCAGGTGACCAAGCATCTCGTTTAACCAGGTGACCATGCATCTCGTATAACCAGATGACCATGCATCTCGTATAACCGGATGACATGCATCTCGTATAACCAGATGACCAAGCATCTCCTATAACCAGGTGACCAAGCGTCTCGTATAACCAGATGACCATGCATCTCGTATAACCAGATGACCATGAAACTCTTACGAATAACCAGATGACCAAGCATCTCGTATAACCAGAAGATCATGCGTCTCGTATAACCAGAAGATCATGCGTCTCGTATAACCAGGTGACCAAGCATCTTGTATAACCAGATGACATGCATCTCGTATAACCAGATAACCATAAATCTCGTATAACCAGATGACCAAGCATCTCGTATAACCAGATGACCATGCATCTCGTATAACCAGATGACCATGAAACTCTTACGAATAACCAGATGACCAAGCATCTCGTATAACCAGAAGATCATGCGTCTCGTATAACCAGATGACCAAGCGTCTCATATAACCAGATGGCCAAGCGTCTCGTATAACCAGATGACCAAGCATCTCGTAAAACCAGATGACCATGCATACCATATAACCAGCTGACCAACCATCCCGTATAACCAGATGACCAAGCATCTCGTATAACCAGATGACCAAGCATCTCGTATAACCAGGTGTTCAAGCATCTCGTATAACCAGATGACCATGCATCTCGTATAGCCAGATGACAAAGCATCTCATATAACCAGATGACCATGCATCTCATATAACCAGATGACCAAGCATCTCATACCCGGATGAACAAGCATCTCATATAACCAGATGACCATGCATCTCATAACCAGATGACCAAGCATCTTAACTGAATGTCTGTTAACCCTTGTCGGCATAAAAACGAAGCTAAAACATTCTATCAATGTATTACATGTGAGCGATTTATTGCCATTGTGGACCTCTTGTTGTTTTTTTTCAAATTATGTTGTTCTAAGTTCAGTCTTACATACATGCATATATATATCTACCAAGTGTTTCTCCATGGCTGAGTAGTCTATTGTGCTGTCTCGAGATAAATTACCTTGCTGAAATCGTGGGTCCGAGCCCAACCTGGTTCAAAAACTTTGATGCGAGAAGTTTGACATAGTGGACAGTGGTTTCACTCAGATTCATGGATATTGATCAGGATTCTGAGGGTCTTCCTTTACCAATAAAAACGGATGCTTTGCCTTAAGCAGCCACTCAAAGGAAAGAGCAAAGATGACGCCTTAAGGCAGGTAGCTGCTTTATACAGGTTGATTATAACTAAAATTATAAAAATGGTAAATAGAAAAGCGGCTGTTTAAGACAAATGGTTGCTTAATAGAGAAGCCACTAACACTAGTTTTACTGTATAAACTGTAATTAATTTGGACACCTTTCATTCTTGTTTCAACTGTGTTCAACGGATTGGATGAATAAATTTTCATTAACAATTTATTTAATATACATGACCTGTTTATTATTTTTTTTGCATTTCTGAGTCTAAATTAAGTATTTGTGTGCACCTCATCTCTTGTGTACATGTACGCTACTGTTTTACTCCTGTGTAATAAGTGTGTCTATTGTTAACCTTCTAACACCTGGTCATTGGGCACATAATGCAAGCATGCGGGTGACCGACAAAACACCTCCCAGACATAACCGCTCACCCTCATTTTTGTATTTGCGGGAGGGGTTTTATCTGTCTTGTAAAATTCGTGGGAGGTGTTTTGTCCTCCTTGAAAAATTTGCGGGAGGGGTTTTATCCATCTTGTAAAATTAGTGGGAGGTGTTTTGTCCTCTTTTTAAAATTTGCGGGAGGGGTTTTATCCATCTTGTAAAATTAGTGGGAGGTGTTTTGTCCTCCGTGTAAAATTTGCGTGAGGTGTTTTGTCCACCTTGTAAAATTCGTGGGAAGTGATTTGTCCTCCTATACCAAAATTGAGGGTGAGGTGTTATGTCCAGGAGGTGTTTTGCTCTACACTCCAAGCATGCATTTCTAGTCAGTACTGGTTCCATGTTTGTAACTCAGCTAAGATAAACTTTATATAAAGGAAAGGGTACCATAAAGGTAATGTGTAGTACCAGTGTTTGCTGGTTCATGTAATTTTACTGCTTTCACTGCACATTGGCACAAGATTTAAATCCAGGTGTGAATTTTGTTGTTAAATTTAATGAGGTGTTCATGTGGTGTATGTCTATTTTAGATGTATGAATAGCAAGTAATGGTTTATTTATTTTAGTACAAAAAGGGCAATTTATGTACTTTATTATTTTATTACTGTGGAAAAGAAGAAACTTGACTCCCCTTGTCCAGGATATTTCTCAGAATAGGATAAACCCACATATACTGAAAACAATGTAACCATCATTTGGAATGATTCCTAATGTATTGACGGGGTGGTAGTGCAGTGGATAGAGTGTTGGCTGCTCACGTCAGAGGTCGTTAGTACTGTTCTATATGACAGTCAAGCTAAAATAAATTATTAATAACCCAAAACATACAATATTAAATTTGTAATTTAGGCCAAATAAAATAAATGAAGTGTTCACTGTTTCACTGTGGGTAAAAAGAGATGTAATTTCCTAGTTCATTTTAAAGAAGCGTCACCTGTAAGTCCAATATTTTTTAAGATATTTGGGTTTTAATGCCACATTTCAGGTTTCATTGGTGGAGGAAGATCTGGGAATGAATCTGAGTAGGTCCTTCTGCAAGTAACTGGCAAACTCATGCCTGAATAAAGCTATTTGATAAACGTTTTGTTTAGAAACATTTGTTTTTTTTCTGCTTCTGTATTACAGTTTTTGTGTTCAGAACGTGAAGTGTTGTTGTTGTCAAATAATTTGCTTCCCGCTCTAAATGCTCTTAATACTACAACAACAACATCCTAAATCTGATAATCCCCGACTGAATGGGTTGAAATGAATGCTCTAAAATCGTTTAAATAGTTTTGTAAATTTGGGACAATGAAAGCATGAGTTCCCTGTGAAAGATACTTAAAGCTTGAGTTGGTTAAAACTTCATGTTTTGGCATTTATAATGGCAATGTAAACACAGTAAAGAGAATGAAAATGGTGAGAGTGTTGCCATGTTTAGAGTCCCATATATACTGCTACTTAACAACCAAAATAAGAATTGCATAGATCTTTAGCTTTACATTAAGTTGTTTTGTTTTGTGTGCAAAAAAAAACAACAAAAACAACCAACCTCAAATACTCAGTCTAGAATGCTGGAACTTTGTAAAATCCTCATTACATCATGATACTGATACAGATATTCAATTTCATTGTTTTATAAACAGTGGGAAAAAAAATGAATATGCATTTAGGTGGGAAACAGTTAACATAGCATTAATATTTTGATCAATTTGTTTTAAAAATATTTTTGTGGAAAGACATTCTATAAATTCATTAACATTTGCCATGTTATCTCTGCCTATCATTCCTGGGGGCCGGGCCCGATTAGCTCAGTCAGCTATGCATCTGACTATCAATCAAGGGGTCGTAAGTTCAAATCCCCGACCGGCAACAGTTTCAATGATGATTGATATACAACATTGTGTCTTATTATCATTCATCTCTCACCGCTGGTTACCGTCTGTTACATATATTTACCTGTCTAAAAGAGAATAAGAAATAATATTATATCTCTTTTCTTATCATGTTTAGCTGGTGTGGCCATTGTTGCACAATGAGAAATGGCTGATAAAATTTTGATTTCAAACCTTTTTTAGTAAAATTAGATGAAGCATGGATGAGTTTTTTTTGTTGTTTTACATAACTGTCACTGTCTTTTGGTTATTCAAATGGTGTTACTACCCAATTTGATATATGATAATTATCTATTCTACCAGTTCCCCTTACATATATGAATGTTTCTCCTTACAGGGAGTGTCATATGGAATATAATGTCTACAGGCATATTGTACAAAGTGTATGTTACAATCCAGCTACTGGCACCCTGCTGAGCTTTCATAATTCACCAACACCACATTCACACCATGTGGTAATGAGAAATACCCTACCACAGTGTGCATATTGTATACAATTTCACAAATTGTATACCAGTATACTATCTTAACAGTAAAAACAAAACTCTGCTGTTGAATAACATACAATAGCAAGGTATAAGAAGGAAAATAAACATACATTTTCATATATTTATGAATAAATAAAGAAACAAAGGTTTTAATATATCTTTTTTCATTACAAAGTAGAGGTTGTTCAAATGTCTATTCAAGAATAAAGACCTAGCTGACTGTGAAAAGCCATATATCAATAAACTAAATTGCCTATTGAGAGTTTTGCCGGCTGGGGATTCGAACTCGCGACACCTGGATTGATAGTCAAACATGTAACTGACTGAGTTTATCAGGCCTGTCACAATTAAATGGCTTTTATTTGCATTTTGATAATAAATTTTAGATACCTTGTTGTTTTCTCACCTTATGTTTTGGCATTACCTGTACGAAATGTTACGCCCGGAAAAGAGACGTAAAAATATATAAAAATACGCCTGGAATTTTTCAAATTTCATATAAAGCAGAAGAAGCAGATTCAGACCAAATCGACACGTAAACGAGCCTGAAAATGGGGCGAAATATTTAAATGAGCCGTAAAAAATTACGTGCTAAAAAAATTACGTGTGAAAAAATTACGTGTGAAAAAAATACGTATGGAAAAAGATTACGTGTGAATTTTTTTACGTGCATACTATATTTACGTCTAAAATGAAACATAAACAAGACGTAAAAATGAACAAAATATGCAAATTAGCCGTAATATAACATTTGTAGTGATATTACGTCTGAAAATGATTACGTCTAAAACTTGAGATATTACGTCTGAAAAAAATATTCATCTTAAAAAATGAAAATACTACGCCTGAAAAAAATACGTCTTAAACTGAAAATATTACGTCTGAGAAATATTAGATCTGAAATTGCATATTTGGGCATGTTAACCCAAATGATGTTACATCATTTTGTAAAATAATTAATTTGATTATAAATTATTAAAAATATAATATTGTAAAAAAAAATAAGCCTTTATTTATTGGATAAGATGGTTTTCAAATATTAATTAAGAAGCCATAGCTGTCACCTAGTGGTAGAGTGTCTGTATTACATGCAGAAGTGTTCAATCCCATGTCAAGTCATACTAAAGGCTTTAAAAAGATGATACAAAAACAAGCAAATATGTTAAACAATTTTACTTATTCAATTTACCAAATTTAACTTAAAGATAACACTATAACTTCACTGAGATACTTTTATAGGCTGCTAAATGCCATGTTCAAGTCATTTCATAAATATTCATCTTCACATTCACAAAGTCTTGTCAAAAAACAAATTGGTCACAATCTTTTTTATCTTTACAGGTCCTTTCAACAGTCTTCGATTATAGAATCTTTCAGTTTATGAAAATAATGTTCATTTATTTTGCTTTCAAGGTGAGCTGCATCGTTTTCCTCACATAACTGACTTGCTCCATAATGGCATCATGGTCACTGTCCTCAGCCTCACCTTTTCCATTCAACATAGACCAGGCTGAGACATAATCTGAAATTTAAATAAGAGATATACATAACCCTTAATCTGGTCAAATAAAACCACGGCAGGTTTTGATTTCTGTTAATTTGATTTAAATGATGATTTTAAAAGAGCAAAATGTGATTAGGCTTGGTTTAACTTTCAAAACAGCCAGTTGAAAGCAAAGCTGTCAATATTATTATAATAAATAATGTTTGCAAATAGAACAAAAAGGTTCAGAGTTTGGAAAGTTTTAAAGGAACGTACGTAAAGTTCTAATTGAGTGGAAACCACTTCTCTATTTTTGGTAAAAGAATGTCACGTGACCTTGACATGGACATTTTTACCTCAAAACCGAAATAATTTCTAGAATTCTCTCTTGTAAGGATATTGAATCCCAAATTTGAAACAACATAACAATTACATATTATATAATATTATATATATTATATATATCAAACTGCCAACTCTATAGTTATTGCCCTTAAATGAATAAGATTGTGAGGACCCTTCGTGACCGAGTGGTCTAAGGCACCATGATGATCACAAGATCACTTACCTCTCACTGCTAAGTTCATAGGTTCGAATCCTGCTTGTTCCAAAAACTTTGTGAGAAAGTTTATAATTTTATTAGTTACTTGCAGAATGACGGTGGTTCTTTCAAGTCCGACTCAGTCTGAGGTCTTCCACCAGTAAAACTGGAATTGCCATAATTTATAACCTAAAATGCATTGAAAATGGCATTAAACCCCATTCAAGAAAAAAAAAAAGAAAAGAAAAAAAGATTGTTTACAATTCAATCAGAGTATTATGTCCCTCAATAATGAAACTCATTTAAAATAATACCTTTAATGATTTCTGTCTTTGCTGGATCCAGTGGGTGTTAAATATCATCGTCCTTTTGCTGAAATACTTGACCACATGACATTTCCAGTTCTTATGTTGTGGGCAGCCAGGGTAGCAGTTTAATTGTTACATTGTGATGTTTATACTTCCATTTCCAACTACTTTTAAGCAACTTTCCTTTCTGAAAGAAAAACATTATTCTAAATTACAAGGTTTGTCTAGTCAGAGTATTCGCTTATGTAAGAGTCCCAATGACTGCAAAATTTTAGGTAATGACTGAACACATCTATTGATTATCATGTACATTATATTCATCAGTTTACACATATTATATAATAAATATTGGTATGCACTGACCAATAAGCTATTCAGTACTTTACACAGCTATTAATCCAAACCACATGTTATTATTTACAATAACTGAGATATTTACAGGTGGTGTAATGAAACTGCAGCTTTTGTTATACTGAAAGCAAGAGTAAATGCTATGGTGATCATGTTGATGTATTTCATTTTTATGCCATCAAGGGCAAACATATACATATGGTTTCTGTTTAGCTGGACCTCAAAATTTTGACCTGGTTACATGCTAAACTGAACTGAATTCATTTCATGTTACATGTGAACATTTATCTCATATTTGAAATTGCCAAAAAATCACAAATGCAGACTTATTTTTAAATTATTTTCTATTTTTATTTACTTCAATGTTACAGTTGATATAAGCACAACAATGATAAAGTTTTTGCACACAAAATATTCTAGACATAATGGGCAGGTACACAGAAAAAATAAACAAATGTAAAACAAAATTATAACCATTCTGTACTTACCACCATTTCTTTCACACTTGTCCCAGAAAACACTTCTTCTTTGTCTCAGAAAACCTTTTTTTCCAATGAAATTTCCTTTTTTTTTCAATTTCCATTTTCCAAGAAGTTCCAACTGTTGATTTTTTGTCCTATAACAGTCCAGCCTTTTATCTTTGACACAATAAACACAAAACAAGCTTCTTTTTATAAACACATTTGATCATGTACACTATACTATCTGTAAGATTTGAAACTGACCTGTGGGAGAATTCTGGGATAGCTTCTAGGTTCACATTAAGAGGTTACTGATAGGGAAACTGGTTATACACATTGACTGCAGAGCATACAATCATGTAGGTCATGCTAGTAGAGCAAAGGTGGATACTCCCTACAGTACCTCAATGAAAAGAATTTTCTTATCTCTGGTGGTCAGTGCCTCACACTGCTTCAATCTCAAAGAGATATACATGTTGTTCAGTGGCTGATAAAGTTACACCAGGAATAATATATATACCGTTGTTACTCGATCATTATATCGAGATGTCGTATAGAATTGAGGCCATTGCCTAAATTAATTGCATTTAGAGATTATCACTTAACACTTATTAACCTCCAACATTGAAGACTTTACATTACAATATAAAAAACTATGTTATATAACATACCATATTTTTTTTTATTATGGAAATGTTATCAAATTCTCTTAAAATATCAAGGTTACTTTTAAAAACAACATTATTTGCAGTTTGATTTTTATGATTCTAATGATGTTATTACAAACAAACAAAATAACCATCTTGTTACATTATTTCATTGCATTCAACTAAAATAAGCAATTTTTCATCATACAAACCTTGCTGCTTCATTTTTTTGTTGTCAAAATGAAAAAATATCTTGATTGTAGAGCAAACATGCTGTTAATCACTCAATTACAAGAGCTTAAATTGAAATAATTTGACATTAACCCTAAGAATGTTTAAGATTTTTTAATGGATTGTTCTTCTTTTTTAACGCCGGGCCCGATTAGCTCAGTCGGTTACGCGTCTGACTATCAATCCAGGGGTCGTGAGTTCGAATCCCCCACCCGGCAACGGTCTCCGTGATGATTGATATACGACATTGAGTCTCATTATCATTCGTCTCTCACCACTGATTCAAGTGGGAAAGTTATCAGTTACTTGCGGAGATGCGGTGTGCTCGAGTACTGGTTAATCCGAGGAAACAGTGGTTAGGTTAACTGATCGTCTGTTAGCCCTCGATGGCATAAAAATGACGCTAAATATTCAATCAAACAATCAATCAATTCTTTTTAAACTATTCACACCCAGCTATTTCCCAGAAAAAGGCTTCTAACAAATAATAAAAACACATATGGCCTTACTATAGGACATATCACACACGTATTGAACATTTCTCTAATGAATAACTATATTATACTTAAGATACTGCAGATGGTATAAGAAATACTGTCAGAAGTTTAGTTTTTTGAAGATTTTTAAAAGAAAAGTATGTTTTAATAAAAAATTTGGAATTATGAAAGGTACCTATTTTCTAATAATGTAAAAAATTTGAAGAAAATATATTTATAAAAATTCTGATAGTATGCATTGTGTAAGTGTGACAATGAATGAATGGATGAATGGTGTTTTGAATGAATTTGCATCTTTGAAAAAGTACAAGTCCAAAAATACATCTCATGAAAATGGCTAAGTTAGAAATTACGTCTCTTGAAAATTTTAAAGTCCAAAATTACGTGTGAAAATAAAATATGTCTTAAAAAGTAGAAATTACGTCTTATACGAGACGGAATATGCCGAAAAAGTACAGGCGTATTTGAAACGTAATTTTGAAAAATTACGTGTACGTCTCCTTTCCGCCCGTAATTTTGAAATTACGCACGTAATTTTCAGTAATACGTGTAGTTTACATCTCATTTCCGTCTGAGTTTTTCGTACAGGTAACCTCTTCTTTATATTGTTTATTGGATTATCGCACCTGTTTAATCAGCATGCAATTATAACATTGTGTAAGATTGCTACATTAATTTCGCAATATTTTGGAAGAGTTTAAAATTACAAATTAAAATTTTATAAATTAGTTAAGCTACTAAGTGTTTTTAGCACATTTTTTAAGAGCTTCCCACTAGATAATATATACTAAGTCTATATGTATATCGCACAATTATGGTAATCTTCAGAAATCATCAGAAATTGTATGCTTGGTTAGTGGTACGCTAATGCATTGGTACACTTCATTCTGCAATCTTAGATCCAACCCCAAAGTATATAGGCGTTATACGCGTGACCTCACCAGAAGCTTGACACTGAGGCATTGTGAAATCCCTTATTAGGAAAATAAACACTGCCCACAAAACATATCGCATTACTCCACCCACTTATTCAACAACGTTTATAGGTTAAGTCCTTCAATTCAGAATTGTTTTTGTGTTTAATTGTCTTCCTTCAATGTTTACTAATGCACTGTATTTCTATCTATAAACTTGCTTCTATGACATCACCGAAAACCTCCAACATAAAAAAGTTATAAAATGGCGGCGCCCATAATATTTAGGAAACCCTTGAAATCATGATATTTAATATCGTTTTTCTCATTTGATAAAGTTCGTTCAATTAAGATTTGTTGTTTTTTGTGTTATTTCTATGTCTATTTAACGATAAATAGCCGTTTATATTCTGACATGCGGTACTTTTTAAGTCACAATTTTTATAGTATTCTCATATAAAATTGATTTTTTATTGATGGCACTTAACTTTGCTGTTTGTTGGTTCAGAAACCAGTCTATATGTGACTGGATAGAAACTGTCCTGGAGAGAAATAAGTTTTCTTTAATAAACAAATTCATGTTATGTTTTACAGCATTCTGCGCGGCCATTACAGATGTAATCCTCCGAATGGGTGTCATGTTCCTTTTTTTGTCATGTTCATTATTGTGGTTAAATTGCCAACTCCTGCGTTGTTCCAGGGAACCATAGGTGTGATGACAAGGATAGGATCACTGTGACTTGTGCATGCTGTAGGAAGTGACAATTTGAGTAATACAACAGAAGTTGCTGAAACTCTGCAGTTCTGCTAGTTTCAAGATATCAGGTTCATTCTGCATTTTCATTTGTTGATGTAATTTTTTAATCTGTATGGTAATGTGTTGCTTTTGTACCTGTATAGTGAACCTGGAATCTTCCTGTTGGCGTTGAATAACCTATAATGTGTTGGTACGCTGTAAAACCCAATTCATTCATCTCTTTGAAAAAATATATCTCTGTGCAACTCCTAAATTTGGTAATGGGTCCACCATGGCCAAGTTGTCTAAGGTGCCATCACAATATCACTTACCTCTCACCACTAAGGGCCCGAGTCCTGCTCAGTCCAAAATACTTTATGTGTGAAAGTTTGCCAGTTTCTACTCAGATTCATTCTGAGATCTTCCTCCAGCAATAAAACTAAATATCACATATAACCTGAAATCTGTTGAAAATGACATTAAACCCTATTACAAAATAAAATAAAATAAGAGAACATTGGAGAAACATTGTAACATTTCCTTCAAAAACAATATCTTGTGTATTTTATAGATAATTTACAAATAGTTGTGAGGACTGTGTAATACCAGACAGAACATATCACTACGATTCATATTGAGATACAGACTGTTTAGTATCACACAATATTACATAATATTATACAATATCACACAATATCATACACTATCACACAATATATTACAATATCATACACTATCACACAATATATTACAATATCATACAGTATCACACAATATCATATAGTATCACACAATATCATACAATATCATACACTATCACACAATATATTACAATATCATACAGTATCACACAATATCATACAATGTCACATAGTATCACACAATATCAAACAATATCACACAGTATTACACAATATCACACAAGAATAAACACAATATTATACAGTATCACACAATATCATACAATATCACACAATACCATACAATATTACATTTTATCAAAAAATATCACATAATGTCATGCAATATCACACAATATCATTCAATATCACACAATACCATACAATATCACATATTATCATACAATATCACACAATGTCATACAATATAACACAATGTCATACAATATCACATATTATCATACAATATCACACAATGTCATACAATATCAAACAATAAATAAAGAAATGGACTGGAGATGTGAGTAGCTTTATTAGATACAACAGTTGATTTCAAAGGCACACAATCTAGATTGGTGTGACTGCTGCTGAATATTATTGAAACTACACACATAATAAATTATTCAAACTACACACATAATAAATTATTCAAACTACACACATAATAAATTATAATCCTTAATATCACAGCTGGGCCTAGTTAACTCAGTCGGTAGCACGTCAGATTTGGGTCATGAGTTTGAGTCGCCACCTGGACACAGTCTCTGTAATAATTGATATACAAAATTGCGTGTCATTGTCTCCCACTGCTGATTTCAGTGGTAAAGTTATCAGTTGCTTGCTGAGATTGGTGTGCTTGAGTACTGGTAACCTTCCATAAAGAGTGGCTGGGTTAACTGGTCATCTGTTGGTGCTCGATGGCATGAAAATGATGCGTAATATTCAAACCAAACAATATATCAATATGAAATTCCTTGTTTGAGAAGGCAGTTATTTAAGATGAAGTACATGTACATACAAAAACACTTGGTGTACCAGGTCAACTGATATATGCTATGAATATATGAATATTGTTTTTTTTTTATCCCCCCCCCCCCCCCCCCCCCCCCTGCCCCCAAACATTTATGGGCACCAAACCCATGATTGGTGGGTGGTGGGTTTGATCCTCCGGTATGGTTATGTATGGCGTCCTTGAGCAAGACACCTTTTCTGAATGTGCACAGTACTGGTTCCACCCAGGAAGACTTCGAGAGTGATTTGTTTAAGTTGTAAGAACACAATCAAAGTACAATAGTTTAAACTGTATGGGAGGTTTTTTGAATATGTTGTATATGGTAACCAGGTGAGCTAGTACTCTAAAAGGCAAAGTTGGGTTTAGACCAAACAGTTCAAAATCAATTAGTAGTGCATTTGGTACAACCATTAACAGGTGTAAAATGAACACAACATTTTGAACACGGACATTGGATCGGACCCAAGAAAATCATGTTTGACCCAATAACAGGTGAAATTTTTTGAATATATATAAATGGGACCCCGTAATTAACCAGGTTTGAGTATGGATATATTATATGTATGTTATGATGTCAAGGGTCAGTTTGTAGGTGCCATGCAGTTTAAACATTCAAAATATGCAAGACTTGTTTAAAGAGAAACATGTAGAAGTGAAATGCCAGTCAAAACTTTAAGTACTGAGTTATAATAGTCAATTATGCCATGATTTTATAATAAGAATATGAAAAATAATTAATGAACTACATATCAGAAATCTTACAAAATGAATATAATGAACACATGAAGCGAAAAGCACATATGAGAGAGGAAAATGACAGAGATAAATAAACTGTGATTAATTGGTTTATGTGGTGACATCTGACTTGCACTAAGTTCTGTACACTCCATGCTCTACCGTTAGCAGGCTGTTTGATAACTTATCGGTAGTTTCCCTATCGGACAATAAGGATTTCTGTTACAATTTGTGGGATGAAGCCCATGGAAACATAAATTTATCTTAGATTCGAACACAGCCAGGCCCAGTAAGCTCAGTCGGTTGCAGGTTTGACTATCAATCCAGTTTCAGACCACTGGGATCTGGTCATCTATTTATGTTTGAGACCACCGGGATCTGATTATCTACTCATGTTTCAGACCACCGGGATCTGGTCATCTACTTATGTTTGAGACCACTGGGATCTGGACATTCATCTATTTATGTTTGAGACCACTGGGATCTGGTTATCTATTAATGTTTGAGACCACTAGGATCTGGTCATCTTTTCATGTTTGAGACCACTGGGATCTGGTAATCTATTTATATTTCAGACCACTGGGATCTGGTCATCTATTTATGTTTGAGACCACTAGGATCTGGTCATCTATTTATGTTTCAGACCACTGGGATCTGGTCATCTATTTATGTTTGAGACCACTGGGATCTGGACATTCATCTATTTATGTTTGAGAACACTGGGATCTGGTTATCTATTAATGTTTGAGACCACTAGGATCTGGTCATCTTTTCATGTTTGAGACCACTGGGATCTGGTAATCTATTTATATTTCAGACCACTGGGATCTGGTCATCTATTTATGTTTGAGACCACTAGGATCTGGTCATCTATTTATGTTTCAGACCACTGGGATCTGGTCATCTATTTATGTTTCAGACCACCGGGATCTGATTATCTACTTATGTTTGAGACCACTGGGATCTTGTCATCTATTTATGTTTGAGACCACTGGGATCTGGTCATTCATCTATTTATGTTTGAGACCACTGGGATCTGGTCATTTATTTATGTTTGAGACCACTGGGATCTGGTCATCTATTTATGTTTGAGACCACTGGGATCTGGTTATCTATTTATGTTTCAGACCACCGGGATCTGGTCATCTTTTCATGTTTGAGACCACTGGGATCTGGTAATCTATTTATATTTCAGACCACTGGGATCTGGTCATCTAGGATCTGGTCATCTATTTATGTTTCAGACCACTGAGATCTGGTCATCTATTTATGTTTCAGACCACTGAAATCTGGTCATCTAGGATCTGGTCATCTATTTATGTTTCCGACCACAGGGATCTGGTCATCTATTTATGTTTCAGACCACAGGGATCTGGTCATCTTTTTATGTTTGAGACCACAGGGATCTGGTCATCTATTTATGTTTCAGACCACTGGGATCTGGTCATCTATTTATGTTTCAGACCATTTGGATCTGGTCATCTATTCATGTTTCAGACCACTGGGATCTGGTCATCTATTTTGTTCGCTGAGATAATTCATACATAGCCATTCTGCATGAGAACAACAACACTCTTGATTTGAAACAGAAAAATATCTTAAAGATGTCAAATCTTACTGAAACATACACATTGTTACCTAAATCTGGCAGAATTCATGAGAAGGTTTAATCTTGTAACCTACAGAGAAATATGGTGAAAAATAGCAATCTTTGGGGAAAAAACACATAAAAGTGATTAGCACAAGTCTAGTTACTCTGGCACAGGAATCTTACTGACTTTACTAAGAAGAGGTAATTGTCCATTCATTGAGACCTCAAGTTATTACAAATACATTCATCAAGCAGATTTCCCACACATCCCAAATACATTCATCAAGCAGATTTCCCACACATCCCAAATACATTCATCAAGCAGATTTCCCACACATCCCAAACAATACATGATTGCATGTAAAATTCATCAAATGCTTCAAGTATACAGGCATGTACATAGGTGTAAATCACATTATGAAATATGCCCAGAAATATATAAAATATAAAAAAAACTATCTCTTTTTCAGAAATGAAGAACTTTCCTCTGGTGGTATGGTTAACAAGGTATGGGAAGTGTTTGCCGAGACAATGACGTCGGTACTCCATTACATGTAATGTGCCATACACAAGGTATGTAATACAAATATAACTGATCACATAATGACATTGCAGGTGTGTAATAAATCCATGACATATATTTTAATACACCTGAGTCGAAGACTCACAGGTGAGCTTAATAATATGTGATCGCACTGTCCCAGGAGCTTAGCAATTTTGTTTTTTTGGTGTTTTTTTTTTTCAACTTTCAAAAAATCTTCTCAGAAAGTGTGAAGTATTATTTTTATCATCTTGATGTCTGCAGCATTGTTTGGCCATAACACTTGGGATCACTTGAGGTCCTTTTTATCTGGGATCCTGGACGGTTAACCATTACTCGAGCACACCCATTTCCACAAGTAACTGATATCCCACATGTAACAGCAGTGAGAGGTGAATGACAATGTGGCATATGGTTGTATATAAATCATCACAATAACTGTGTCCAGGCAGGGATTCAAACTGATGACCAACAGATTGATATATATTGTAGAAAGTAATAAAGTGTTTACTATCATTATTGTAAATGCTGCTCAACCGAGGAGTAGATTTGATCATTAGATTGATTCCTGATAGAAACAAGGTAAATAGCTGAAGGCTGTATAACAAGACAACCCATACAGACACCTACTATGTAATTCACATATTGTTAATTATAGCATATATTGCTGTATATATTATACTGGTATATGGCAAATGTTTTAATTAGAATAAACTTTATTTAATGAGAAGATGAAGTTCAATCTTGAATTCCTCAATATCTGATACTTCACTATCAGGATGTTCCTATTTATACAAGGAATTTTACTGTTTTGTATTTATATATATATATATATATATATTCTCATCTCACACTGAAAAACAGACAATCCATGTGCATGTTGGGAAGTGGAATGGCATTTAATGTAATATTTCTTTAACACTGGAAACATATTTAATGAGTTTTTTTCAACACATGCCAGGTTATATATAGCAAATCCATCATTACTATTAAAGAAAGAGCTGGAAAACTTACTCACATATATTTGGACCGAGCTGGACTCTAACCCATGACCTTGATTGGGATATGTGACTGAAGGTGTGTATCTGACGATTTCAGATTGCTGATTGACGTTTACAACCTTTAAGAACTTCAACCTAAAGAAGATAGCATACCTCATAACTATCACATTTCTTTTGGAGATACCTATCTTTGGTGGGCCATATTTTGCTGCCATTCTTTACGGAGCACGAAATAGTGACCCAATATTTTCTTTTCTTTATATAACTATATGTATATACATGTATATGAAATTCTGTAAGCATGTCCTCTACTTGTGCAACGGCATTTATGTAGCTCCATATTTTAGCTCATTTAGCAGCTTTTTTCCAACCATATTTAACTACAGTGTATAATGACTGTGTTCAAGACATATAAAAAATTATCAGGTACATTTGCTCTGATTAAAACAAAAAAATGGAAAATAGCAAATGTGGCTGCTGAAGACAAGTGGCTGCTCAATAGAGGTGACCACAAATACAGGTTTAACTGTACATGAATACTCAAATACAACTTAAATACTTAAAAAGCTTAAATGTAAGAAAAGCATCCAAATGATCATGATTCTAGACTGGCTCCTGCACAGATGCATATGATTTACCTGATACTGTTAGATAATACATAAATAACCAGTCAGAAGTCAGATGAATTTTGATATTGGGATGCTTGATCTAGATGCTATGTTTTCAGGCAATGCCTCCTTGCTGCTCCGGTACAGACTCAAGTGTGTTATATTTAAAGAAGGCTCTGAACTTGGACAGGTCACACATATCCAGCATATAGACAAGTCTCACCCTGCGGCAAGTCACAAATATTGGTAAGTAAGCTATATGTATATATGGTGTAACTATATTTAAAGGTACTCAGCCATATTTCACTGTTAATAGTGCACTGACTTTACACAATGTTTTCACAGACACTTCTACAGTTAAACCTGTCTAGCAGCCATTCAAGGGCAGGAGCAAAAGTGGCCTTTTAAAATAGGTTGTTGCTTAATACAGGTGAATTTGCACTGAAACCATAGAAATAGGAAACAGCAAATATGGTTGCTTAAGAGAAGTGGCTGCCTAATAGAGGTGATCGCTTGCACAGGTTTAACTGTAATATAATCTATTCTTAGCTCTCCTGGTTAAAGGCCAGAAGGGCTTTTGCTATGGTACTTTGTCCAATATCAGTCCGTCCGTCCGTCCGTCCGTCCGTCCGTCCATCGTCTGTTCTTGTAAAGACTGTAGCTTCTTCAACACAGACAAGTTGTTGATTCAGTCAGATTGGTAAAAAACAACAACAACAGAGTCATGACCTTTGAATTGTTGAAAAATGCTGAAAATGGCCTTGTAAACACCATAACACTTTTAGATCTGATCTCATCTAAACCAAACTTGGTAAGTTAATATGCATAAAAGTTTTCAACATATTGTTACCAAATTTGCTCTGAATGTTATTGACCATGAAAGGTTGAACTAGCCATATTAGATCAGAATGGACAGAGTTATTGTCCTTGATATATTGAAACATGCTGATTTTTTCATTATAAACATTACAGTTAACACATTTAGTTTTCATCAGATCTTGACCAAACATGGTCAGAAGGTTTATAGGCATAAAAGGTCAGATAAGTAGTTCATATTACCCAGTCGGCAACAAAGAAGTTATTGCCCTTGGATGATTTGAGAAAAATGGAAAAAGGGCTTCCACTATTAAAGTAACTTTGGTTTCCTTTAAGATTTTTTGATGAAATTTTGTTTATCCTATCAAAAATGAAAATGAGTATAGGTTTTGAAGTAAATTGGGCCAAGATGTCAAGATGTTTGGTGATTATCTTGAACTAAAAACGGGATCTTCTGTAAGGAGACTGTGTCTTCACTGGATTAAGCTGTGAAACAGCCTAGCTTGAAACTATATTAAACAATTTTGTTCAAACTATATAATATATAAATTTTCCTCAGGCTTCTTGTCTCATGATTAGCAAACTTCAAACAAAAAAAATAATAATGAAATGATTCTAATATTTAGAAATCATACAGACAAATGATCATACCATTCAACTGTATACAGTAGGATGTTTCAAACCCTGTAGAGTTGAACTAACTGTTGTTCAACACTAGTTAAATAATGAGATCAGCTGTTCAGACAACGTGTCTGGACAGCATACGTTTGAGACATGTTTCAAACTCAAACCAAAACTGTATGTCTGGAACACTGTTTATCCAGCATAAAAGTACACTTATATGTTTGAAAGCGCATGAAACAAATACAAGTACGGCAAACATATAGGCAAGAATACATAAACAAATATTTGCGCGCATGCGCACATGCATACACACATCCCGTCTCCGGATGTACACACTCTCATGTACAGGCATTCATATACAATGGTAAAACACATACACAGACGCACCTATACACATACCAAACTTCCAAACACTAAAATTCCAACTTGATTATAAAACACATATGTTCTGATTTATTGTTTCAGCTTCATATTGCACATACAACTTCAATTATATCACTTTCAGATGCAAATTTTACACATTCAAGCTCCGAGAAAGAAAAACACTACATCTCGATTTTGATCACGTGGATAAGAATGTATCCTATTGTATATATCATCCTATTGAATGTAGCTCCAGAGTTAATCATACCAAAAGGCATCTTTCTGAACTGATAGCTATCATTTGGTGTTGAAAATGCTGTCCAATGTCTCGACTTTTCTTCAGTAGGTATTTGCCAATATTCTTTACTCAAGTCTATCTTTGTAAAATACTTATAACCCTCTTACTCTGACAGAATGTCCTGTACATTACCCATAGGTTCAGTGTCGAACGTTGTAATCATGTTATAACCACGGAAATCAATACAAAATCGGTTTGCATTGTCCTTCTTCTTGACTAACAAACAAGGAGAATTATAGTCTGAGACAGTCGGCTCTATGACACCGAATTTTAATATGGTCTCGACTTCTTCATCTATCTCAGACTTGGCATATAGTTTGGTATATTGCCTTACTCTAACAGGTTTATTTGTTGTGAGCTCTATCTTATGCTCCTCAGGAACTTCAGTAAAAATATCCTGATAGTCCTGCAATAGTTCAAGCACTTGGGTTCTCTGCTTCTGTGTCAAGTTCTCACTTATTTGAACATCTCTATATGTTTCTTTTCCCATACTCTCTACTAGTTCCAACAAATTCTCATCATCTACAACACCAACCTCTTCACTTTCTTCTGCCGCTATAACTGAAACTGTGGCCACTACTTTTCTCTCCTCATACTTCTTAAGTAAGTTTATTTGGTATGTTCCAATCTTTCCATTAACTTTCACAGTTATTTAATGTGTGCGCTTACCCAGTTGTTGAAAAGCAACTGTATTAAGTGGTGGTAATTTTTTTTTGCTGAAAGAGTCAGAACTATTTACAATTTTAACACAATTACTCAGTCAACATTGCAAGTAGGCAGGTAAGTGCTAATAATATGTTCAAGATTGGAAACTTGACAATATGTTTGCATACAGACTCTAAACCATTCAGGTAACCACTTTAACCCGTGATCAAAGTGCATTCAAACTGCACAGTAAACTTATAACACATGCAAGGTGAGTGCACAATAGATGCATGCAAAGCAAATGATGTAACTTGTATAGCAAGTGCACTTCTGAACGCTAAAGTGAAAATTGAGTGTATTCATAAACACACGTTTGGATTTACGCAGTTTAAATTTTAACATGAGGGTAAAAACAATAAGTAAAATCAAGATTTATTACATGACTGTAGTCTACTGAAGTGGATGTCAATCTAATAAATGTGTTATTATGATTTCTGATAAAATGGTTCTTAGGAATTGCAAGCACAGATTACTGGTAATTTTGAAATCTTGAAAAGATGATAATTATGATAGTAAACCAAGAAACAATTATTATAAGCCATAGTTTACAGTTAACAGTTTTATCTGTATTTGGCTGCGAATATTGATTCTTGGTAGCAGATGCTTTTAGACAAATTATCACGATGTTGCGACTGTTATTAACCACACCAGCGAACAACTTCACACTTGCTATGTTTCTGAGTGCACTTATTTAATATAACTGATGTGCAAGCATAGACGGAGTGCAAACTGGGTGCAAAAGAAACACAAACTGTGAGCAAACACAGTGCAATTTAGGGGTACTTGAAAGGTTTATGGTCTGTATTACATTATAAACATGGACTGGGTTACCTCATGTAAATGTGAGTTATTGCTAACAATTACTTCATGTAAATGTGAGATTTTTTAATAATTAGTTTTTGTAAAGATATGGTTTTCCTAATGATTGATTATGTAAATATTGGGGATTTAAGCAACTATTTCATGTAAAATTAATATATTTCAATGACTAAGTCCTAATAAAGTTAAATATTTATTTATGTTTAATAACAGTAAATGTGAGGTGTTTTTAACAATCATTTCATGTAAATGTGAGATATTCTAATGATTTTTAATGGGGTTAGCCCTTTACTCCATAGATACGCGTTTTCCTACACCAATCACAGAAGGCTTTTGAAAACAGTGCAGGACAAGTTCAGATTGGTCATAACGAACAATCTGAACACTACCTGCACTGTTTTCCACTCTGTCAGTTAATATAAACATAATTCACCCAATAATTCAAAAGGCTTCTATTTTAGAGGTGTCCAAAGGTGTCTATATTACAGGTGTCCAAAGGCGTCTATATTAGAGGTGTCCAAAGGCGTCTATATGAAGTAAAGGGTTAAATGCCATTTTCAACACAAGACGGATTATAAAAGATTATTCAAATTTGACTGGTAAAGGAAAACCTAGGAATGAATCTACTATAAGTTAAGCCACCATCCTTCCACAAGTAATTGACCAAACCAGTGAGGACTGATATAGGAGGATAGGAAATTTGCATCTCACTACACATTGAAAAAATAGCACACAAAGGATTATTTGGCAATTCATTAAGAATTCACAGACAACTGCTTTCTTGTACATAAAATGTAGGTTGTAGGTAATTTTAGATGTTTTAATTTGTTTTGATCATGCAAAAGGATCTTGAATTAAAGATATTATGGTTTAAAGTAAAATTTCTTGCAATTTTTTTTTATTCTAGCTGCAGTACACATCTTGTAGTTAGAAGTTCCCCAACAATTTTAAACACAAATTGCTGGAAATGGTATTGTTTTGATTAGAATTACTGCAATTCACATTCTGCAATATAAGAATTTTGATTTGTGTTCCTAACGTGAAAGGAAGTGAAGATAATTGAAAACGAGATTCTGATATATAGATTAGTTGCCATTCCTTCTCTATATAATTCCTTGACCAAACATAGGGATTTGGACCAAGTCAGGTTCAAACCAGTTCTTATGATTAATTCAAATAAATTTAATTGGAGATATTTTGTGTGATTAATTAATGTAAAATGAGAGATACTTTAACAAATAAGTCTTGTTAATGTGATATATTTTATGATATGAGATATTACATTATAATATACATTATAATAAGTCTTGATAATGAGAGATTTATTATTATTAATTAACAGAAATATTCACAATATATATCAACAGTAAATTCATTGAAATGTGATCTATTATTATGCTTAATTCATTGAAAAGATAAGATATCTTAATTATTTTTAACAAATAATTCATGTAAATGATATTTTCATTGGTTAACTCATGGAAATGTGATACCCGGTATAATTTTGTTTTATGATTAATTCATGAAAACATGATATAACAATCAATTCAGTTTAAACTTATTTATTTGTAAAACAAGTTATTACAACTTAGGCAAATCATGCTCAAAGTGTTCCTAGGTAGAACCAGTACTAAGCATGTGGGGATAAAGTATCTTGCTTAATGACACCATACATTGCCCTTGTGGAAGACAAAACCCACGATCCTCTGATCCTAGGTCCGATACTCTACCACTCGACATGCATTCTGCAACAATTAACTATTAATACATGTAGATGTGATGATATATTTTGGTTGACAATTGATTCATGTAAATGTGATATGTTTTGGATGATAACTGATTCATGTAAATGATATGTTTTGGATGATAACTCATTCACATTAATGTGATTTATTTTGGAAGATAACTGAGTTATGTAAGTGATATGTTTTAGATGATAATTGGTTCATGTAGTTGTTATAAGTTTTTGATGATAATTGATTCATGTAGATGTGATATGTTTTAGATGATAATTGATTCATGTAGATGTGATATGTTTTGGATGATAATTGATTCATGTAGATGTGGTATGTTTTGGATGATAATTTATTCATATAGATGTGATATGTTTTGGATGTTTATTGATTCATGTAGTTGTTATATGTTTTGGATGATAATTGATATATGTAAATGTGATATGTTTTGGATGATAATTTATTCATAAAGATGTGGTATGTTTTGGATGACAATTGATTCATGTAAATGTGATATGTTTAGTATGATAACTGATTCATGTAGTTGTGATATGTTTTGGATGATAATTGATTCATGTAGTTGTGATATGTTTTGGATGATAATTGATTCATGTAAATGTGATATGTTTTGGATGATAATTGGTTCATGTAGTTGTTATAAGTTTTTGATGATAATTGATATATGTAAATGTGATATGTTTTGGATGATAATTTATTCATATAGATGTAATATGTTTTGGATGATAATTGATTCATGTAGATGCGATATGTTTTGGATGATAACTGATTCATATAGTTGTGATATGTTTTGGATGATAATTGTTTAATGTAAATGTGATATGTTATGGATGATAATTGATTCATGTAGATGTGATATGTTTTGGATGATAACTGATTCATATAGATGTGATATGTTTTGGATGATAATTGTTTAATGAAAATGTGATATGTTTTGGATGATAATTGATTCATGTAGATGTGATATGTTTTGGATGATAATTGATTCATGCAGATGTGATATGTTTTGGATGACAACTGATTCATATAGATGTTATATGTTTTGGATGACAATTGATTCATGTATATGTGATATGTTTTGGATGATAATTGATTCATGTAAATGTGATATGTTATGGATGATAATTGATTCATGTAGATGTGATATGTTTTGGATGATAACTGATTCATATAGATGTGATATGTTTTGGATGATAATTGTTTAATGAAAATGTGATATGTTTTGGATGATAATTGATTCATGTAGATGTGATATGTTTTGGATGATAATTGATTCATGCAGATGTGATATGTTTTGGATGACAACTGATTCATATAGATGTTATATGTTTTGGATGACAATTGATTCATGTATATGTGATATGTTTTGGATGATAATTGATTCATGTAAATGTGATATGTTTTGGATGATAATTGATTCATGCAGATGTGATATGTTTTGGATGACAATTGATTCATATAGATGTTATATGTTTTGGATGATAACTGATTCATATAGATGTGATATGTTTTGGATGATAATTGATTAATGTAAATGTGATATGTTTTGGATGATAATTGATATATGTAAATGTGATATGTTTTGGATGATAATTTATTCATATAGACGTGATATGTTTTGGATGACAATTGATTCATGTAAATGTGATATGTTTTGGATGATAATTGATTCATGTAGATGTGATATGTTTTGGATGATAATTGATTCATGTAGTTGTTATATGTTTTGGATGATAACTGATTCATATAGATGTTATATGTTTTGGATGATAACTGATTCATATAGATGTAAATGTGATATGTTTTGGATGATAATTGATCCATGTAAATGTGATATGTTTTGGATGATAATTGGTTCATGTAGTTGTTATAAGTTTTTTATGATAATTGATATATGTAAATGTGATATGTTTTGGATGATAATTTATTCGTATAGATGTGATATGTTTTTGATGACAATTAATTCATGTAAATGTGATATGTTTTGGATGATAATTGATTCATGTAGATGTGATATATTTAGGATGATAACTGATTCATACAGATGTGATATGTTTTGGATGATAATTGATTCATGTAGATGTGATATGTTTTGGATGATAATTGATTCATGCAGATGTGATATGTTTTGGATGACAACTGATTCATATATATGTGATATGTTTTGGATGATAATTGATTCATGCAGATGTGATATGTTTTGGATGATAACTGATTCATATAGATGTTATATGTTTTGGATGATAACTGATTCATATAGATGTAAATGTGATATGTTTTGGATGATAATTGATCCATGTAAATGTGATATGTTTTGGATGATAATTGGTTCATGTAGTTGTTGTAAGTTTTTGATGATAATTGATATATGTAAATGTGATATGTTTTGGATGATAATTTATTCATATAGATGTGATATGTTTTGGATGACAATTGATTCATGTAAATGTGATATGTTTTGGATGATAATTGATTCATGTAGCTGTGATATGTTTTGGATGATAATTGATTCATGCAGATGTGATATGTTTTGGATGATAACTGATTCATGTAGATGTGATATGTTTTGGATGATAATTGATTAATGTAAATGGGATATGTTTTCGATATTGATTCATGTAAATGTGATCTATTTTGGATGATAATTGATTTATTTTAATGTGATAAGTTTTGGATGATAATCAATTAATGTAGATGTGATATGGTTTGAATGATAATTGATTCATGTAGATGTGATATGTTTTGGATGATAACTGATTCATGTAGATGTGATATGTTTTGGATGATAACTGATTCATGTAAATGTGATATGTTTTGGATGATAACTGATTCATGTAAATGTGGTATGTTTTGGATGATAACTGATTCATGTAAATGTGATATGTTTTGGATGATAATTGATTCATGTTAATGTGATACGTTTTCGATGATAATTGATTCATGTAGATGTGATATGTTTTGGATGATGATTGATTAATGTAAATGTGATATGTTTTAATGATATTCATGTAATTGTGAACATTCTATTTCAGGTTCTTAATGAAGTTGTTGTGGATAGAGGTTCATCATCATTCATCTGTAATATAGACCTGTATGTGGAGGGTAGACATGTCACATCAGTACAAGGAGATGGTGAGGCAGATATTTTGATATAGACCTGTATGTGGTGGGTAGACATGTCACATCAGTACAAGGAGATGGTGAGTCAGATGTTGTAATATAGACCTGTATGTGGAGGGTAGACATGTCACATCAGTACAAGGAGATGGTGAGTCAGATATCGTAATATAGACCTGTATGTGGAGGGTAGACATGTCACATCAGTACAAGGAGATGGTGAGTCAGATGTTGTAATATAGACCTGTATGTGGAGGGTAGACATGTCACATCAGTACATGGAGATGGTGAGTCAGATATTGTAATATTGACCTGTATGTGGAGGGTAGACATGTCACATCAGTACAAGGAGATGGTGAGTCAGATATTGTAATATAGACCTGTATGTGGAGGGTAGACATGTCACATCAGTACATGGAGATGGTGAGTCAGATATTGTAATATAGACCTGTATGTGAGGGTAGACATGTCACATCAGTACAAGGAGATGGTGAGTCAGATATTGTAATATAGACCTGTATGTGGAGGGTAGACATGTCACATCAGTACATGGAGATGGTGAGTCAGATATTGTAATATAGACCTGTATGTGGAGGGTAGACATGTCACATCAGTACAAGGAGATGAGGAGTCAGATATCGTAATATAGACTTGTATGTGGAGGGTAGACATGTCACATCAGTACAAGGAGATGGTGAGTCAGATATCGTAATATAGACCTGTATGTGGAGGGTAGACATGTCACATCAGTACAAGGAGATGAGGAGTCAGATATTGTAATATAGACTTGTATGTGGAGGGTAGACATGTCACATCAGTACAAGGAGATGGTGAGTCAGATATTGTAACATAGACCTGTATGTGGAGGGTAGACATGTCACATCAGTACAAGGAGATGAGGAGTCAGATATCGTAATATAGACTTGTATGTGGAGGGTAGACATGTCACATCAGTACAAGGAGATGGTGAGTCAGATATTGTAATATAGACCTGTATGTGGAGGGTAGACATGTCACATCAGTACAAGGAGATGAGGAGTCAGATATTGTAATATAGACTTGTATGTGGAGGGTAGACATGTCACATCAGTACAAGGAGATGGTGAGGCAGATATTGTAATATTGACTTGTATGTGGATGGTAGACATGTCACATCAGTACAAGGAGATGGTGAGGCAGATATTGTAATATTGACCTGTATGTGAGGGTAGACATGTCACATCAGTACAAGGAGATGGTGAGGCAGATATTGTAATATTGACTTGTATGTGGAGGGTAGACATGTCACATCAGTACAAGGAGATGGTGAGTCAGATATTGTAATACAGACCTGTATGTGGAGGGTAGACATGTCACATCAGTACAAGGAGATGGTGAGGCAGATATTGTAATATTGACTTGTATGTGGAGGGTAGACATGTCACATCAGTACAAGGAGATGGTGAGGCAGATATTGTAACATAGACCTGTATGTGGAGGGTAGACATGTCACATCAGTACAAGGAGATGGTGAGTCAGATATTGTAATATAGACCTGTATGTGGAGGGTAGACATGTCACATCAGTACAAGGAGATGGCGAGTCAGATATTGTAATATAGACCTGTATGTGGAGGGTAGACGTGTCACATCAGTACAAGGAGATTGTGAGGCAGATATTGTAAAATTGACTTGTATGTGGAGGGTAGACATGTCACATCAGTACAAGGAGATAATGAGTCAGATATTGTAATATAGACCTGTATGTGGAGGGTAGACATGTCACATCAGTACAAGGACATGGTGAGGCAGATATTGTATTATCACATTATTTACAGTGCCAGTGTATGTAAATTGCTGAAATACTTTCCTGCATGCACGAATACATGTATATAAATGGCGTTATTTTGTGACATTACGTCATATGATGACTCACACAAAGAAATATACCTGATTTTTTGCTTGTTTGTTATAGAGATGATCTGATAAATAAATGGTAAATGTAAACTTTTTCTGATTTATGTGACAAAACGAATCTTACATTCATGCTCATTTATTAAACTTGGGGGTGGGGTGGGGGGACAAACTTGTTTAATAAAGTTAATAATAAATAATTACTCATATAAGATCCTCTATTCATTCCAATGTTAAAAAAACACATCATATCTAAATATTTTGATTGGAACATTTTTTTCTACAAATTTATAGTGACCATCATATGTCATATGACCTCAAGTTGTGTGTTTTTTTATGTATAATACGATCCCACATTAATTCCTCTATGATTTTGTTACTGAATATGTTTCACATGTATTCCCTCACATAGACAGATTAGAGAATTTTAAGGGATATTTGAATAAATTAGTGTGACATAAACGCAAATTTTGAGAGCCATGGAAAACCCTGGTTTTCTGATCTGCCATCAGATCCTCACCATAATGAGCACAATGTTAGTCACTGTAGATACTATTATTTATTCTGATATTCCTGTCGTTACTTGTTTCAGGTTTAATAATCTCCACACCAACTGGCAGTACAGCATATGCGGTGGCTGCTGGTGCCTCAATGATTCATCCCAATGTTCCAGCAATCATGATAACGCCTATATGCCCACATTCCTTGTCATTCAGACTAATTGTTGTTCCAGCAGGGGTGGAGTTAAAGGTATGTATACTGAACGTATTTCCATACCTTGTAGGGCGAATCACATAATACAAGTTATGGATTAACATCATATAAGTTATGGATTAACATAATACAAGTTATGGATTAACATGATATAAATAAATTATGGATTAACATAATATAAATTATATCTCATGTCTAGTCTCACATGATACAAGCTATGTCTTAAGAGTCATATAAAATGATACATGTCTCGTAACACTTTATCACATGATACAAGTTTTGTATCATTGTACCCATGATACAAGTTATATCTCATGTATCGCATCACATGATACAATTTTATCTCGTAACTCGTATCATATCATACTAGTTCTATCTGAGCTCACATCACACAAAGAATATCTCACAACTCGTATTGACTTGTATACAAGTTATATATCAAAAACACATATCACATGATACAAGTTATATCACATAACACATGATACAAGTTATATCACATGATACAAGTTATATCACATAACACATGATACAAGTTATATCACATAACACATGATACAAGTTCTGTGATTGCATCACATGATACAAGTTACATCTTGTGACTTGCAAGATAGAAGGCAGTATATTTTGGTGTATGACATACCACATCACATGACACAGTTAATCACATGATACAATACATATCACAGCACACAACATTATATTTTACAATAGTTGCCATGGATTAGAGTGCCTACCTAAAAGTTTGTGGAACTGCTGATTCATGGCTCACTCTGCTCCAAAAAACCATATTTCGAAACAAGCAAGCAGGGCCTGATTTCATCTCCAGCTGGACCCGAGGGCAATACTTATTAATGGTTCTACTCAGGAAGTGGACTGGCCATACTTATAAACTTCCCAATCGACCTAAAATGAATTAGTATAAACTGGACGCTAAAACATTTAATTGTCATATTCACTCGTTTTACAACATTTGAATTTTCATTTCTTGTTTTTCTTTATATGCATATGTATTGATGCATTATTATTTGTGATGATAAGCTAAGAATAACACTTAAATCCAAAATAAGCTTTTCTGTATTCTTTCAAGGAACTTCTTTAGAGAAGGATAGAAAACTACTGTATATTCCCTTATAAACGCCCCCAGTCTAATAAACGCCCCCCACCTATTTTTCTGGAAAATTAAAAAATTGAAACGTATATGCGATTTGATTGCGTATTTGCCCATCTTTCCCTGATCAATTAATTTGTTACACAGACAACAATTAGCGATGTGTTTATTACCGTTGAACTCTTTAACCCATTATTTATATCATGGGTGACCACTTAACCACTTTTGGTTGAACAAATACTTCCCCATATTTGCTGTTTAATACTAGTCAAAATACCGTCTGCCGATTAAAACATTACAAAATGTCAGAAAATGCAGTTAGTCTGTGTACGCTGAAAGCTCATTGTTCAACGTTGATAAGAGCATGCGTCCAAGTGATTTAAAGTGAAGAGTACACTGACCATAAATTTGGATATTCCAGTACGCAGACTAGTAATTTCATACAGATTTTCAGCTTTTTTTCATCCTTTGTCGATTATTTCATTCACTCTAAAATAATTCTGAACCACTTTTTCGGGGATTTAAACCATATTTAAGGTTTTTTCCATGGTTTTATTGGTTTAATTGTATTTTTAACTGTTGTTAAATTTGCTTTTTTATGTAAAATGTAACTGCCCCGGGGGCGTTAATTAAGGAATATAGGGTAAATGTTGATAAAATAGCACCCAAAGGACTAACTGACCTTTCAAAATTCTCAGCTGTTTTTTTGTACACAAAATGTAAATTGTATGCAACCATAAATGTATTATGATTATGCAAAATCATCTTTAATTAATACTTGCTTTTTGAAGTAATGTTGTTTTTCAGTGGCAATATACAAATTATTTTGAACATTTATGATTTGTATTCCTAAGATGAAAGGAAGTTAAGATAATTGAATATAATTTAATATAGAACTCCTTGGTTATATTGTTGAGGAAATCATTAAGTATTTTCACATAGAAATATTTCTGACTCTGTCCTAAATATTTTACTTCAAAACAGATTATGTTGTCACCAGAAGCAAGAAATTCTGCAATGGTGTCATTTGATGGTAGAAATAGACAGGAGATATGTGATGGAGATAGGTATGTAATACTAATGGTCCTCTCTGGTCGAGTGGTCTAAGACGCCATCTCAAGATCACTGAACTCTCACAACTAAGGTTGTAGGTTTGAGTACTGCACACACCAAAAAAAATTACTGTGAGAGAGTTTGCCAGTTACACTGCGGTCCTGTTATAACGCAGTCTGATATAACGCGAATTCAATTATAATATGTTTTTTGTTGGCTCCTATTTTTTCGGTGTTGGGGGTGTGGGAATATAAAACTTGAAAATCTGCGCAAATGATCAAATGACAACCACACAAGATATGATTGCCATGTTTTTTATTTGATCATCGCTCATCTTCTACTCACCAGTTAACCGTAATTAGAATAATCTGTTATAATCTTTACCTCATGGTAGTTTAAAGGATAGTTTAAGTGATTGATTCATGCCGGCATTGAGCATCAACAGTTCGTAATAATCCGAGTGATTCAATAGGTGCTGACATGGGCCAAACACGGAAGCCATGTGCAAACTTTGTTATTATCGAGTGATCACATGATCAACCAAGCAGTTGACAGGTATAAATATACTGCGGGTATTTAATCACATTATAAACACAAACTTATTTTTATTTATTTTATTGTTGTAAATATTTTTTAGCTCACAGGTGAGCTTTTGTGATTGCCTGGTGTCCGTCGTCTGTCGTCCATTGTTAACTTTTAGCTTCTAACAACTTCTCTTCTGAAACCACTGGGCCAATTTTGATATAACTTTACAGAAATGTTCCTTGGGTGACCCTCTTCCAAGTTTGTTCAAGCCATCTTGATTTGTCAAAAAACATGGCGGCTTAGTTAAAAAAATTTATATAGACACAGTTGTTATATATAGACACCGTTGTTTTATACAGACAACGTTGTTGTTTTATACTTCCAGGTTAAGCCGAAATGGCTGCCAATTTTAGTTTTATCAAAACATGAAAATGTTTTTCTTCACGAAAAAGTTTTTCTTTTCTTTTTTTTTATTAATTATATACATATCTAAGTGTATCTGTTGTAACGAAAAAGGCATTGTATCACGTTACAATGCAAACAATACCGTTCAGTTAGAGTCGCACAGAACAATAGGTGTGAATAACCCACATCGCTTTTCTTCAAGGTTATTATCTCTATATAACGTTGTAACGGGACCCGAGTGTACTTGTAGATGGATATTATCTCTGTATAGCGTTGTAACGGGACCCGAGTGTACTTGTAGATGGATATTATCTCTGTATAGCGTTGTAACGGGACCCGCGTGTACTTGTAGATGGATATTATCTCTGTATAGCGTTGTAACGGGACCCGAGTGTACTTGTAGATGGATATTATCTCTGTATAGCGTTGTAACGGGACCCGAGTGTACTTGTAGATGGATATTATCTCTGTATAGCGTTGTAACGGGACCCGAGTGTACTTGTAGATGGATATTATCTCTGTATAGCGTTGTAACGGGACCCGCGTGTACTTGTAGATGGATATTATCTCTGTATAGCGTTGTAACGGGACCCGCGTGTACTTGTAGATGGATATTATCTCTGTATAGCGTTGTAACGGGACCCGCGTGTACTTGTAGATGGATATTATCTCTGTATAGCGTTGTAACGGGACCCGAGTGTACTTGTAGATGGATATTATCTCTGTATAGCGTTGTAACGGGACCCGCGTGTACTTGTAGATGGATATTATCTCTGTATAGCGTTGTAACGGGACCCGCGTGTACTTGTAGATGGATATTATCTCTGTATAGCGTTGTAACGGGACCCGCGTGTACTTGTAGATGGATATTATCTCTGTATAGCGTTGTAACGGGACCCGCGTGTACTTGTAGATGGATATTATCTCTGTATAGCGTTGTAACGGGACCCGCGTGTACTTGTAGATGGATATTATCTCTGTATAGCGTTGTAACGGGACCCGCGTGTACTTGTAGATGGATATTATCTCTGTATAGCGTTGTAACGGGACCCGAGTGTACTTGTAGATGGATATTATCTCTGTATAGCGTTGTAACGGGACCCGAGTGTACTTGTAGATGGATATTATCTCTGTATAGCGTTGTAACGGGACCCGAGTGTACTTGTAGATGGATGGTGGTTCTACTCAGATTCATTCTGAGGTCATCTGCCCAAGTAATACTAGATATGCCATTATATTACCTGAAATGTGTTAAAAATGGCATTAAACCCCATTAAAAAAATCAATGTTTTCTTTCAGACTTGTTATACAATGAAATGTCACTTTCTATTTTTAGTAAAAACTGTGTTATTCATTTATCGTAAAAATATATATTTAATTTAATTAACTGAAGTAAAGATGTCTAAAAAAAATTAATTCTAATTAGTTACATGTATATTTGACTATATATGATCTATTCAATAACTAAATGAAACTTGTTAAAAATATCTAAAAATAAAATATTCAATTTCATTAACAGAATTAAATATATTTTAACATTTTTATTATAAATATGTCACATCCAGCTCTTGTTTCAACATATTTTTAAGCATATATATAAATACTTAAAAATCTATGAAAATCATCCAGGTGATTTTAGATTGGCTAAAAAATACTGCAGTTATATACATTTATATTGATTAAAGAATATTTACGTAACCAGTCATTTTTAAGTTGTAATTTTTTAAGTAAAACTTCAGAAAATGTTGGTGAAACAACTAGTAGCCTGATAACAATAGGAGCCATTGGAAATAAGTTGTACAACAACTAGTAGCCTGATAACAATAGGAGCCATTGGAAATAAGTTGTACAACAACTAGTAGCCTGATAACAATAGGAGCCATTGGAAATGAGTTGTACAACAACTAGTAGCCTGATAGCAATAGGAGCCATTGGAAATGAGTTGTAAAACAACTAGTAGCCTGATAGCAATAGGAGCCATTGGAAATAAGTTGTACAACAACTAGTAGCCTGATAACAATAGGAGCCATTGGAAATAAGTTGTACAACAACTAGTAGCCTGATAACAATAGGAGCCATTGGAAATAAGTTGTACAACAACTAGTAGCCTGATAGCAATAGGAGCCATTGGAAATAAGTTGTAAAACAACTAGTAGCCCGATAGCAATAGGAGCCATTGGAAATAAGTTGTACAACAACTAGTAGCCCGATAGCAATAGGAGCCATTGGAAATAAGTTGTACAACAACTAGTAGCCCGATAGCAATAGGAGCCATTGGAAATAAGTTGTACAACAACTAGTAGCCCGATAGCAATAGGAGCCATTGGAAATAAGTTGTACAACAACTAGTAGCCCGATAGCAATAGGAGCCATTGGAAATAAGTTGTACAACAACTAGTAGCCCGATAGCAATAGGAGCCATTGGAAATAAGTTGTACAACAACTAGTAGCCCGATAGCAATAGGAGCCATTGGAAATAAGTTGTACAACAACTAGTAGCCCGATAGCAATAGGAGCCATTGGAAATAAGTTGTAAAACAACTAGTAGCCCGATAGCAATAGGAGCAATTGGAAATAAGTTGTACAACAACTAGTAGCCCGATAGCAATAGGAGCCATTGGAAATAAGTTGTACAACAACTAGTAGCCTGATAGCAATAGGAGCCATTGGAAATAAGTTGTACAACAACTAGTAGCCTGATAGCAATAGGAGCCATTGGAAATAAGTTGTACAACAACTAGTAGCCTGATAGCAATAGGAGCCATTGAAAATAAGTTGTACAACAACTAGTAGCCTGATAGCAATAGGAGCCATTGAAAATAAGTTGTAAAACAACTAGTAGCCTGATAACAATAGGAGCCATTGGAAATAAGTTGTACAACAACTAGAAGCCTGATAGCAATAGGAGTCATTGAAAATAAGTTGTACAACAACTAGTAGCCTGATAGCAATAGGAGCCATTGGAAATAAGTTGTAAGTTGTACAACTAGTAGCCTGATAACAATAGGAGCCATTGGAAATAAGTTGTACAACTAGTAGCCTGATAGCAATAGGAGCCATTGGAAATAAGTTGTACAACTAGTAGCCTGATAACAATAGGAGCCATTGGAAATAAGTTGTAAGTTGTACAACTAGTAGCCTGATAGCAATAGGAGCCATTGGAAATAAGTTGTACAACTAGTAGCCTGATAGTAATAGAAGCCATTGGAAATAAGTTGTACAACTAGTAGCCTGATAGCATTAGGAGCCATTGGAAATAAGTTGTACAACTAGTAGCCTGATAGCAATAGGAGCCATTGAAAATAAGTTGTAAAACTTTATGGGTTATCCTGTGGAAATATAGACCTGTATATGTCTCTAAATTATTAATCAATATTTCAGCTAAGTTGAATACTCACATAAGAAGATTAAATATTAAATCTGTGATAGCTGATATATATATAATATTAAATAGTTAACTAGTTTAATATATTATTTAAAATACATGTTAATATTTCTGTAATCATTTTATGTTAATGCGCTTGATGAATCTTTTATTTATGACATATATATCACCATAAACAAATCAAATCAAATAAAAAAAACAACAACTAAAATCTGATAATACAAATATCTAAAATTTATAATGATTAACTTTAGTGTGCCAATCACAACTGCCCAGTTTCCACTTCCTGCTGTTTGGGCCAAGGACCAGAAAGATGACTGGTTTGACAGACTTGCTGAGTGTTTACATTGGAACGTTAGAAAACAACAGAAACGGATTTCTACACCCACGACTCCGAGTGAGTCCAGTATTAGCCTCAGCAACAGCTTTCATAGTGTCACAAACAACACGAGTGACGACAATTCTAACTCTAACTCTGTGGATCACAGTTTGTTGAAATAAAAGTGATCTCCGTTCATCACATATATATAGAGTTATGTGGATCAATGTGATACAACTTCATCTCAATCATGTATAGAGAATTTTGTGGATCACATTTCTTGAAATAAAGTGATCTGCTGTCATTGCATGTATAAAAAAGTAATTTGAATCACAGTTCTTGAAACAATAGCAATGACATGGGCATTCAGGACACAGAAATATCCAGTAGATGGCATGTGACTGCGGCGTTCACAATCTTCTTGAAATTCTCATCAAGTACAGTATAGATTTTCAGCCAATCAAAATTCAGGATATACAATGTCGTGGATCAACTATCACAGACCAATGAAATCACAATATGTCCAATTATCAACATGTTTCATATCGCGTTCAGTGATGACAATATGTGATTATTCGTATTGCTGTTTTCACTGATAGACCTTGTCACGGAGACTTTCATTCATTTTCTTCACCCATAATTTATTAGAGGACAAATGGATATATATTTACTCAGAGTAAATGTTTAGAGCATGTACTGTTACTCTTTCCAAAATATTGTTATTATTGTAGAATATTGAAGTTATGTTTTTTTTTTTTTTTAAGCTCACCTTAGCAAAGCTCAAGATGAGCTGTTCTGAGCGGCACTCTGTGTTCATGGTCCATCTCCAGTCTATTTATTTTAACGTTATATACACCCTAGCACCTATATTTTTTATTGGGTTTTCATCAAACTTACTCAGAAGTTATATAACCATAAGATATTGTACGAGCTGTTGAAGTTGTCAAATTAGATAATAAATACCAGGGTTAGGACACTTGCATATTTGATAGTGATATGACCTGCATATTAATAAAAAATATATCTTTGGCACTAGCTTTTATGTCACAGGTGAGCAATTTTCTTGTTTTAATCAGTTGTTGCATAATCGACTCAACAACTCTTGTATATCATAAGTAAATTTTATTCACATAATTATAAAGTTCTCATAAGTTCAAAGTCACAAGCTAACATTTTTAAACTCGCTACTGCTCGTTTAAACTAAACCTAGTCTAACTAACATCTTACTCTGACCGTGGCTCAAACTCAACTCTCTGTCCACTCTATGCTGAAACTAGTCCCTGAATGAATAAACAGCTATTCTCTCATTGGACAATTAATTCCTATATTACTATTGGTCAGTTAACCAATTACCGATCTTAAAGTCCAGCCCACAATTAACTTGACAACAATACATCAAGATAACCCTAGGCTACCATTTATCTCTCATTAACTGTCATCCTATCTCATTAAACTGTCATAGATTCAAGATTCAAGACTTCCTCACTTATACGTACAATGTTTCTCAATACATACATATATCAATATATTTATTTATGTCAAATGAAGTATCTTCAATTCTAACATCTCACTAGCATCCCATAATGTTACACAGCGAATAATGTAACAAAGAATGTTTGATTAATCACTCAAATTTTTTATGAAATATTTACTATTTAAGCAAAGCTAAAAAGAAGTATATCAGAATTTTCCAAAATTTTAAAAAACATTTTCTTCCATATATCAAACCTCTATATACTCACTTGTCCATATGGCTATAGATCTATTTAAACAGGCCAAAAAAGGGATTTCCTAACATGACCTACTCGCTCCATTTCTTGCTTTAAATTGCAACACTTTGTGACGTGTCAAATAAGTGGCATGATTTCTTTTTTATCTGTCATTTTGGTTACGTATTGTTGAATTGGTTTCATTTGAGTCAAATTGACGAGGTGAAGATCGTCAAGCTATATGTGCATGATATTTGTTTTGTTTCATTTTGACCACTCCGACTAAAATATCATTTTTCGCAGATTTGAAATTCAATTCATTTATATTTATAAATGATACTAAGATATTATGATCTTCAAATTATTTTTTTAGCTCGCGGAGATGAAGTCTTAGGAGAGCTATTGTCATGACCCCGGCTTCGTTGTAGGCGCTGTAGACACCCAGGTTAAACTTGTGCGTTTAAGTTTAAGATATCTATGCAACCACTCATTGGATGTGAATGAAACTTTGCATGTGTGTTCACCATCATCAATGGAACACACACAGACAAGAACCATAACTCTGGATTGTATTTTGGCACAGTTATGGCCCTTTTTGGACTTAGACACCCAGAGGCAAGCTTTGTTGGTCTTCTGACAACTCTTGTTTTATAGATATATTTATAATGATTTTTTCTGACATACTGTCTTTAAGCAAAATTAACAATGAAACAAAAGCCTTCCCCACAACTCCCTTGTGCATTCATGTACGATCTCTGAATGTATTTAATCAAAGACTTACTTTCATGTTTCTAGCCATAATGTATTTCACGGTGTTGTTTGGTAATTGCCACATGTTGGTGTAATTGTATTCAATACTTAATTACTGTTCTGTACAATGTGTGCATGTTCAGGTGGTAACTGATAATTATGATTATTTTGTTTCTTTTGTTGTATGTTTGTTAAATATATGTTACATGTATTTTGTATTTCTTTTTTCCATTTTATCCACATACATGTACGATTTTATAGTAACTGTTTTTGGTGTATTGTATAAAACGTGCATTTTTAACCTTGATCAGGTTTTGTAATAAAAACTGACTTCACATTTAGCATTCAAACTAATTGGTGGTTCAGCACAATACTGCTCTATTTCCTAATTTATTTATTTGTAGATAGAACAGATTGCACTTAACCATCAACTTATTTTCATGGAATAAAGCAATATGTAGGTGGTTCACAGGAGACAACTTTCATATATCAAATCAGAGTTTGTCCTAGTCTCTGACATCTTCTGACATCTGTCTGTTATCCCCAAATAAACATGCAGGGAACTCCCTGCCTGTCCCACAATTCATAGCACGTTTACCTCTTTGTCATGTGATTTCAGAGTCTGTTGAAGTTTGTCGACCAATCAGTGTGCTGGTGTTGAAGTGTCCAGAGCTGGGACCGTTTGCAGTCTACCGGTATTTCAAAGATGCTGTTGTTGTGTAGTTGAAATATTAATTATGACACTATGTTTGAAATAATTGGGAGATAAATCATCATGAATTATACTGATTAATGAAATACATTTGACAATCTTGAGGTATGAGAATGTGGTAAATATACATAATAAAATAAAATAACATAACTAATAACAAGGCATAAATGTTAAAAATGTTCGTTTACTATATACCCATTACCCAATCATTAGTTGAAATGTGAATGCGTTACCATGGAATATATCAGTCCACCAGTATCATTGAAATCATAAAATAAGTCATTATGTTATTGTAAGACGAAAAGTAAACCATGAAATAGAACATGTCATAGTTGATGCTGACAATCCCTAACAAGATTTTGGAATTGGAACAGAAGTTATCATTAAATAAACACATCACCTGATAGGTTAATTGTTAAGTGAATGCAGAATACTTAACTATTCTTCATGTTAAGTGCATGTTCTAATATTTGAGATTCCAATCAAGAATTTAGTGATCCCAGGTTCATGTAAAATGCTCTTCATGTTAAAGCCTGTGTGGTTCCGGCTAAGAATAGAATCACTGTCGATCTCTGCAGAGGGGTAGGAATCCTCCAAATGGGTGTCATGTTTATTTTATCAGTTTTTTGTCATGTTCACTATTGTGGTTAAATTATCAACCCCTGTGTGGTTCCAGGGAGCCATGAGTGATGGCAAAAATAGGATCACTGTGGCTTATGCATGTTGTAAGAAGCAACAAATTGAGTAATACAATAGAATTTGCTGAAACTCTGCAGTTCTGCAGGTATCAAGGTTCTAGGTTCATTCTCCATATTCATTTGTTGATGTATTTTTATAATCTGTATGTTAATTTGTTGTTTTTGTTCATGTAGAGTGAACCTGGAATCCTTCCTGTTTGCGTTGAATAACCTATAATGTGTTGGTATGCCATGAAACTGTATTCATTCATTCTTCATGTTAAATTTTTTTTTTTTATTGTCTTTGTAAGGGATATTTGTATAATTTCCTGTTAATATTCCTTTGCAATTAAGTGTTCGTCTGTTGCCTCGTCACAGTTTGTTTTCAGTATATGTTAGCGTTATTGCATCATATGAGCATGTCGGCAGTTTTGAAGGTGTTCTTTTTTTTTTAATATTTACATTTACTGCGACTCCTTTATTGAAGCTAAACAAGAGTTTTTCATTCATATGCCATGAACGCATTGCCTTGTTTGTTAGTTCGATATTTTGATATGTTTACTGATAAAAACATTTCATTTTTATCTCTGGTAAGTACCAGTACACTTGGAAACACAAAACAGTGTTTTTTGTGAAAGATTCTATTGTCTGTTGCAAGGACTTGTATAGAAGGATAGGAAACTTCTATCTTCCTGCACCTCTCTAAATGTTTATAAAATAGCATGTGAAGAATTAATCATTTGGCAAACTTTGGCATTCACATTTTACAGGCATCTGATTTCTTTTTAAAATACATAAAAATGTAAGGTTTATGTAATCTTAGATGTTTGAACACGCAAAATGATCTTGAATTTGAAATATTGCAGTTTGATGTAAAATTTCTAGTACTTTCCTTGATTATTTAGTTACAGTATACACATTTTGTAATCATAAGTATTTCAACAATGTTCAACACATTTTGATGGGAATGGGTCTTGTTTTGTAGAGAATTCCATTGTGCAATGAAAGAATTTTAATTTCTGAAATGAATGGAAGTTTGGATATTTGAAAACGAGATTTTGTGTGAATATGTGAGTGTTCATAACATCTAAATCAGTTGCTTTTCCTTGTCTATATAAGTCCTTGTATATAGTAACAATTTATTTTATCTGTTATAGACTTGGAAACACAAAGTGACTTATGTTGATCATCATGTTATAAACATGCTCTTGGGTTAAAGTAGTTTGCAGTCAAGTTCAAGTTTTTATCTTCATTTCTCTGTTGCAATGTACAAACTTTACAATCAACACTTTTAAACACAATTCACTAGGAATAGTCTTGTTTTAAAGAGGATTTCATTGTACGAAGAAACCATTTTGATTTGTGTTCTGAGATGAATGGAAGTTTGGATATTTGAAAACGAGATTTTGCGGGATTTTGTGTGAATATGCGAGTGTTCATAACATCTAAATCAGTTGCTTTTCCTTCTCCATATAAGTCCTTGGTATGCAGAGTATTTGGCATGCATGAACTTGTTCATTTTATTCCTTGCTTTTATTTTTCACTCTGATCATTTAGTAATATCTTTATATAACTTGTTTGGTTTTGAAATCTGGTTTAAACTACCATGTTTCATTTATGAACTCTTTACATATCACTCACTCAAAACTTGTTCATAAATACTTTTATTTACTATGTACTGGTATTTAATCATAATAAATTCTTACAAATAGATATCTGAATGTTTCTGACACAGGCCAAAAAAGCTCTGTATTCTATTTGAAATTATCAAAGGCCACTTGGATGATTTTTTCATAAAGAACTGTTTAAATTGTTTGATTCAGTGGCAAAAACCTGTATTGTGTTATGCATCATTGATATGGGGTTACAAATATTCAATTACAATTGAGTCAGTTCAAGCTGATTTTTGTAAATACTTTTTAGGTGTTACTAGTTCTGTAAATAATAGCGTAGCGCTCGACGAGTGCGGAAAGTTTCCTTTGTGTGTTACTTATCATACAAATTGCATTAAGTACTGGTGTAAAATAATACATATGCCAATTCACCGATATCCAAAACATTGTTATAAAATGCTTAAAGATTTAGATGATGTTGGAAGAAAAACTTGGGCTTAAAGTGTCAATAAATTATTGTTTCGATATGGTTTATAAATGTTACCCATGTTCACACATCATAAAGGGACTTCTAGCAAAGTTGTAATAAATGTTACCCATGTTCACACATCTTAAAGGGACTTCTAGAAAAGTTGTAATAAATTTTACCCATGTTCACACATCTTAAAGGGACTTCTAGCAAAGTTGTAATAAATTTTACCCATGTTCACACATCTTTAAGGGACTTCTAGCAAAGTTGTAATAAATGTTACCAATGTTCACACATCTTAAAGGGACTTCTAGCAAAGTTGTAATAAATTTTACCCATGTTCACACAACTTAAAGGGACTTCTAGCAAAATGGTAATAAATGTTACCCATGTTCACACATCTTAAAGGGACTTTTAGTAAAGTTAAATTTTACCCATGTTCACACATCTTAAAGGGACTTCTAGCAAAGTTATAATAAATTTTACCCATGTTTACACATATTAAAGGGACTTCTAGCAAAGCTGTTATAAATTTTACCCGTATTCATACATCTTAAAGGGACAAATAGCAAAGTTGTAATCAATTTTACCCATGTTAACACATCTTAAATTTAAAAAACTTGGATTGATTGTCATATGTGCTTCTGACTGAGCTAACTGGGTCTGGGTTTTACATCATGTAGACATTTAAGTTTGAGAAACAGTGTAAAGTGAAACTTTGTTAAAATGGATGTGTTTCCTGTTAGACAGATATCTCTCAAGATAAAGTATGCATCTAATGACCTAGAGAATACAAATACCATTAACAAACATTCCCAGTTACTTTTTATTGTGTAACTGTAATTTGAAGATGTTCAGTGTATTGTTCCATATTACTGTCCGCTGATGTTTTTGTTTCTTCTATTTAATTGATATTTTTATAGATTACCACATAATATTTGTTAAAATATTTATTTTCTTTCCATTAAGAATAAAATTATGGATAAAACTGCAACAGTTTTGTATTTTAGATTCTGTTTCACCACTGACTGACATCATTAACTAAACTGACTGATATAAGTGAGTTCCATCATTGACTAAACTGACTATTATAAGCGAGTTCCGTTATTGACTAAACTGACTGTTATAAGTGAGTTCCATTATTGACTAAACTGACTGTTATAAGTGAGTTCCATCATTGACTAAACTGACTGTTATAAGTGAGTTCCATCATTGACTAAACTGACTGTTATAAGTGAGTTCCATCATTGACTAAACTGACTGTTATAAGTGAGTTCCATCATTGACTAAACTGACTGTTATAAGTGAGTTCCATCATTGACTAAACTGACTGTTATAAGTGAGTTCCATCTTTGACTAAACTGACTGTTATAAGTGAGTTCCATTATTGACTAAACTGACTGTTATAAGTGAGTTCCATCATTGACTAAACTGACTGTTATAAGTGAGTTCCATCATTAACTAAACTGACTGTTATAAGTGAGTTCCATCTTTGACTAAACTGACTATTATAAGTAAGTTCCATCATTGACCAAACTGACTATTATGAGTGAGTTCCATCATTGACTTAACCAACAGTCATAACCGAGTTCCATCATTGACTAAACAGACAGTTATGAGTGAGTTCCATCATTGACTAAACTTACCATTATGAGTGCGTTCTATTGTTGACTAAACTAACCATTATGAGTGCGTGCGTGTGTGTGTTTAACTGAGCAGCTAACCCGCTACTTTTGTATTTCCAATATCTTCTTCAATATAATGAGAGGGTTATCAAAATTTGCATATAGCATAAACGGACAGTTATGTATTGGTTTTAAATATCAGTTTTTTTTCTTATTCAAGTCCAATTTTCAAGAAAGTTGCTTTGATACTTTTGTAAAAAAAATAAAAAAATATCAAGGTACATAAAATGTCAATGACGGTTTAGCTGTTCCGTTCTGTATACATACCAAGGATCTATATAGAAAGATAGAAAACTTGCACTACAAAATGTTGATAAAATAGCGAACAAAGAATTAACAGTTTAGCAATTTAATGTGCAAAATGATAATGAATTAAAAACACTACAGTTTGAAGTGGAAGTTCAAGTATTTTTTAGTTGCAGTATAAGTACTTCAAAAATTTGCTGGGAATTGTCTCCGTGTGTACAGAATTTTATTGTGCAAAGTTAAGATGAATGAAAACAAGATTTAGAGAGATTTTGTGTGAATAAGCGAGCGTTCATATGCTCTTCCTCACACATACCTGACGCCCAGACGAAATGTTTTTCATGTGCAATATCATGTATCACCCGTCCATACCGAATATTGATGATTTGCATGAAGTAAGCGATAGGCATAGTGCTGATTGTCTCCGTTACTGAGGTGAAACAAATGGCCTCTGTGTTTATAACAATCTCTTTCTGCGTTTGACCAGGTGTTGGTATGAGATGGCAGGTGGTAGCAGCTCGATTCGTGTTGAGCCAGAATGCCACCTGCAGACCTCAACCACGGTGGACAGAGATGGCGATTGCAAACAGTTTGATCCTCTGCCCAGCAATGCATATTGTCCTTGACAAAGTCACTTTATCCGCATAAGTATATGTCAAATAATCATCTGATTATTATTGTTCAATGCGTTTATTAATTTTCTTTTAGTTTTAACTTATTCATTTTAATGCTATTATGAAACACGTTATTACAACTTATCATTTTAAGATAAACGGTATGTGCGTAGTTTGTTTTGTCCTCCACAAGAAATACAGTCACTGAACACTGAACCAAGACATCTTAAAAATAACGGAATGGGCTGAGAAATGGTTAGTTACATTCAATCCTACCAAAACCCAATATCTCGTAAAAGACCCCACCATCCACCACCACCCATTCACCCTCCCTTATTCATGATAAACCAACAAACAGTGGTAGTGCCTTCTCATAAACATTTCTGAATCTTCCTCTCAGATGACTGCTCACACATTGAATATGTTAAAGAAAAGGCATGGAAAGTGAATCAATATAATGTGCAAACTTAAACATCAGCTTGATCAAAAATCTTTAGAAATTATTTATATATTCTTTATTAGACCTCTCTTAGAGTACGGCAACACCATTTGAGATAATTGCACTAATAATGAAAAACAAGACCTAGACAAAATACAAAAAGAAGCAGCACGCATAGTTATAGGAGCAACTAAATTAGTATACAAAGATGTTGGATGGAAAACTCTTTTGGCTGGTAGACGAAAACACAAACTTATCATGTTTTATAAAATGATAACGAAACTCCGCCTTATCTTCCCTCATTAGTACATTCTTTGGTTAGCAAAGCATCGGCCTATATTCTAAGAACCACAAATGCTTAACAAATTCCATTTTCTTGTACAAAGCTATATTCAACATCTTTTCTTCTGTAACGCGAGAATGGAACAGTCTTCCAGCTGCTGCACGAAATGCTAGTTCTATGGTTACGTTTAAGCAACTTTACATCTTAACCACGACATAACTAAAGTAACAAAAAATGGGAATTAGAAGAGCACAAATACTGCCCGCACAATAATGCACTAATTGCAGTTCCCTAAACCAACATCTATTTAAAAAAACATTGTTGAATCTCCCATTTGTGCTTGTGGAAGTATCGGAAGTACATATCATTTCTTTCTGGAGCGTCATCTCTATGATACTATTCGTGCCGACCTCTGATTGCGGAAACTTAATCCATGATACACTGTAAATAATTTAATTTTTGGTTACTCAAATCTTACATATGACACAAGCATTACTATTTTCGTAGTTGTCCAAAAATTCATCTTGTCGAGTAAAAGATTTTGAATATAAATAGTGATTTGCAAGCAGCCCAATTCCTCTTCATGTGACACGAGTCTCACTCTAATGTGCACCAGTCTCCCAGATTTCTGCATTTCCATTTTACTTTTCCATATGAAATATTAAATGTTTCTCCTTGTCTTTTCTTTCAAATTTTTAAATAAAATTGATTAAATAATCTCTTGTAAAAAAATTTCCAAACTCTATTGGATTTTTGTAAAAAGAACTTTATAAGATTCATCTTTCGTTCTAATTCTATTCTTATTGTTTCATAAATATGTTGTATTATTGTAAATATTGGAAATAAAATATGTTTAAACTGAATATAAATCCAAAGTATTAATAAGAATTAAACAACAAATGCGGTACCGCTAAGACACAACCTTGTCTAAACACACGTTGTACACCCAACCACTCCGTATTAGGGTTCATTACTCTAACATATGGTGAAACAGAGGTGCATAATGACTTTAAAGCAAGAATTTACTGCAGCTACCATTATCAAAAAGAATTTTCCTAAGCATAAACAATCATGAGCTTTGCAAAAGATCTACAGAAGCGCAAAATGTATACTTCCTTTGCGATTTTTCCATGTATCAGTAATACTAGTAATGTTGTACTTTGAAAATATGTTAAGGGCCTCATGGAAGATTGAATTTATTCAAATGAGTTCTCTTGTTAATAAAAGTCTTTATTATTATTATCATTGTAAGCTCCGAGCTTACATCACATTCGAGCTTAAATAAATTAATTAATACTTTCCTTAGGCCTACTCACTTGAAACTCATTTTTCTTACCTGAAACTCACTTTCCTCATGAAAAACTCATTTTTCTTAGTCTTAACTCACTTTATTTATTTAAAACTCAATATCCACACTCAAAACTAACTTTTCTTAACCCTTTACTCCATAGATATGCGTTTTTCCACACCAATCACAGAAGGCCTTTGAAAACAGTGCAGGAAGTGTTCAGATTGCTCGTTACTAACCCTAACCCTACTTCCTGCACTGTTTTCCACTCTGTCAATTAATATAAACATAATTCACCCAATAATTCAAAAGCCTTCTATATTAGGTGTCCAAAGGCATCTATATTATGTGTCCAAAGGTGTCTATATGAAGTAAAGCTTACCCATTTCCAATGACCTGATGTACAAAAGTAACGCACCTAAAAATAATCTAGACATTGAATTGTCAATGAAACAATAAAATCATGGATATGTGTGTTGGCCTTGAGTAAGACATTTTATTCACAAATGCTTAGTCTTGGTTCTACTCAGGAAGACATCAATGTGTGTTGTAAGAACTCATTACACAATCAATGTAAAATAATTAAGTTAAAGACAAAAACAAATTATATGAATAACACTGTTAAAAAAGGCGCTATATGCCGAATAAAAGAGAAAACATGTTAAATGGTAAATACATGTTACAGAATGTATTGACAGTAGCACTGCAGTACTGCTAGTATTGTTTGTTTGAACATACTATTTCACATGACCCTGTCTCTGTGATGATTGATATACTGCAGCACTGCTAGTATTGTTTGTATTTCGTGGAGCATGTGGTCCAGTGGTAGAGCACCGAACCCTTGATTGGTGGGTCGTGGGTTCGATCCTCTGCCAAGGCTATGTGTGGTGTCCTTGAGCAAGACACTTTTCCGCATATGCTTAGTACTGAGTCTTCGAGCATGATTTGCCTAAGTTGAAAAAACTTGTTTCACAATCAAAGTAAAGTAAATAAGTTTAAACTATTGTTTGTTTGAGCTTATCTATTTCACATGACCCCACCCTGCAACGGTCTCCGTGATAATTGATATATGACATTGTGTCTCATTATCATTTATCTCTCACTGTTGATTCAAGTGGTAAAGTTATCAATTACTTGCAGAGATGGGGTGTGCTAGAGTACTGGTTAACCTTTCAGAATCCAGGAAAACAGTGGTTTGGTTAACTGATCGTCTGTTAGTCCTCGATGGCATAAAAATGACGCTAAATATCCAATCACTCAATCAATCTATTTCACATAAAGGTGGGCCCATTTAACTCAGTTTGCCCAGTGTCCGTGATTGATATATGACATTACGTCTCATTGTCATTTGTCTCCCACTGCTGGTTCAAGTGGGAAAGTTATCAATTACTTGTGGAGATGGGTGTGCTCGAGTACTGGTTAACCTCCCAGGGTTCAAGGTAAGAGTGGTTTATAGGTTAACTATTAGTCTGTTTGCCCTCAATGGTACAAAACTGACGCTTAATATTAAAACAAATTGACTTTTTGTATCTTCACATTATAGTTAGAGGAATATTAAAATACTACAAACAATTTTCTTTATTTATTTTTGTTTATTTGAAAATATTCACACAGTGATGAAATGCACACACACATTGATTCAACAAAGACTGATAAATCAGAGATAATACACAAAATGTCATTTTGATTGACAAAAACAATTATTATTTGGTTTGGTTCTATGGAGGACTTATATAGAACGATAGAAACTTGCATCTCTCTGCTAAATGTTGATAAAATATCATGCGAAGAATTAATAATTTGGCAAATTAAAATAATTCAGACCTCACAGGCAACTGATTTCATTTACAAAAAATGTAAGGTGTAAGGTATTTTATAATGTTTTAAACATGCAAAATTATCTTGAATTTAAAATATTGCAGTTCAAAGGAAAATATCTAGTACTTTCCTGCAGTATACAAATTTTATAATAATAAGTACTTCAACAATTGTAAACACAACATTTTGGCCATGGTCTCTTTTTGTTGAGAATTTCATTGTGCAAAGAAAGAATGTTAATTGCATTTCTGGGATGAATGGAAGTTAGGATATATGAAAACGAGATTTTGTGAGATTTTACGAGCGTTCATAACATCTCAATCAGTTGCTTTCCTTGTCTGTATAAGACCTTGGTTCTACATGTAAATTAGTAGTTATATGCAAATTAATATCGGTCAGTGCAACGTTTCTTGCTTGTGTTCAACTGTGATTTATACATTTTTAGTGGTTAATTTATAACATATTTAAGAAGATAAGGACTTAATTAAATTCATCAACCTTTTGAGTCTAAAACCCAGACTAATGCAAACTTTCACTTTTTAGATACTTTTAATAGCAAAATATTCAGTTACCGGTATGTTTTTATATAGTCCAATAATGTATTATACAAATTGATTATAAAATTATAAATAGATTTTTCATTTCTTTTGGTTTTAAAGAAAATTACAAAATTGCAGATTTTTAGACCGTCACTCAAGACTGATGAATTTAGGGCCAAGGTTCCATGCTCAACTCTACATTTCATGTTCAACTGAAAAACGATTGGACTCATTATAATAATATAAATGAAATAATTGTAACCTTTTACCTCAGATGTGCATTAATATTTTCAAGTGTTTGTGCTCTGTGTCTATAAAATGAATTCTAGAAAGTGTGGTTGATTACCAATTTTGAGTTGAGCATGAAAAATGTTGTATAAGCTCTGGGCCAGGTTATAACATTTTGTTCCATGTCTAACTCAAGAATTCATGCTGACAAATACCAATGAATGTACTCATTATAACAAAATAAATGTAGACCACAGTAACTTTCTACCTCAGGTCACCATTAATACTCCAAAATTCGCGGCTCTGTCAAGTATTTTAGCTACAAGTCAGTCAAGTATTTGGGCTTTAACTTAGTCAAGTATTTGCTTTAACTCAGTCAAGTATTTAGACTTTAACTCAGTCAAGTATTTGCTTTAACTCAGTCAAGTATTTGGACTTAAACTTAGTCAAGTATTTGGGCTTTAACTCAGTCAAGTGTTTGGGCTTTAACTCAGTCAAGTGTTTGGGCTTTAACTTAGTCAAGTATTTGCTTTAACTCAGTCAAGTATTTGGACTTTAACTCAGTCAAGTATTTGGGCTTTAACTCAGTCAAGTGGTTGGACTTTAACTCAGTCAAGTATTTGGGCTTTAACTCAGTAAAGTATTTGGGCTTTAACATAGTCAAGTATTTGCTTTAACTCAGTTAAGTATTTGGACTTAAACTCAGTCAAGTGTTTGGGCTTTAACTCAGTCAAGTGTTTGGACTTTAACTCAGTCAAATGTTTGGGCTTTAACTTAGTCAAATATTTGCTTTAACTCAGTCAAGTATTTGGACTTTAACTCAGTCAAGTATTTGGGCTTTAACTCAGTCAAGTGGTTGGACTTTAACTCAGTCGAGTATTTGGGCTTTAACTCAGTAAAGTATTTGGGCTTTAACATAGTCAAGTATTTGCTTTAACTCAGTTAAGTATTTGGACTTAAACTCAGTCAAGTGTTTGGGCTTTAACTCAGTCAAGTGTTTGGACTTTAACTCAGTCTAATGTTTGGGCTTTAACTCAGTCAAGTGGTTGGGTTTAAGCTCAGTCATGTGTTTGGGCTTTAACTCAGTCAAGTATTTGGGCTTAAACTCAGTCAAGTATTTGGGTTTTAGCTCAGTCAAGTGTTTGGACTTTAACTCAGTCAAGTGTTTGGGCTTTAACTTAGTCAAGTGTTTGGGTTTTAGCTCAGTCAAGTGTTTGGGCTTTAACTCAGTCAAAATTTAGGGCTTTTACTCAGTCAAGTATTTGGGTTTTAGCTCAGTTAAGTATTTGGACTTTAACTCAGTCAATTTATATGGACTTTAACTCAGTCAAGTATTTGGGCTTTAACTCAGTCAAGTGTTTGGGCTTTAACTCAGTCAAGTGTTTGGGCTTTAACTCAGTCAAGTGTTTGAGCTTTAACTCAGTCAAGTATTTGGGTTTTAGCTCAGTCAAGTGTTTGGGCTTTACTTTATGTTTATATACAAATCCCTGAAACTGTGTATGAGGTTAACTTTAAGCTGAGCGTGAAAAACATTTTATAACTACGAGGCTCCTTAGTCTAAATTCATCAATAATTTTAGTCTGAGAATCAGACTCAGACTCAAAATCTTTAATTTTTGTAAAATCCTGTAAACATACAAGTATGGGTAAGAAATGTGATCCTTTAAAATATTTTGTCAAACTATCATTAAAACTGCTTGTTTCTTCAAATAAGTATAGTAATTTGCTTGTTGAGATGTTATTTGATTGTAATTCATTTTGGGTCCGAGTCAAAATATTGATGAATTTAGGTCGTGTTATAAAGTGCTGTTAGTTTACTGGTAACTGGGATCATGATAATGACATATTGAAATAAAATACATTTAATAATCAAATTTGTTTTTAATATATAAAACTTTTTATTATACATTTATCGTAAAATGCATTTAAATTATTTTGAAAAATGGGAAATTTGGTAAATATATAGCAAATAAAAGTAAACTAAATTGACTGTTGTAAAACTGAATATTGTATTTTTGTGATATACAAACAAAATAATAATTATTCACTTTTAAAAACCTCATTTGATACATCACAAAATACGCTGCCATTTTAAGCGGGAAATCGAGTGAAAATATAAATCCTTTTTGGCAATATGGGGTCAGAGAGTAGAAATTATTGGAAAAAAATGTTTTGAGCCAATTTTAAAATTTTGAAAAATCCTGATATATTCCCTTTAAACCAATAAATAATCAATAGTAAATCAATATTTGTAGATATTTATAGATAAAAAGCAAACTTTTTAACAAAGGCATTGGCATTTGGCCACAATATTTTACTGATATACTAGATGACTATATTTAATTTATACTGTTGATTCAACAAAATAACCATCTCTAAATGGGTGTGTTTCAGTATTATTTCGAAAGAAGATGTATTCGAATTTGATGAAGAAGAATCAATGGAAGGTATGCTTGTTCCGATATAACCATACATGTTATGGTACGGCAACTCCGCCAGTTTGCCTCTGTTTGTCAAGTCAACTTACACTACACTTGAATACTTCTAAACTTAAATACCTCAACCAGCGAGATTTACAACTGTCAGCGCATGTTGTGAAAAAATATCAGTAACTCAACAGTCTTGTCACTGTAACATGAATCATGCAAAAAACACATTTAGGTCATTTTCAACTGCTTTTCATGTTTCAAACGTTTTTATGAACATTTTGGTTCTTGTTATCTTTAGATACTACAGTATTATAATTATTTGCATTTCTAAAAATAATAAGCTGAATAAACCTGTTGTACAGTGACAATTTCAAGCAAATGTAAAAGAGTTTCACGGACATGATTTTCAAATGTTTTACACACAATTATAGATTACCTTTGGACAGTGGGCATACTGTGCGGTATATATCACCACATGTCATTGTCTATCAATATTTGACAGAACTACACATAGGCTAAAAAAATATTAAACCTTTATATTCATTCAAATCAAACAGCTACATTTCATCCATACAAATTTTGGCGACTTTAGATTTTGTATGACTTATATTATCATATTACAGGCTAAGTGTCCTATAAAAAGTGTCCGTTGTTCACCTGCCGAAACAGCTTGAGAAAAAATCAAACTTAAAGAGCTCACAAAATTATCTGATAAACAAAATTAATGTGATCCTTCTGACTGAATTCAGCCAAGCATATTTTAGAGAAGAACAATATGAAATAAATATTTGACTTCCGTAGTTTTTATGTTGTATTGTGAGATGCCTAACACTGACTGAATTCAGCCAGCAAGCAAAATGTTTTTTTTTCAAAAGAAAAACTGCAAACTGACTTCTAACTATAAATATAAAGTTTGTCTGAATTCAGCCAGTGAAGAGCTGTAATGACAAAGTTCGATGATTTTATATGCAGCATCTGTAATGCTTGTTGACTAAACTAAAGCTTGTCTGAATTCAGCCAGTGAAGAGCTGTAATGACAAAGTCTGATGATTTTATATGCAGCATCTGTAATGCTTGTTGACTAAACTAAAGCTTGTCTGAATTCAGCCAGTGAAGAGCTGTAATGACAAAGTTCGATGATTTTATATGCAGCATCTGTAATGCTTGTTGACTAAACTAAAGCTTGTCTGAATTCAGCCAGTGAAGAGCTGTAATGACAAAGTTTGATGATCTTATATGCAGCATCTGTAATGCTTGTTAACTAAACTAAAGCTTGACTGAATTCAGCCAGTGAAGAGCTGTAATGACAAAGTTTGATGATCTTATATGCAGCATCTGTAATGCTTGTTGACTAAACTAAAGCTTGTCTGAATTCAGCCAGTGAAGAGCTGTAATGACAAAGTTCGATGATCTTATATGCAGCATCTGTAATGCTTGTTGACTAAACTAAAGCTTGTCTGAATTCAGCCAGTGAAGAGCTGTAATGACAAAGTTTGATGATCTTATATGCAGCATCTGTAATGCTTGTTGACTAAACTAAAGCTTGACTGAATTCAGCCAGTGAAGAGCTGTAATGACAAAGTTCGATGATCTTATATGCAGCATCTGTAATGCTTGTTGACTAAACTAAAGCTTGTCTGAATTCATCCAGTGAAGAGCTGTAATGACAAAGTTTGATGATCTTATATGCAGCATCTGTAATGCTTGTTGACTAAACTAAAGCTTGACTGAATTCAGCCAGTGAAGAGCTGTAATGACAAAGTTCGATGATTTTATATGCAGCATCTGTAATGCTTGTTGACTAAACTAAAGCTTGTCTGAATTCATCCAGTGAATAGCTGTAATGACAAAGTTCGATGATTTTATATGCAGCATCTGTAATGCTTGTTGACTAAACTAAAGCTTGTCTGAATTCAGCCAGTGAAGAGCTGTAATGACAAAGTTTGATGATCTTATATGCAGCATCTGTAATGCTTGTTGACTAAACTAAAGCTTGACTGAATTCAGCCAGTGAAGAGCTGTAATGACAAAGTTCGATGATCTTATATGCAGCATCTGTAATGCTTGTTGACTAAACTAAAGCTTGTCTGAATTCATCCAGTGAAGAGCTGTAATGACAAAGTTTGATGATCTTATATGCAGCATCTGTAATGCTTGTTGACTAAACTAAAGCTTGACTGAATTCAGCCAGTGAAGAGCTGTAATGACAAAGTTCGATGATCTTATATGCAGCATCTGTAATGCTTGTTGACTAAACTAAAGCTTGTCTGAATTCAGCCAGTGAAGAGCTGTAATGACAAAGTTTGATGATCTTATATGCAGCATCTGTAATGCTTGTTGACTAAACTAAAGCTTGTCTGAATTCAGCCAGTGAAGAGCTGTAATGACAAAGTTCGATGATTTTATATGTAGCATCTGTAATGCTTGTTGACTAAACTAAAGCTTGTCTGAATTCAGCCAGTGAAGAGCTGTAATGACAAAGTTCGATGATTTTATATGCAGCATCTGTAATGCTTGTTGACTAAACTAAAGCTTGTCTGAATTCATCCAGTGAAGAGCTGTAATGACAAAGTTTGATGATTTTATATGCAGCATCTGTAATGTTTGTTGACTAAACTAAAGCTTGGCTGAATTCAGCCAGTGAAGAGCTGTAATGACAAAGTTTGATGATTTTATATGCAGCATCTGTAATGCTTGTTGACTAAACTAAAGCTTGACTGAATTCAGCCAGTGAAGAGCTGTAATGACAAAGTTTGATGATTTTATATGCAGCATCTGTAATGCTTGTTGACTAAACTAAAGCTTGACTGAATTCAGCCAGTGAAGAGCTGTAATGACAAAGTTCGATGATTTTATATGCAGCATCTGTAATGCTTGTTGACTAAACTAAAGCTTGTCTGAATTCAGCCAGTGAAGAGCTGTAATGACAAAGTTTGATGATTTTATATGCAGCATCTGTAATGCTTGTTGACTAAACTAAAGTTTGACTGAATTCAGCCAGTGAAGAGCTGTAATGACAAAGTTCGATGATTTTATATGCAGCATCTGTAATGCTTGTTGACTAAACTAAAGCTTGACTGAATTCAGCCAGTGAAGAGCTGTAATGACAAAGTTCGATGTTCTTATATGCAGCATCTGTAATGCTTGTTGACTAAACTAAAGCTTGTCTGAATTCAGCCAGTGAAGAGATGTAATGACAAAGTTTGATGATTTTATATGCAGCATCTGTAATGCTTGTTGACTAAACTAAAGTTTGACTGAATTCAGCCAGTGAAGAGCTGTAATGACAAAGTTCGATGATTTTATATGCAGCATCTGTAATGCTTGTTGACTAAACTAAAGTTTGACTGAATTCAGCCAATCACTTCAAATCTATTTGATAATACCCATTTCACTTTGAAATTATACAAGTTCAATTATTTATCCAGCAAAAATACTCAGTTAAACCAATAACACATGTAATGTAAATGACTGAATTCAGCCAGGTAATAGCATTTAAAATCTACAAATAAGCCTGCTAGTTTGATGTCCTTATTGTATTAATATGAAGTTATGCTCATGCAGATCATATAAATGATACTCAATGAACATTGCAACCACAACGGTTACAAACACAATAGTTTTGACCTTTTCAGAAAAGGGTCAATTTGAATCAGAACGTGTTATATTATATATATATATTAGTAATGATGCTGTTTTGAAATTTTGTTACCCCTCTAAAGAGATCAACAATGGGCCTATCCTTCCTCAGAACCACCTGGGTTTCTATTCTTGAAAAACAATACATTTTTACAGATAATATATTGGGTTTCTAGAGGAAGTCACACAACCTATTTAGAATGGTAGACAAACAAAACAGTTAGAAAGAGATTGTCATGAAAAATGTTGTTGAATAATTGTCTGTACAAAGTGACATTGAACACATGTATTCTATACATCAAATACCGGTAAGCAATATAACATTTGAATAAAACATGTTAATACTCTGGTTATATTTGAATTAACTTTAAAAATGACTTGTGTGCTGGTACCGTGTTTTCCTTTTAACTGTTCTTGGCCATGTTTGTATTTTACTTCAATTGCCAAAATATCCTCGGAAAAAAAAAAGAGTTAAAAAAGCATATTGGAAAACATAAAATGCAGTTAAACCTGTGTAAGCAGCCATCTCTATTAAACAGTCACCTGTCCTAAATAGCCACATTAATTTTGCTATTTCCCCATTTCTTTTCTTTTTGCTTTTATCACTCGGATGAAATATTGTTTTTCGTCATATGTGGAAGATTTAAAATTCAAAATTACAGACATTTATAGAATTCCCCTCCCCGACACACAACATTTAACAAGAGCTGTCAGAAGACAACAAAGGTCGCCTCTGGGTGTGTAAGTCCAAAAAGGGCCATAAGTGTGCCAAAAATGCAACCAAGAGTTACGGTTCTTGTCTGTGTGTGTTCAATTGATGATGGTGAACACACATGTGAAGGTTCATTCACATCCAATGAGTGGTTGCATATATATCTTTTGTGATAAAAAACTTTAACCTGAAAAATTAAGTCGAAAAAGGGCCATAACTGTGCCAAAATGCAACCCAGAGTTATGGTTCTTGTCTGTGTGTGTTTCATTGATGATGGTGAACACACATGGTAAGGTTCATTGACATCCAATGAGTAGTTGCATAGATATCTTAAACTTAAACGCAACTAAAAGCAAAGTTTAACTTTGGTGTCTAAGTCAAAAAAGGGCCATAACTGTGCCAAAATGCAACCCAGAGTTAGGGTTTTTGTCTCTGTGTGTTTCAATGTTGATGGTGAACACAATGCAAAGTTTCATTCATATCCAATGAGTGGTTGCATAGATATCTTACATGATAAAAAGCTTTAACCAGAAAAATTAAGTGGAAAAAGGGCCATAACTGTGCTAAAATGCAATCCATAGTTATGGTACTTGTCTCTGTGTGTTCCATTGATGATGGTGAACACACATGTGAAGGTTCATTCACATCCAATGAGTGGTTGCATAGATATGTGAAACTTGTATGCAACTAAACGCAAAGTTTAACCTGGATGTCTAAGTCCAAAAAGGGCCATAACTGTGCCAAAATGCAATCCATGGTTATGGTTCTTGTCTTTGTGTGTTCCACTGATGATGGTGAACACACATGTGAAGTTTCATTCGCATCCAATGAGTGGTTGCATAGATATGTGAAATTTGTACGCAACTAAATGCAAAGTTTAACCTGGGTGTCTAAGTCCAAAAAGGGCCATAACTGTGCCAAAATGCAATCCAGAGTTATGATTCTTGTCTCTGTGTGTTCCATTGATGATGGTAAACACATGCAAAGTTTCATTGACATCCAATGAGTGGTTGCATAGATATCTGAAACTTGTACACAAAAGTTTAACCTGGGTGTCTACAGACGACGACGCCGCCGACATCGGGGTCATGACAATAGCTCTCCTTGGACTTTGTCGCGGCGAGCTAAAAAGACTACATTATATTTGCATATTAAGTGCAGGTTTCAGATCTAAGCCTCAGTTTTGTTATTACATATTAAGTGCAGGTGTCAGATCTAAGCCTCAGTTTTGTTATTACATATTAAGTGCAGGTGTCAGATCTAAGCCTCAGTTTTGTTATTACATATTAAGTGCAGGTGTCAGATCTAAGCCTCAGTTTTGTTATTACATATTAAGTGCAGGTGTCAGATCTAAGCCTCAGTTTTGTTATTACATACTAAGTGCAGGTGTCAGATCTAAGCCTCAGTTTTGTTATTACATACTAAGTGCAGGTGTCAGATCTAAGCCTCAGTTTTGTTATTACATACTAAGTGCAGGTGTCAGATCTAAGCCTCAGTTTTGTTATTACATATTAAGTGCAGGTGTCAGATCTAAGCCTCAGTTTTGTTATTACATATTAAGTGCAGGTGTCAGATCTAAGCCTCAGTTTTGTTATTACATATTAATTTGAAACAAGTACTCCTTTATCATTCACAATTTCTTGTCTTTCAACATATTTTATTCAGATGAACAAAATTTGCCACACAATAATACAAAAACCTTTTTTTTGAGTAAAAAAACATATATTTTTGCTATAAATATAACAGATTTTTTGGTGCGACTTCATTTCCTGAGCCAGGCCCGGTTAACTTTGTCAGTAGCACATCTAACTATCAATCCATGGGTCATGAGTTCGAATCCTCACCAGGCCACAGTCTGCGATGATTGATATATGACATTGTCTCACAACCATTCATCTCTCACTGCTGATTCAAGTGAGAAAATGATCAGTTTTACATGTGGAGATGGGTGTACTTGAGTACTGGTTAACCTTTGTGGCCCAAGTTTCACTAACATCTCAACTTAAGATTTTCCTCAACTCAAATTTTTGAAATGCTGTTACTTGATTTACATTCTTCATTTTGCATGTTATCCTTAGTTACGATTGTCCTGACTTCAGTTCTGTATGGTCATTGAATGTGTAATGAGTTTGAGTAATTATATAGAGAAATTGACATTTTTTAATTGAGGAAAATGTCATCTTGAGATGTTTAGTGAAACCGGTCCCAGGATACCAGGAGTGGTTAGCTGAACTGATCATTTTCAAATCATTTCTTGCCTGGTATAATCCATTGCCTTAAAATTATATCAACAAATGCAATAATTTACCTTTTTTTAATTGAATATTTTCATTTTTCAAAGCCTCGTGATATTTGATTTTCTGTTTGTGGTTGTTGTGACTTGCTAGGTCACTATTGGCATCTGTTAATCTTTTGTGCTCCTCTTTTGTTGCCTTTACACTCTGAAATTCATTAATGATACATGTACATGATATAATGGTTCTGTATAATTATACTGTTTTGATGGCATGTTTCAGAAACTGTTGTTAAATATTGCTGATGTGGTCTAGTGGTAGAGCATCCACCTTGAATGCCAAATGTCGTGGGTTTGATCCCCAGCTGGGTCATGCCAAAGACTTGAAAAATAAAAAACTTCCTCACTTGGTGCTCAGCATTTAGAGGATAGTAGCCTGATTACAAAGTGTCAGCACCAGGCCTTCTAAAATTGCCAGTTTTTCGGTTTTTGGACCGATTTCTGAAGTTCAAAACCGGTTTTCGTTTCAAAGTTTAATAAAAATCGGTCCAAATATTTTCAAAGTTTTTATAAAAAACCGGTCCAGAAATTTTCTATCGGTCGTATAAAATATCATAAATTTCTCTTACCATGCCATACTGACCTGTGAAATATGCCGTTGCGGCAATATCATTTGACACAATAATCCGTTTCTTTTGTCACCTGCTGTGCGAAATGATGTCAATTTCAACTAAACCATTGACGGTATTAGAGGAGTTTATCGGAAGAGTCTATCACTATGTAGCACGCCTCCGATGTGTGATCAGCGACCCATAGCGTTCTATCGGTTCATCAAATTACTCTGTTTACGTCTGTAATTTTTTTGATATACCGCTAACCAAAGCTGGGACGGTCGGACCGAATATTGTTTGTGTCATTAAAATATTTGATAAAACGTGCAGCGTTACTTGCTTGTTTCATTTTTTTTTGAAAAATATTTAATTAAATTATAAAATTGATGACATTAATTAATGAAAGTGATAAAACCTGGACCGATTTTGTTTTGATGTGGGACAGGTTCTGAATGATTTATTTCGGTGGTTGAATCGTTACATTGGTTTCCATGGTGATTATTTCACGCAGCTTCCGGAACTTGCAACTCTTCCGATTCGATTGATCATTTCAAATATAATGAAAATTATTCAGTAATGCGGAAACATAATGTCAGTCATTAAAATGTACACATTGTGGTAAAGTATGTTATAAATAATACACAAATAAACTTGAAAACGTTCCTTATTAATAAATAAACGGAGAAAATACATGATGCAGCTGACATGGTGGGTGGGGTATGCATACATGTAAAGGCATAATGTTACGCAATTTTAGTGATTTTTTTAAAATAAGTGTGATTCTAACGGTAGTAAAAAACCTGGACCGATTTGCATTTTGGAATTTTAGAAGGCCTGGTCAGCACAATAATGTAAATTAGTTTGTTGTGATAATCAAGTTAACAGTGATCGGCGTAGTGATTATGGAATTATATTTGTTTGATTTTTTAACTGAATTTACTAAATGAGTTAATTTATATTCAATACAAGATTGTTATATTTATTATTATCTTGACAGAAATGTTTGAGCAGTAACATTAAAGTAGTTGAACATAAGCACCAATGGAGGATAAAACTGGTGTTGGGCGTCACATAAACAACATTACAATAGTTGTACATAAGCACCATTGAATGGAGGATAAAACTGGTGTTGGGTGTCACATTAACAACATTACAATAGTTGTACATAAGCACCATTGAATGGAGTATAAAACTGGTGTTGGGTGTAACATAAACAGCATTACAATAGTTGTACATAAGCACCAATGGAGGATAAAACTGGTGTTGGGTGTCACATAAACAACATTACAATAGTTGTACATAAGCACCAATGGAGGATAAAACTGGTGTTGGGTGTCACATAAACAACATTACAATAGTTGTACATAAGCACCATTGGAGGATAAAGCTGGTGTTGGGTGTCACATGAACAACATTACAATAGTTGTACATAAGCACCAATGGAGGATAAAACTGGTGTTGGGTGTCACATAAACAACATTACAATAGTTGTACATAAGCACCAATGGAGGATAAAACTGGTGTTGGGTGTCACATAAACAACATTACAATAGTTGTACATAAGCACCAATGGATGTTAAAACTGGTGTTGGGTGTCACATAAACAACAGTACAATAGTTGTACATAAGCACCAATGGAGGATAAAACTGGTGTTGGGTGTCACATAAACAACATTACAATAGTTGTACATAAGCACCAATGGAGGATAAAACTGGTGTTGGTTGTCACATAAACAACATTACAATAGTTGTACATAAGCACCAATGGAAGATAAAACTGGTGTTGGGTGTCACATAGACAACATTACAATAGTTGTAGATAAGCACCAATTGAGGATAAAACTGGTTTTGGGTGTCACATAAACAACATTACAATAGTTGTACATAAGCACCAATGGAAGATAAAACTGGTGTTGGGTGTCACACAAACAACATTACAATAGTTGTACATAAGTACCAATGGAGGATAAAACTGGTGTTAGGTGTCACATAAACAACATTACAATAGTTGTACATAAGCACCAATTGAGGATAAAACTGGTGTTGGGTGTCACATAAACAACATAACAATAGTTGTACATAAGCACCAATGGAGGATAAAACTGGTGTTGGGTGTCACATAAACAACATTACAATAGTTGTACATAAGCACCAATGGAGGATAAAAAGTGGTGTTGGGTGTCACATAAACAACATTACAATAGTTGTACATCAGCACCAATGGAGGATAAAACTGGTGTTGGGTGTCAGGTGTCATATAGATAACATAACAATAGTTGTACATCAGCACCAATTGAGGATAAATCTGGTGTTGGGTGTCACATAGACAACATAACAATAGTTGTACATAAGCACCAATGGAGTATAAAACTGGTGTTGGGTGTCACATAAACAACATTACAATAGTTGTACATAAGCACCAATGGAGGATAAAACTGGTGTTGGGTGTCACATAAACAACATTACAATAGTTGTACATAAGCACCATTGGAGGATAAAACTGGTGTTGGGTGTCACATAAACAACATTACAATAGTTGTACATAAGCACCAATGGAGGATAAAACTGGTGTTGGGTGTCACATAAACAACATAACAATAGTTGTACATAAGCACCATTGGAGGATAAAACTGGTGTTGGGTGTCACATAAACAACATTACAATAGTTGTACATAAGCACCAATGGAGGATAAAACTTGTGTTAGGTGTCACATAAACAACATTACAATAGTTGTACATAAGCACCATTGAATGGAGGATAAAACTGGTGTTGGGTGTCACATAAACAACATTACAATAGTTGTACATAAGCACCAATGGAGGATAAAACTGGTGTTGGGTGTCACATAAACAACATTACAATAGTTGTACATCAGCACCAATGGAGGATAAAACTGGTGTTGGGTGTCAGGTGTCATATAGATAACATAACAATAGTTGTACATCAGCACCAATTGAGGATAAATCTGGTGTTGGGTGTCACATAGACAACATAACAATAGTTGTACATAAGCACCAATGGAGGATAAAACTGGTGTTGGGTGTCACATAAACAACATTTCAATAGTTGTACATAAGCACCAATGGAGGATAAAACTGGTGTTGGGTGTCACATAAACAACATTACAATAGTTGTACATAAGCACCATTGGAGGATAAAACTGGTGTTGGGTGTCACATAAACAACATTACAATAGTTGTACATAAGCACCAATGGAGGATAAAACTGGTGTTGGGTGTCACATAAACAACATAACAATAGTTGTACATAAGCACCATTGGAGGATAAAACTGGTGTTGGGTGTCACATAAACAACATTACAATAGTTGTACATAAGCACCATTGGAGGATAAAGCTGGTGTTGGGTGTCACATAAACAACATTACAATAGTTGTACATAAGCACCATTGGAGGATAAAGCTGGTGTTGGGTGTCACATAAACAACATTACAATAGTTGTACATAAGCACCAATGGAGGATAAAACTGGTGTTGGGTGTCACATAAACAACATTACAATAGTTGTACATAAGCACCAATGGAGGATAAAACTGGTGTTGGGTGTCACATAAACAACATTACAATAGTTGTACATAAGCACCAATGTAGGATAAAACCGGTGTTGGGTGTCACATAAACAACATTACAATAGTTGTACATAAGCACCAATGGAGGATAAAACTGGTGTTGGGTGTCACATAAACAACATTACAATAGTTGTACATAAGCTCCAATGGAGGATAAAACTGGTGTTGGGTGTCACATAAACAACATTACAATAGTTGTACATAAGCACCAATGGAGGATAAAACTGGTGTTGGGTGTCACATAAACAACATAACAATAGTTGTACATAAGCACCATTGGAGGATAAAACTGGTGTTGGGTGTCACATAAACAACATTACAATAGTTGTACATAAGCACCATTGGAGGATAAAGCTGGTGTTGGGTGTCACATAAACAACATTACAATAGTTGTACATAAGCACCATTGGAGGATAAAGCTGGTGTTGGGTGTCACATAAACAACATTACAATAGTTGTACATAAGCACCAATGGAGGATAAAACTGGTGTTGGGTGTCACATAAACAACATTACAATAGTTGTACATAAGCACCAATGGAGGATAAAACTGGTGTTGGGTGTCACATAAACAACATTACAATAGTTGTACATAAGCACCAATGTAGGATAAAACCGGTGTTGGGTGTCACATAAACAACATTACAATAGTTGTACATAAGCTCCAATGGAGGATAAAACTGGTGTTGAGTGTCACATAAACAACATTACAATAGTTGTACATAAGCACCAATGGAGGATAAAACTGGTGTTGGGTGTCACATAAACAACATTACAATAGTTGTACATAAGCACCAATGTAGGATAAAACCGGTGTTGGGTGTCACATAAACAACATTACAATAGTTGTACATAAGCACCAATGGAGGATAAAACTGGTGTTGGGTGTCACATAAACAACGTTACAATAGTTGTACATAAGCACCAATGGAGAATAAAACTGGTGTTGGGTGTCACATAAACAACATTACAATAGTTGTACATAAGCGACAATAAAGGATAAAACTGGTGTTGGGTGTCACATAAACAACATTACAATAGTTGTACATAAGCACCTATGGAGAATAAAACTGGTGTTGGGTGTCACATAAACAACATTACAATAGTTGTACATAAGCACCAATGGAGAATAAAACTGGTGTTGTGTGTCCCATAAACAGCATTACAATAGTTGTACATAAGCACCAATGGAGGATAAAACTGATTTTGGGTGTCACATAAACAACATTACAATAGTTGTACATAAGCACCAATGGAGAATAAAACTGGTGTTGGGTGTCACATAAACAGCATTACAATAGTTGTACATAAGCACCAATGGAGGATAAAACTGGTGTTGGGTGTCACATAAACAACGTAACAATAGTTGTACATAAGCACCAATGGAGGATAAAACTGGTGTTGGGTGTCACATAAACAACATAACAATAGTTGTACATAAGCACCAATGGAGGATAAAACTGGTGTTGGGTGTCACATAAACAACATTACAATAGTTGTACATAAGCACCAATGGAGGATAAAACTGGTGTTGGGTGTCACATAAACAACATTACAATAGTTGTACATAAGCACTAATGGAGGATAAAACTGGTGTTGGGTGTCACATAAACAACGTAACAATAGTTGTACATAAGCATCAATGGAGGATAAAACTGGTGTTGGGTGTCACATAAACAACATTACAATATTCCATGTTTAACAACTAATGACAGGTTACAGAATACACACATTGTACAATAATATCTCTACAACACATAACAATACATAACAACACAATACATAAAGAAAGTAGGTATTCAATATATATGGTATGTGTCTGAAGAACATATGTCAACAGCGAGATATATGCACGATTTCTACCACTCTGAACGTATAACTCAATAGTTAGATAGCAATGGTTCAAAATAACTTCACTGTCTCCTGGATTTCAAACCAATGCAAAACCATTGTATTGTGATATTATATTTTAATATGTTCAAATTTTACAAACACCTGACAATGTTTTAATTAGAAACAGGTTTGCTGGAGGACAAAACTTACATGAACTAGGTCATCTACCCGAAATGTGTCAGAGACAAGGTGTCTGAATACAAATGCTGTATCTGTTGTAGACTCTTGGAAATGTGTCGGGACACAAGGTGTCTGGATACAAATGCTGTATCTGTTGTAGACTCTGGGAAATGTGTCGGAAAACAAGGTGTCTGAATACAAATGCTGTATCTGTTGTAGACTCTGGGAAATGTGTCGGAAAACAAGGTGTCTGAATACAAATGCTGTACCTGTTGTAGACTCTGGGAAATAGAAATATAATAGTCCATGCAATAAAATCTCAAACCCATGTGAAAACAAAATGTCACTGGTCTGTGAAAATAACAATGTATCTTATAAGTAGGTATTAAAAGACTAAAAAGTGTGACCTTGATCTTTGTGCGACCTTGATCTCTGATATAAGGCCTGCATATTGCACTTGACACATAATGATGGCAAACTGATTAAGTTATTTTAAAATTCCTTCATATAAGACACTTACTGACCAGATACAGACTTTCAAAAACTCAGTGTGACCTCAACATTTTCTGTATGGGTCTGAATCTTACATGCAACACCTCGTCATGTCATTTTGATAATTTAATGCCATTTTTTATAAAATCCATCCATATATGACAAAGTTACCAACCGGATACAAATCTTAGACAGAAGTACAATGCGATTTCTATATGCCTCCCAAGAGCAGCATAGCATATTCTTTCATGTACACTCCACAATAATTCAGCCATGAATACACAGACTAATGTGTAAACAGAAGTGTGCCAACAAGCAGATACTGTCTACAAAAATTCATAAATACACAATTCATGAAAAATCTACAATGTTCATTTTATACTAGAAGCTTTTACTCTTCCTTTTGAATTTATTCACTTAACATCTAGTGCCAACTATATTAGGCCAAAATAACATCTAGTACCAGTTTCATTAGGCCATAATAAATTAATTGCTAGATTATCATCCCAACCCACTCACTAATTTTCATGCCGCCCTGACCCTTTTTGTTTTCATAAAAAAATAAAATAAAAAATAGATCTACATAAAAAATTTTGAAAATAAAAATACAAAATAAAATCCTACCGACTACCCCATTTATAAGAAAAATTTGGATGATAATCTAGCAATTAATTTATAATGATCTTAGTGCCAAAGCAAAAGAAGGGTTCCCTTTCAGGAATACATAAAACATAGTTTCTATTATTATATCCAGATTCTTGACTAAAACTGATGTTTAATTGTTACACCAATTGCAGATCTTATTGCTCTCGACATCTGATACCAGATTTTTATAGTAAATCAACGTTTATGTTTTTGTAAGTTTTTTCCCTTTGGCCATTATTTTTTTTTAATATTGCCTAAGTGATTTTACATATGCATGTAATATTCCTGCCAAAAAGGTCATGTAATTTAGGTCCTTAAAAAAAATAGAGAAAAAAAATAATTCTACCCACTCCTAAATTGTATGGGTAGGAAGTGGCAAACAAACAATTTTTAAGGGTGGCCCTTCTATCTTGATAGATATATCGTGAGAATAACAAAACACTAAAATCACCTTATCTAAGCCTATTCAGCTATCTGTCATGAAGTAATGTATATAACTATTTGTGTTAGAAGAAACTGGTGTGACAAGGTTCAAAAATCTATACAGCGTCCCCACCCCACTCCTCCACCCCTCTTCCCCATCCCCTAAAAAACAAAACCGAAACGTAATTTTCTGCCTGTATTCATTGGTTGTTTCCTATTAATCTGAAATATAAATAAAATACTGTTATTACTAACCTCTCCTCTGTCTCCTTTAAATCTTGATTCTCCCTCGTCATCTCTGAAATATACAGATTTATGGTCAAATATCAAATAAAATTTACCGTGTGTCAACAGTCAATATTCAAATTCATTCATCATAAACAGCAACAAAAACAGCTGGTGCTGGGTTTTTGAGAACACAATTTTGAAATAAATTACAATTCTTATCCCTTTCCCGGTACTTTCTTTCTCTTTACAAACCAACTTTCAAACACTATTAGACAATACTTCAAACCTCAAGTTGAGTTAAATATAAGATAGCTGAGAAAATGTATAGTTTCCATGTTGGGGATGTTTTGTCTATATAAAAAATCAAGCATGATTGTTGTAAGTTGTAAGAACTTGTTTCACAATCAATGCAAAATTTTAAAACTATTAAAACTTTACTCCCATCCAAGTTTGTGCCAAAATATAAACCAAATCTATGAGATGAAGTCATTATAAGGAAAAGTTATGATTTATAATAAACTCTGGATAAACACTGATCAGAATAGCTCATCTTTGGGTCTTTAGCTCAGGTGAGGTAAACATACATGTACATTTAAAAAAATTTTTGAGTTGGGTTTAACGCCATTTTCAACACATTTGAGGGTTTTATATGGCATATCCAGTTTTATTTGTGGAGGAAGACCTCAGAATGAATCCGACTAGAACCACCAAATGTTTTAGCGAGAGGGACCTTAGTGGTAATAAGTGATAGACTGCTCAGCCATAGAGGACCCTTATACATGTACTTTGTTGGAAACTGTATAATCTTACTTCAATTGTATTTGATATCTTTCTGTCTCGGCCTGTTAGAGTCATGATTTTGATGCGGACAATTCTGTATCAGCCTGTGATAGTCGACTTTCCATCTGTGAAACTTCTTTCTGTTTCTCTAAGCCGAGAGTTAGTACCAATAGTAAAATAATAGTTTTGAACCTGTAAGTCCTCACCCACAATAGATATTGTATCTCCTTCTCCACTTAATCAGAAAACAAAGCTCCTGGTTTTTCAATTTGGAGCTGGGTCTATTTAGCTCAGTCGGTAGCACGTCTGACTATCAATCAAGGGGTGATGAGTTAGAATCCCCAGTAGGCCAGTCTCTGTGATGATTGAAATATGACATTGAGTCTCATTATTATTCAACTCTCACCGCTGATATTCAAACAAACAAACAAATTCTTCAGAGCGGACTCTGAGAGTCTAAACTTTAAACTGGGTTTTAAAACTATGTTTTTTCTGTAATATTTTTACCAAAATTGAGTTGAGGCCAGAAGAAACACTGTATGCTAATCAGGTCATAGTACTGCTCTGACATTTTCACCTTGTCACATGACCAGCACCTACATGTTGACCTGATCACATGACCCACCCTTGCATTTAATATTGAGATGGTCACATGGTCTGTTCTTTCATGTTTACCTGGGGCCGTATTCATAAAGCTTCATAGATTTATTTTCATCTTAGATATTGAAATTTTTCTTAACTTTTCATCTTAAATCCATATTTTCATCTAAGATGAAAAATAAATTTTAAGTAGAATTCATAAAGCATCTTAGCAAAAAAATCATCTTAGAGTGAATTGTTTTTCCTCTCAACTTTAAGATAGGTCAGAGGTATCTTATCTATCTAAAAAAATTCTTAAAAATGGCGGGTTCAGTTTAGAAAGTGGCATTTGCAGCAGAGAAGAATAAGAAAACAAGTAAAAATCAGGTAAGTATGAACGATTTTCAACATGAATATGTCACTGGGGTTTAGTAACTGCTGTTAAATATTACAGACACCCCAGTTAGATTTACATGTTCTTGTTATTGACCCATTATGTTCGAGTTGTCATTGACCTATTTACTATTATTGTTCATTTTTCCACGAGATGGGCCCGGTTAGCCCAGTGGATAGCGCATTTAATTATCAATACAGGAGTTGCGAGTTGGAATCCCTGCCCGGCCACAATCTCTGTGATGGTTGATAAACATTGCGTCTCCTTTTCATTCATCTCTCGCCTCTGATTCAAGTGGGGAAGTCATCAGTTACTCGAGGATATGAATGTGTTCTCGTATCAGTAATTATTCCAGTAACTCAGGAAACAGTTGTTAGGTAAATTGATCGTCTGTTAGCCATCGATAGCATAAAAATGACGCTTAACATTTGAACGAAACTATTCTATATTCATGTTTTCATGACAACATATGATGGTAGTTGGAAACATAATATAAAACAAAGCATATTGCATGTTTGTAACTATTTTATTGTAAGGCTTTCAACATGGTCATAAATAATTACAATATATGTAATGAGATGATGATTTCATCCGACATTAATAGGTAAATAATTTGGCACATTATATTAAATAATAAATAAATGAGAAGTATTATGTACCAACAGAAAGCTGCATAACAGGAAATAGAAACCTCCAGAGTAACTCTCACAACAATATAATAAAGGTGGTGTAAAGACAATGACAACCTGCATCAAACAATGATTATGCAGAATGAACTTTAAAACTTGATTGTTGAATTGAATCTGAGTTTACCCAGTTTTATTTTTCAAATTGACATCCCATCCAGCAGGCATGGCCACAGTGGTCTTGTTATTTCCATCACTCAGAACCTTGGAGAAATACAGGTGGTGATAATTTAATCACAATAAAGATTCTATAAAATGATGCAATGGAATCATTTATAACATAACCAACCATCTGCAGGAATTTGATGACATTAACTGGTATATAGTATAATTCTATATATATAAATACAGAAACACTCACTGAACATCAATCTTTATAAATGCCATCATACATGTGTATATATATCAGTGTTATTAGTGATATCATCACACCATCAGTGATATAAAGTAAGTAAGATATCAATAAACATTACTTTCTCGCAATGTTTTGAGTACAAATATATCATAGTTTCAGTTACATGTACAAACAGTATTATCTCATTATGAAAGACATGTTCTGTGATTTTTTTTTCAAATCAGTTACATCGAATCTATTCCATGTTTTAACATCAAACTGATATCAATACTGTGAAACCATATTATCATAGTATCAATTAATTGAGTAATAAATAAATAAAAAGTAACAATTCATTTAATACTGGTAAATATATTGAT
>JAPMAH010000020.1:4074954-4098954 GCA_029582155.1 Panopea generosa
CCCTGCTGGACCACCAGAGGACATTAGAGGCCAAGTGTATTTATCAGCCCTGCTGGACCACCAGAGGATATTAAAGTCAGTCTTCATTTATCAGCCCTGCTGGACAACTAAAGGACATTAAAGGCCAAATTTATTTATCAGCCCTACTGGACCACCAGAGGACAATAAAGCCAATGTTTATTTATCTGCCCTGCTTGACCTCAGAGGACATTAAAGCCAATGTTTATTTATCAGCCCTGCTGGGCCACCAGTGGACATTATAGGACAAGTTTATTTGTCGGCCCTGCTGGACCATCGGAAGACATTAAAGTGAATGCTTATTTAACTGTCCTGCTGGACCACCTGAGGACATTAAAGCCAATGTTTATTAAACAGTCCTGCTGGACCACCAGAGGACATTAAAGCCAATGTTTATTTATCAGCCCTTCTTGACCACCAGAGGACATTTAAGGCCAAGTTTATTTATCAGCCCTGCTGGACAACCGGAGGACATTAAAGTCAGTCTTCATTTATCAGCCCTGCTGGACAACTAAAGGACATTAAAGGCCAAGTTTATTTATCAGCCCTACTGGACCACCAGAGGACAATAAAGCCAATGTTTATTTATCAGCCCTGCTGGACCACCAGATGCCGTGATAGGCCAAGTTTATTTATCAGCCCTGCTGGACCACCAAAAGACATTAAAGCCAATGTTTATTTATCGGCCCTGGTGGACCATCAGAGGACACAAAGCCAATGTTTATTTATCAGCCCTGCTGGACCACCAGAGAACATTAAAGGCCAAGTTTATTTATCAGCCCTGCTGGACAATCGGAGGACATTAAAGCCTATGTTTATTTATCAGCCTGCTGGACCACCAGAGGACATTAGAGGCCAAGTGTATTTATCAGCCCTGCTGGACCACCAGAGGATATTAAAGTCAGTCTTCATTATCAGCCCTGCTGGACAACTAAAGGACATTAAAGGCCAAATTTATTTATCAGCCCTACTGGACCACCAGAGGACAATAAAGCCCATGTTTATTGATCAGCCCTGCTTGACCACAGGAGGACATTAAAGCCAATGTTTATTTATCAGCCTGCTGGGCCACCAGTGGACGTTATAGGACAAGTTTATTTGTCGGCCCTGCTGGACCATCAGAGGACACAAAGCCAATGTTTATTTATCAGCCCTGCTGGGCTACCAGGGGACATTATAGGACAAGTTTATTTATCAGCCGTGCTGGACCACCAGAGGACATTAAAGTCAGTCTTTATTATACAGACCTGCTTGACCAGCAGAGGACATTAAAGCCAATGTTTATTTATCAGCCCTGCTGGGTCACTAGAGGACATTATAGAACAAGTTTATTTATCAGCCTACTGGACCACCAGAGGACATTCCAGCCAATGTTTATTTATCAGCCCTGCTTCTCCACTGGAGGATATTAAAGCCAATGTTTATTTATCAGCCCTGCGGGACCACCAGATGACAAGATAGACCAAATTTAATTATCAGCCCTGCTGGACCACCAGAGGACATTCAAGCCAATGATCATTTATCAGCCCTGCTGGACCACCAGAGGACATTCAGGCCAATGTTAATTTATCAGCCCTGCTGAACCACAAGAGGGCTCTAAAGCCAGTGCTTATTTAACAGCCCTTCTGTATCACCAGAGGACATTTAAGCCAATGTTTATTCAAATGTCCTGCTGGACTACCAGAGGACATTATAGACCAAGTTTATTTATCAACCCTGCTGGACCAACAGAGGACATTATAGACCAAGTTTATTTATCAACCCTGCTGGACTACAGAGGACATTATAGACCAAGTTTATTTATCAGCCCTGCTGGACCACCAGAGGACATTAAAGCTAATGTTTTTTATCAGCTCTGCTGGCCCACCAGAGGACATTATAGACCAAGTTTATTTAACAGCCTTGCTTGACCACCAGCGGAAATTCAAGCCAATGTTATTCAACCATCCTGCTGGACCACCAGAGGACATTAAAGCCAATGTTTATTTAACAACCCTTCTGGACCACCAGAGGACATTAAAGCCAATGTTTATTTAACAACCCTGCTGGACCACCAGAGGATATTAAAGCCAATGTTTATTCAACAGTCCTGCTTGACCACCAGAGGACATTAAAGCCAATGTTTATTTATCAGCCGTGCTGGACCACCAGAGGACATTAAAGTCAGTCTTTATTATACAGACCTGCTTGACCAGCAGAGGACATTAAAGCCAATGTTTATTTATCAGCCCTGCTGGGTCACTAGAGGACATTATAGAACAAGTTTATTTATCAGCCCTACTGGACCACCAGAGGACATTCCAGCCAATGTTTATTTATCAGCCCTGCTTCTCCACTGGAGGATATTAAAGCCAATGTTTATTTATCAGCCCTGCGGGACCACCAGATGACAAGATAGACCAAATTTAATTATCAGCCCTGCTGGACCACCAGAGGACATTCAAGCCAATGATCATTATCAGCCCTGCTGGACCACCAGAGGACATTCAGGCCAATGTAATTTATCAGCCCTGCTGAACCACAAGAGGGCTCTAAAGCCAGTGCTTATTTAACAGCCCTTCTGTATCACCAGAGGACATTTAAGCCAATGTTTATTCAAATGTCCTGCTGGACTACCAGAGGACATTATAGACCAAGTTTATTTATCAACCCTGCTGGACCAACAGAGGACATTATAGACCAAGTTTATTTATCAACCCTGCTGGACTACCAGAGGACATTATAGACCAAGTTTATTTATCAGCCCTGCTGGACCACCAGAGGACATTAAAGCTAATGTTTTTTATCAGCTCTGCTGGCCCACCAGAGGACATTATAGACCAAGTTTATTTAACAGCCTTGCTTGACCACCAGCGGAAATTCAAGCCAATGTTTATTCAACCATCCTGCTGGACCACCAGAGGACATTAAAGCCAATGTTTATTTAAACAACCCTTCTGGACCACCAGAGGACATTAAAGCCAATGTTTATTTAACAACCCTGCTGGACCACCAGAGGATATTAAAGCCAATGTTATTCAACAGTCCTGCTTGACCACCAGAGGACATTAAAGCCAATGTTTATTTAACAGCCTGCTGGACCACCAGAGGACATTATAGGCCACGTTTATTTATCAGCCCTGCTGGACCACCAGAGGACATTAAAGCCAATGTTTATTCAACAGTCCTGCTTGACCACCAGAGGACATTAAAGCCAAGTTTATTTATCAGCCTTGCTGGGCCACCAGATGACATTATAGACCAAGTTTATTTATCAGCCCTGCTGGACCACCAGAGGACATTATAGGCCAAGTTTATTTATCAGCCCTGCTGGACCACCAGAGGACATTATAGGCCAAGTATATTTATCAGCCGTGCTGGACCACCAGAGTACATTATAGACCAAGTTTATTTATCAACCCTGCTGGACCACCAGAGGATATTATAAGCCAAGTTCATTTATCAGCCCTGCTGGACCACCAGAGGACATTATAAACCAAGTTAATTTATCAGCCCTGCTGGACCACCAGAGGACATTAAAGCCAATGTTTATTTATCAACCCTGCTGGACCACCAGAGGACATTATAGACCAAGTTTATTTATCAGCCCTGCTGGACCACCATATTCGTCCATGGAATGTTGTTTGTTGGATCCTGATTGTAGATAAAAAACTGTACCAGCAGAGAGGTTAGTAATACCACCTGCTACATCATTTGAAGACTGAAGCAGTTGCTTCACTATGTAATACATTGGTTTATCTGGAGAGTATAATAGTAGTATTACATGAGATTTGATAATGTTAACTGTCTGTCTCCGGCAGAAATAGTCATGATTTGACTTGAAGACAAACAAGGCTACTATACAAACTTGTATATTAGAAAAGCAGCTAGATGATCGTGATTTTAGGCTGGTTCCAGAAAAGTTACATATGGTTTCTTAATTTGATTATATAATAAACAAATAACTAATCAAAATTGAGATTTTTTAATATTTAAATCAAATTTTGGGGAAACATATGTTTTGTATAATAAAATATGTAGACCAACGTTTTCTGCTCAATCATTGTTCTGTTGTTATTGGTATAATAGATTGTTGTTATTGGTATAATAGATAACAATTCATTATCTTTATTTGAATGGGTTTTAAACCTGTTGAACACAATTTAATGAATTTTGTCCGAGACCTTGGTGGTTATGTCAGAAATGAGAGTTTAGATTGAGCTGGGCTCTAATCCAAGACCTCGGTGGTGATGTTATGTGTAAGTGTTTAGATTCAGTCGGGGTCCAATCTGAGACCTCGGTGGTGATGTTAGGTGTAAGTGTTAAGATTCAGTTGGGCTCCAATCTGAGACCTCGGTGGTGATGTTAGGTGTAAGTGTTAAGATTCAGTTGGGATCCAATCTGAGACCTCGGTGGTGATGTTAGGTGTAAGTGTTTAGATTCAGTCGGGCTCCAATCTGAGACCTCATAGGTGATACCAGGGATGAGAGTTTAGATTGAGCTGTGCTCCAATACAAGACTATGGTGGTGATGTAAGGTGTAGAGTTTAAATTGAGTCTGGCTCTAATCTGAGTCCTTGGTGGTGATGTTAGGTGTAAGTGTTTAGATTGAGCCGGGCTTCAATCTGAGACCTGGGTGGTGATGTAAGGTGTAAGAGTTTAAATTGAGTCTGGCTCTAATCTGAGTCCTTGGTGGTGATGTTAGGTGTAAGTGTTAAGATTAAGCCGGGCTTCAATCTGAGACGTCGGTGTTGATGTCAGAGATGAGATTTTAGATTAAGCCGGGCTCCAATCTGAGACCTGGGTGGTGATGTAAGGTGTAAGAGTTTAGATTGAGCCAGAGTCTAATCTGAATCCTTGGTGGTGATGTTAGGTATAAGTGTTTAGATTAAGCCGGGCTCCAATCTGAGACGTCGGTGGTGATGTCAGAGATGAGAGTTTAGATTGAGCCGGCTCCAATCTGAGACGTCGGTGGTGATGTAAGTTGTAAGAGTTTAGATTGAGCCGGGGTCAGTCAAAATTGAGATTTTAAATATTTAAATCAAATTTTGGTGAAACAGATGTCTTGTATAACAAAATATGTAAGACAAAGTTTTTCTGATTAATCATTGTACTGTTGTGGTATAATAGATAGCAAGTAATTACAAATAACTACAAAATCTTGGACAAGTTATTAAACCAGCATGATTTGACCACAAATGCCCCCGCCACAGGTCTTATAAGCAAATTTTAAGCAAAACTTAAAAAAAACATTTTCTCTGAAAGTTCAAGGCCTAGACCTTAGATTTTATGTGTAGCATTGCATGGGGTCCCCTAAAAGATTTTTTTTTAAGGCTGGGTCCCTATGGTAAAATAAGGGGCTGTCACAGTGATCACTGTTTTTATAGAGTTATGTAGGAAAATGTTGTTATCACATTAACACTCCCATTTTTCAATGAATCTTAACCAAACTTGCACAGCTGTTATATAACCACCAAAATCATCGACAAGTTATTGAACCAGTATGATTCGACACAAATGTTCCCAACTAAAAGGCTTTATAAGCAGATTTAAGCAACAACTTTAAAAAAATCATTTTCTCTGTAAGTTCAAGGCCTAGACCTTAGATATTTTATGTGTATCATTGCATAGTGGTTCCTAAAAGATTTGTTGAAGAGGAACTTACAAAAAACATATCTTCTGAAATGTTCATCTGTCCATTTGTTAGCAGTTGAGCAATTCAGATCCTCTTGGGCCTCTTGTTTTAAGAAAGATTTTAAATAACAAACAGTGTATAATGTATCTTTTATGTAAATGGTAACTGAAATATTGATCATATATTATATTGCATGTTATTACCATCCTGCATACTGGAGTGGTCTAAGGGTTGACTGTATATTGCATGTTATTCCCATCCTGCATAATGGAGTGGTCTACGGTTGGACTCTATATTGCATGTTATTACCATCCTGCATACTGGAATGGTCTAAGGTGCTGCCTCAAGTAAAGCCTATTCATTAAGTCTTAGACGAACTGATGATTTAATAATGAGTCATGAAAGGTACAGTCATTTAGCCAGTCAATTATGGCACAGTCATGCATTCATAAAAACCTCTCTATTTAATCATTAAATGCCCAGTTATGAGGCAGTCATTGAATAGGCTATCTCTCGCTGGTTACTTCTCTGACTGAGTTTTCAGACTACATGGTCAACCTGAAGACTGAAATAATTTTTTGTCAAACAGGTCTGTCATTTTACAAGAAAATGAACTTGAGCAGAAATCAAATGCTTTGATAACTAGTGATGTAGCCCGTGTGGTTCCGGCTAAGAATAGAATCACTGTCAATCTCTGCAGAGGAGTAGGAATCCTCCCAAATGGGTGTCATGTCATTTTATCATTTTTTGTCATGTTCACTATTGTGGTTAAATTATCATCCCCTATGTGGTTCAATGGAGCCATATGAGTGATGGCAAGAATAGGTCACTGTGGCTTATGCATGTTGTAAGAAGTGACAAATTGAGTAATACGGTAGAATTTGCTGAAACTCTGCAGTTCTGCAGGTATCAAGGTTCTAGGTTCATTCTGCATATCATTTGTTGATGTATTTTTTTTAAATCTGTATGTTTAATTTGTTGTTTTTTGTACATGTTAGAATGAACCTGGAATCTTCTTTCGTTGAATAACCTTATAATGTGTTGGTACGCTGTAGAACTCTATTCATCTATACCATCTAACTAGAGATGTGAATTTTATCTTGTGTAACATTTTTTTTCTCTATGGAAAAATGAATTTTTATAGTTATCTTGTATAATAAAGATATTTGTAAATGATTATTAAATTTCTATAGAAAATCAATTTATTGGTTTCCAGTTTAGGCAAAGTACCACCATTGGAAACAGGAAATGGTTCTCGCATATAGCGGTTATGAATAATCCTTATTTTTTCTCCTTTAAAATGCATTTTCCTTATTTTAAATTATCTTTTTTTTTTTAAATGGCATTATTCATGTATTTTGAACATTTTGAAAGCATTGTCATGTTTGAATTGTGATTTAGAAGAAAAAATTGATGCTTTGAAATTGAGGTATGAATACATGATTTTCACTTTGTCAACAGTGTACAGTCACACACACTAAACAGAAATAAGTCTCTTGGATGACAAATGACCCCTACTTTTCTCATCATATTTTGGTAGTGCAGAGGTTGACAAACAATAAAATGTTTGGTCTCTCTCTATGAATGACACAATTTTTTTTATTTACTATAGAATAAAGAACATAAATCAATGGTAGGCTTACACCTTAAAATGGGTGTTGGTAATTCGCAATTGGAAACTGGGATTGTGTTTATTTTCAAATGAACAAGTTGAAGTTAAAACACCCCCTCTGTAAACAAAATGGTCACAATTTAGAAAGGTGCATTTTCTTTTAAAGCAGTTAAAACTATTTATTTCAATTTCTGGTAGTTTAGGCTTGTTAGCACAGCTCTTACAGTTTCAAATAGTATTCCCTGAAAATCTTCATTCCAGGAGTTATTGCCCTTTACTGTTTTTCTTTTCATATCTAAACCAAGCTTCATTCTGCCATAGAGGTTATCTCCATTAATTTGTCTTGTACTATCACGAATCTTATTCATATCAAATTTAGCTGCTAGGATTTTTAGATATTTAGATATTTTGTACAGATTTATTCTAGCTATTCCGTGTTTCTTTCTGTAAGGCTCTATCTCAACGGTACTTACCTCTCACTGCTGAGATTGCAGGTTCGAGCCCACTCCAGATAAAAAACTTAATGTGAGAAAGTTTGCTATTAACATGTGGAAGAAACAGTGATTCTGCTGAGACTATTGGTATATATAGATCTGAGGTTTTATTTCACCAGTATAACTGCCATATCTATATACCTATAATGTGTTAAAATGGTACTAAGATTGTTTTGTTATCTACTTGTAATCTCTACAGGGAGGCGAGGCCTGTAAGACTGTTGTGAAGATGACAGACCTTCCAGAGGGTTATACACGTGTGGATCCATACTGACTACAGGGAGGCGAGGCCTGTAAGACTGTGCACAGTTTTTCAAGAGAACATAAAATGTTGTATTTTTACTGAAGTCAGACTGTATACATTGTGATGATGGCAGACCTTCCAGAGGGTTATACACGTGCGGATCCATACTGACTACAGGGAGGCGAGGCCTGTAAGACTGTTGTGATGATGGCAGACCTTCCAGAGGGTTATACACATGCGGATCCATACTGACTACAGGGAGGCGAGGCCTGTAAGACTGTTGTGATGATGGCAGACCTTCCAGAGGGTTATACACGTGTGGATCCATACTGACTTCAGGGAGGCGAGGCCTGTAAGACTTGTGATGATGGCAGACCTTCCAGAGGGTTATACACGTGGGGATCCATACTGACTACAGGGAAGCGAAGCCCTGTAAGACTATTGTGATGATGGCAGACCTTCCAGAGGGTATACACGTGCGAATCCATACTGGCTACAGGGAGGCTGAGCACTGTAAGACTGTTGTGAAGATGACAGACCTTCCAGAGGGTTATACACGTGTGGATCCATACTGACTACAGGGAGGCGAGCCCTGTAAGACTGTTTGTGATGATGACAGACCTTCCAGAGGGTTATACACGTGCGGATCCATACTGACTACAGGGAGGCGAGCCCTGTAAGACTGTTGTGATGATGACAGACCTTCCAGAGGGTTATACACGTGGGGATCCATACTGACTACAGGGAGGCAAGCCCTGTAAGACTGTTGTGATGATGTACAGACCTTCCAGAGGGTTATACACGTGCGGATCCATACTGACTTCAGGGAGGCGAGCCCTGTAAGACTTGTGATGATGACAGACCTTCCTGAGGGTTATACACGTGGGGATCCATACTGACTACAGGGAGGCGAGGCCTGTAAGACTTGTGATGATGACAGACCTTCCAGAGGGTTATATTCACGTGTGGATCCATACTGACTACAGGGAGGCGAGCCCTGTAAGACTGTTGTGATGATGACAGACCTTCCAGAGGGTTATACACGTGGGGATCCATACTGACTACAGGGAGGCGAGGCCTGTAAGACTTGTGATGATGGCAGACCTTCCAGAGGGTTTTATACACGTGGGGATCCATACTGACTACAGGGAGGCGAGCCCTGTAAGACTTGTGATGATGGCAGACCTTCCAGAGGGTTATACACGTGCGGATCCATACTGACTACAGGGAGGCGGAGCCCTGTAAGACTTGTGATGATGACAGACCTTCCAGAGGGTTATACACGTGCGGATCCATACTGACTACAGGGAGGCGAGGCCTGTAAGACTGTTGTGATGATGGCAGACCTTCCAGAGGGTTATACACGTGTGGATCCATACTGACTTCAGGGAGGCGAGGCCTGTAAGGACTGTTGTGATGATGACAGACCTTTCAGAGGGTTATACACGTGGGGATCCATACTGACTACAGGGAGGCGAGGCCTGTAAGACTTGTGATGATGACAGACCTTCCAGAGGGTTATACACGTAGGGATCCATACTGACTACAGGGAGGCGAGCCCTGTAAGACTTGTGATGATGACAGACCTTCCAGAGGGTTATTCACGTGCGGATCCATACTGACTAGGCAGCAGTTTCGTACCGCAACAATTATGAGAAACGACAACATATAAACTCTAATCTACTCAGGTTTGTTTGCTTAGTTTTGAGAGAACATTTAACAAAATTATAATATTACTGTTTTTTTCTTCTAATAAAGCTGCAGTAATAATCATCATGCCGCAATCCCTGGGCAAGGGGTGTGGGTGCACCAATCCCTGGGAGTGGTGTGGGTGCCCCAATCCCTTGGCAAGGGGTGTGGGTGCCCCAATCCCTGGGGAGTGGTGTGGGGTGCTCCAATCCCTGGGCAAGGGGTGTGGGTGCCCCAATCCCTGGGGAGTGGTGTGGTGTGCTCCAATCCCTGGGCAAGGGGTATGGGTGCTCCAATTCCTGGGAAAGGGTGTGGGTGCTCCAATCCCTGGGAAAGGGGTGTGGGTGCCCCAATCCCTGGGGAGTGGTGTGGGTGCCCCAATCCCTTGGCAAGGGGTGTGGGTGCCCCAATCCCTGGGGAAGTGGTGTGGGTGCTCCAATCCCTGGGCAAGGGGTGTGGGTGCCCCAATCCCTGGGGAGTGGTGTGGGTGCTCCAATCCCTGGGCAAGGGGTATGGGTGCTCCAATTCCTGGGAAAGGGGTGTGGGTGCTCCAATCCCTGGGAAAGGGGTGTGGGTGCCCCAATCCCTGGGGAGTGGTGTGGGTGCACCAATCCATTGGCAAGGGGTGTGGGTGCCCCAATCCCTGGGTGAGGGGTGTCTGTGCCCCAATCCCTGGAGAGTGGTGTGGATGCCCCAATCCCTGGGCGAGGAGTGTGGGTATTTTATTTTGTGAAAAATTGTGCTCACAAATGCAAATGATTATGCAAATGCAGATATCCAAAGATCAATGCTTATCTAAGCAAACTCTTGTTAAAACTAAGTAAAATCTTGTCTATACACTGCTTAGTTTATTGTGTTGGTGATATTTATTTGTACGAATAACATGGAACAGGTAATAGTGAATGATGATCGCTGCTGCAATCTGATGTATCATATTTATCCACATAAACTTCATCGATTTTAATGTTATTTTGATGTCTTTTTGAAAACTTTAAAATTGCATATTTTAGACTCATATAGAAGAAATATGGTATTCTAATCTGTAAAAACACATCTTTATGAAAGTCAGGAAGAAATAATAATGATAATGAATAGTGATAGAACATGAATGTGGGGTTTTGAATAGTGAACGTAAAATGTAACAAAATACACAATAAATAAAGGGAGATAACTCACTTTGTATTCTTGAACAGGCAATACTAAGTTATCTGTCCAATAATGTCATACAAAGACTGAGTGAATGAATAAGTGAATTAATGATTGAAAGAAGGAAATTGAAAAAAATTGATAATGATTGAAATGTTTGTAATTCAGTTAAATATTGTCCCATAATGCAGTAGAACTGCGATAGCTCGAACTCGGTTGGCTGGAATACCACATTACTATTTATACATGAGTATATAAAATTATGATGATAAACTTTTAATGTATTAATTATATTTGGAAATGATCTTTTCTGGTATATTTAATTTTCTAAACAGGAATACACATCATTTATATCATATATTGCACCTGCTCAACGCGTAGACATGGGATTCAATAATACGCTCACAAACGTACTTGTACACCATGTTGACTCAAACTACCGCTGACTTAAACTATTTTGTTTCAGTCTCGTCGAGTTTGAGGCGATCAAAGTTCTACTGTAATTTAAGAATTTGTGAAATGAATTATTTCATAATAGTATACATTTGTATACAGAATTGAATAAAAATACAATATCCTACATACCAGAAAGATCTACATTTTTACCCATTTCTTGACCTCCCAGACCAGGGTGAGTCACAAACGCTAGTTCAGCCATTGTGAAACTGAGAAACTAATTATTAAATGGAACAAGCATATATCGCCAAATCTTTCAAAAATCTTCAAAAATATTGCCAGGCTTTACACCCGCTGCAAGCAGGAATTCTATAAATGAACATTGTTCTTCTGACTTTGGAGTCCATGTTAGTCAAAACACCAGTCATGTATAAATGACAACTGAACCTCTTTTTAAATGTTTTTATTGAAACTATCACAACCAAATAAATAATGAGGGACTGTTGTTTCTACACATGTATTAAATTGTTAGGTAAGAATATGTGATCTACAACACTGGCCATAGTGAAGTTTATTTTGAGTCATTGACTATTTATTGGAAAGTTCCAAATTGTTATCTAAAATTTATTCATTATCATCGTTTTAACCAGTTGTGTTTATTAACAAATAAGATGTAAACATTGCTCAATAGTTGTGTTGTATGTAGTCCTCTATATTAGGTTGACATATACTTCAAAGACAAGGTGTTGTTCATCCACAGGTGTATAAAGTTTCCCCCCTTCCCTAGCCTCAGGTTTGAGATTCCAAATACATTTTAAAATGGCATATATTTCAATCTCAAAGTTGAGAAAGTTTCTGGGCCAAGCCTATGCTATCATATTCACTCAAGAATAGTTCAGAAAAAAATGCCTAAATGAAAAATAAACACCAACAGCAAATTCTTCATTGGTTCAGAATACACAATTACAAACAGAAATCAAGCATACCATGACTTGTAGTTACAAGGGTGGAACATGGTATAAGTGTGAATATTGGGATTGTCTAATTCTCCGGTCTGTTGGTGTACCCCACCTCCGGCTTTTCCACACTCTTCTCAGATGGGAAAACATGCCATAACCACTTGTTACACTGCACAATGAATTGAGATTCATGTTCTTGTCTCTGACACTGTTTAGCTCAGATGGTAGCGTGTCTGACTATCAATTCAGGGGTCATGAGTTTGAATCCCACCCTGTCACAGTCCTCCTTGATGATTTATATACAACATGCATCTCATTATCATTTATCTCTCACTGCTGACTCAAGCGGGAAAGTTATTTGCAGAAATAGATGTACTGGTGTACTGGTTAACCTTCTGAATCCCAGGATAGAGTTGTTTAACTTGACTGTCTAGATGCTAGCCCTTAATGTCATAAAGAAGATGCTAACTATTCAAATAATCAACCAGTAGAATAGAATCAACATACCCTATTATCATGGTCCACCATACATATATAACAAGATGACCATGCATCTCGTATAACCAGATGTCCAAGCATCTCATATAACCAGATGTCCAAGCATCTCATATAACAAGATGACCAAGCATCTAGTATAACCAGATGACCATGCATCTCGTATAACCAGATGACCATGCATCTCATATAACCAGATGACCAAGCATCTTGTATAACCAGATGTCAAAGCATCTCATATAACCAGATGTCTAAGCATCTCATTTAAACCAGATGATTAAGCATCATGTATAACCAGATGACCAAGCGTCTCGTATAACCAGATGACCATGTGTCTCGTATAACCAGATGACCATGTGTCTCGTATAACCAGATGACCATGCATCTCGTATAACCAGATGACCAAGCGTCTCGTATAACCAGGATGACCAAGCTTCTCGTATAACCAGATGACCATGCATCTCGTACTACCAGATGACCATGCATCTCGTACAACCAGATGACCAAGCATCTCGTACAAACCAGATGACCAAGCATCTCTTATAACCAGATGACCAAGCATCTCGTCTACCAGATGACCAAGCATCTCGTATAACCAGATGACCATGTATCTCGTATTACCAGATGACCAAGCATCTCGTATAACCGAAGACCATGCATCTCGTATAACCAGATGACCAAGAATCTCGTATAACCAGATGACCAAGCATCTCGTATAACCAGATGACCATGCATCTCCTATGACAACATGACCATGCATCTCGTATAACCAGATGACCATGCATCTCATACCCAGATGACCAAGCATCTCATACCCAGATGACCAAGCATCTCATATAACCAAATGACCAAGCATCTCATATAACCAGATGACAATGCATCTCATAACCAGATGACCATGCATCTTATATAACCAGATGACCAAGCATCTCGTATAACCAGATGACCAAGCATCTCGTATAACCAGATGACCAAGCATCTCGTATAACCAGATGACCATCCATCTCATAAAACCAGATGATTAAGCATTTCATATAACCAGATGACCAAGCATTTCGTATAACCAGATGACCATGCATCTCGTATAACAACATGACCATGCATGACCAAGCGTCTTATACCCAGATGACCAAGCATTTCATAGAACCAGATGACCAAGCCTCTCGTATAACCAGATGACCGTGCATCTCGTATAACAACATGACCATGCATGACCAAGCGTCTTATTCCCAGATGACCATGCGTCTCATATAGCCAGTTGACCAAGCAACTCATATAGCCAGATGACCAAGTATCTCATATAACCAGATGACCATGCATGTCATATAACCAGATGACCATGCATGTCATATAACCAGATGACCAAGCATCTCGTATAACCAGATGACCAAGCATCTCATATAACCAGATGACAAGCATCTCATATAACCAGATGACCAAGCATCTCATATAACCAGAACACCAAGCATCTCATAAAACCAGATGACCATGCATCTCGTATAACCAGATGACTAAGCATCTTCCTATACCGGATGACCAAGCATCTCGTTTTACCGGATGACCTTGCATCTCATATAACCTGATGACCATGCATCTCGTATAACCGGATGATCAAGCATCTCATACAACCAGATGACCATGCATCTCGTATAACAACATGACCATGCATCTCGTATAACCAGATGACCAAGCATCTCGTATAACCAGATGACCATGCATCTCGTATAACCAGATGACCAAGCATCTTGTATAACCAGGTGACCATGCATCTCGTATAACAAGATGACCATGCATCTCGTATAAAAAGATGACATGCATCTCGTATAACCAGATGACCAAGCATCTTGTATAACCAGATGACATGCATCTCATATAACCAGATGACCATGAATCTCGTATAACCAGATGACCAAGCATCTCGTATAACAAGATGACCATGCATCTCGTATAGCCAGATGACCATGCATCTCGTACGAATAACCAGATGACCAAGCATCTCATATAACCAGAAGATCATGTGTCTCGTATAACCAGATGACCAAGCGTCTTGTATAACCAGATGGCCAAGCGTCTTGTGTAACCAGATGGCCAAGCGTCTCGTATAACCAGATGACCAAGAATCTTGTAAAACCAGATGACCATGCATACCATATAACCAGATGACCAACCATCCCGTATAACCAGGTGACCATGCATCTTGTATAACCAGGTGACCAAGCATCTCATATAACCATGTGTTCAAGCACTCGTATAACCAGATGACCATGCATCTTGTATAACCAGATGACAAAGGATCTCGTATAACCAGATGACCATGCATAATATATAACCAGATGACCAAGCATCTCATACCCAGTATGAACAAGCATCTCATATAACCAGATGACCATGCATCTCATAACCAGATGACCAAGCATCTCGTATAACCAGATGACCATGCATCTCATATAAACCAGATGACCAAGCGTCTCGTATAACCAGATGACCAAGCTTCTCGTATAACCAGATGACCATGCATCTCGTACTACCAGATGACCTTGCATCTCATACAACCAGATGACCAAGCATCTCGTACAACCAGATGACCAAGCATCTCGTATAACCAGATGACCAAGCATCTCTTATAACCAGATGACCAAGCATCTCGTCTAACCAGATGACCATGCATCTTGTATAACCAGATGACCAAGAATCTCGTATAACCAGATGACCAAGCATCTCGTATAACCAGATGACCATGCATCTCCTATGACAACATGACCATGCATCTCGTATAACCAGATGACCAAGCATCTCGTATAACCAGATGACCATGCATCTCATACCCAGATGACCAAGCATCTCATACCCAGATGACCAAGCATCTCATATAACCAAATGACCAAGCATCTCATATAACCAGATGACAATGCATCTCATAACCAGATGACCATGCATCTTATATAACCAGATGACCAAGCATCTTGTATAACCAGATGACCAAGCATCTCGTATAACCAGATGACCAAGCATCTCGTATAACCAGATGACCATCCATCTCGTAAAACCAGATGATTAAGCATTTCATATAACCAGATGACCAAGCATTTCATATAACCAGATGACCATGCATCTCGTATAACAACATGACCATGCATGACCAAGCGTCTTATACCCAGATGACCAAGCATTTCATATAACCAGATGATCAAGCATCTCGTATAACCAGATGACCGTGCATCTCTTATAACAACATGACCATGCATGACCAAGCGTCTTATTCCCAGATGACCATGCGTCTCATATAGCCAGTTGACCAAGCAACTCATATAGCCAGATGACCAAGTATCTCATATAACCAGATGACCATGCATGTCATATAACCAGATGACCATGCATGTCATATAACCAGATGACCATGCATGTCATATAACCAGATGATCAAGCATCTCGTATAACCAGATGACCAAGCATCTCATATAACCAGATGACCAAGCATCTCATATAACCAGATGACCAAGCATCTCATATAACCAGAACACCAAGCATCTCATAAAACCAGATGACCATGCATCTCGTATAACCAGATGACCAAGCATCTCGTATAACCGGATGACCAAGCATCTCGTTTTACTTGATGACCATGCATCTGATATAACCAGATGACAATGCATCTCGTATAACCGGATGACCAAGCATCTCATACAACCAGATGACCATGCATCGTATCACAACATGACCATGCATCTCGTATAACCAGATGACCAAGCATCTCGTATAAACCAGATGACCATGCATCTCGTATAACCAGATGACCAAGCATCTCGTATAACCAGGTGACCATGCATCTCGTATAACAAGGTGACCATGCATCTCGTATAAAAAGATCACATGCATCTCGTATAACCAGATGACCAAGCATCTCGTATAACCAGATGACATGCATCTCGTATAACCAGATGACCATGAATCTCGTATAACCAGATGACCAAGCATCTCGTATAACAAGATGACCATGCATCTCGTATAGCCAGATGACCATGCATCTCGTACGAATAACCAGATGACCAAGCATCTCATATAACCAGAAGATCATGTGTCTCGTATAACCAGATGACCAAGCGGTCTTGTATAACCAGATGGCCAAGCGTCTTGTGTAACCAGATGGCCAAGCATCTCGTATAACCAGATGACCAAGAATCTTGTAAAACCAGATGACCATGCATACCATATAACAAGATGACCAACCATTCCCGTATAACGAGGTGACCATGCATTTTGTATAAACCAGGTGACCAGGCATCTCATATAACCATGTGTTCAAGCATCTCGTATAACCAGATGACCATGCATCTCGTATAACCAGATGACCAAGCATCTCGTATAACCCAGGTGACCATGCATCTCGTATAACAAGGTGACCATGCATCTCGTATAACCAGATGACATGCATCTCGTATAACCAGATGGCCAAAGCGTCTCGTATAACCAGATGACCAAGAATCTTGTGAAACCAGATGACCATGCATACCATATAACCAGATGACCAACCATCCCGTATAACCAGGTGACCATGCATCTAGTATAACCAGGTGACCAAGCATCTCGTATAACCAGGTGTTCAAGCATCTCGTATAACCAGATGACCATGCATCTCGTATAACCAGATGACAAAGGATCTCGTATAACCAGATGACCATGCATCATATATAACCAGATGACCAAGCATCTCACTACCGGATGAACAAGCATCTCATATAACCAGATGACCATGCATCTCATAACCAGATGACCAAGCATCTCGTATAACCAGATGACCATGCATCTCATATAACCAGATGACAAAGGATCTCGTATAACCAGATGACCATGCATCTCGTATAACCAAATGACCAAGCATCTCATACCCGGATGAACAAGCATCTCATATAACCAGATGACCAAGCATCTCATATAACCAGATGACCATGCATCTCATACCCGGATGAACAAGCATCTCATATAACCAGATGGACCATGCATCTCATAACCAGTTGACCAAGCATCTCATATAACCAGATGACCAAGCATCTCATATAACCATATGATCAAGCATCTCGTATAACCGGTTGACCATGCATCTCAAAACCAGATGTCAAAGCATCTCATATAACCAGATGACCATGCATCTCATATAACTAGATGACCATGCATCTCATATAACCAGATGACCAAGCATCTCATATCCAGATGAACAAGCATCTCATATAACCAGATGATTATGCATCTCATAACCAGATGACCAAGCATCTCATATAACCAGATGACCAAGCATCTCGTATAACCATATGACCAAGCATCTCATATGACCATGCATCTCATATAACCAGATGATCAAGCATCTTGTATAACCAGATGACCATGCATCTCATATAACCAGATGACCATGCATCTCATATAACCAGATGACCAAGCATCTCATACCCAGATGAACAAGCATCTCATATAACCAGATGACCAAGCATCTCATACCCAGATGAACAAGCATCTCATATAACCAGATGACCAAGCATCTCATACCCAGATGAACAAGCATCTCATATAACCAGATGACCAAGCATCTCGTATAACCATATGACCAAGCATCTTGTATAACCATATGACCATGCATCTCATACCCAGATGAACAAGCATCTCATATAACCAGATGACCAAGCATCTCGTATAACCATATGACCAAGCATCTTGTATAACCATATGACCAAGCATCTCATACCCAGATGAACAAGCATCTCATATAACCAGATGACCAAGCATCTCGTATAACCATATGACCAAGCATCTTGTATAACCAGATGACCAAGCATCTCATACCCAGATGAACAAGCATCTCATATAACCAGATGACCAAGCATCTCGTATAACCATATGACCAAGCATCTTGTATAACCGGTTTACCATGCATCTCATAACCAGATGTCAAAGCATCTCATATAACCAGATGACCATGCATCTCATATAACCAGTAACCAAGCATCTCATATAACCAGATGACCAAGCATCTCATGTAACCAGGTGACCATGCATCTCATATCACCAGATGACCATGCATCTCATAACCAGATGACCAAGCATCTCATATAACCAGATGGACCATGCATCTCATATTACCAGATGACCAAGCATCTCATATAACCAGATGACCATGCATCTCATAACCAGATGTCAAAGCATCTCATATAACCAGATGACCATGCATCTCATAACCAGATGACCAAGCATCTCATATAACCAGTAACCAAGCATCTCATATAACCAGATGACCAAGCATCTCATGTAACCAGGTGACCATGCATCTCATATCACCAGATGACCATGCATCTCATAACCAGATGACCAAGCATCTCATATAACCAGATGACCAAGCATCTCATATTACCAGATGACCAAGCATCTCATGTAACCAGATGACCATGCATCTCATATAACCAGATGACCATGCATCTCATAACCAGATGACCAAGCATCTCATATAACCAGACGACCAAGCATCTCATATAACCAGATGACCAAGCATCTCATATAACCAGATGACCAAGCATCTCATGTAACCAGGTGACCATGCATCTCATAACCAGATGACCAAGCATCTCATATAACCAGATGACCAAGCATCTCATGTAACCAGGTGACCATGCATCTCATGTAACCAGATGACCATGCATTTCATAACCAGATGACCAAGCATCTCATATAACCAGATGACCAAGCATCTCATATAACCAGATGTCGAAGCATCTCATATAACCTGATGACCATGCATCTCATGTAACCAGGTGACTATGCATCTCATATAACCAGATGATCATGCATCTCATAACCAGATGACCAAGCATCTCATAACCAGATGACCAAGCACCTCATGTAACCAGGTGACCATGCATCTCATATAACCAGATGACCATGCATCTCATAACCAGATGACCAAGCATCTCATATAACCAGATCACCAAGCATCTCATATAACCAGATCACCAAGCATCTCATATAACCAGATGACAAAGCATTTCATAACCAGATGACCAAGCATCTCATGTAACCAGATGACCAAGCATCTCATATAACCGGATGACCATGCATCTTGTATAACCAGATGACAAAGCATCTCGTATAACCAGATGACAAAGCGTCTCGTATAACATCTCATATAACCAGATGACCAAGCATCTTATATAACCAGATGACCAAGCATCTCGTATAACCAGATGACCAAGCATCTTATATAACCAGATGACCAAGCATCTCGTATAACCAGATAATCATGCATTTTTCATAAAAATTATCTGCTAAAATATACAAGTACTGTTAATATCAATGACTGAGGTTGATGGACTGATGGAGATGAAATGTATTAAAATAAAAAAGTTATAATAGCATTTGATTTGTGCTAAAAGTCGCCATTATTTTTTTATACACAGTATAATTCTTACTTTATATCAATTTAACTCAAATAGTGTTTGTCAAATTAACAAAGATGATACAGGTTGAGTTCTCTATGTATATTAAAGACTGCAGCATGGTCTAGTGACTTTAAAATATGGTATGAGAAACTTCCCTCGCTTGGTGACCAGTATGTAGGGGATATATCTATGTCTGTGGTATGAATCACTGTCTCAAGTAGACACTGATATAACTGAAAAATGTATATTAAATACTTCAAAAGAATAATTCCCTTTGTAAAATTATTAGGCAAAATCATCTAACTGTGCCACATTAATTTTATATGTTAGTTCTTTTGGCCTAACTTTCTTATTAAAATAATGAAATGATGCCAGTATATCTGGTACTTTGTACTTTCCATCGTTTGGTGTCAATAAACCACCACCAAACCACATAAACCCTCTTACATAGTAGTTATATAATCACTGTATATGGGAAAACTTGTAAAACTGGCTAAATCAAATAAGTTATGTCAGAGTTATAGCCCTTGAATTTTCAAATTTTTATCTTATGTGCAATCTAGCTTGCATTTTAATTTGGGTCTTCACAAAGCTTTCACTAGCTAAATCAGATAATTATTGTTGGAGTTATGGCTGTTTCAAATTGTCAAAACTGCATTATCATACTTTATGCACCCTCTAGCAAACACGGTTTCCATTAATTTTGATCTTCGTCAAACTTACTATTTATCTAACTATAATATCTTTTTTTTACTGGTAAAATCAGATGATTATTTCAGAGTTATGACCTCTTGAATCATCAAAAATTGTGTTACTAAGCAACATTGTATGCACTGCAGCATTCATAGTTTCAATTGATCTTCATTAAACCTACACAGTAGTTTAATGATATAACAAAATTATCTTGGACAAGTTCTTGAAGTGAACAAAAGGAGTAATTAATATCAGAGTTTTGGCCCTGAAATCATCAAAACTTGCATTATTTGACATTTTGTGCACTCCACAGCACTTTCAGTGTTTTGTTTGATCTTCACTTAGTCAGTTCAAGTTTTGTGTTACTTGATCTTGTGTGCACCTTTGCACAACCAGTTTTCATTTGATCTTTATTAAACTTTCACAGTAATTGTATAACCATTGTATCTTTGACAAGTTTTTGAATTGACCGAATTATTTAATGTCTGAGTTGTGGCCCTTGAATCATCAAAAATTGCATAATTTGGCTCTATTCTAGCAACTGCAGTTTTCATTTGTTCTTCAGTAAACTTGCACAGTAGTTGTATATCTATTATATATCCACTGATCAACTTTAACTGTCTGAGGTAGGGCCCTTGCATTGTCAAATATTGATGTTTTTGGGCACTGTCTCTTCTAGCGCAGATGCCAGGCGAAATTATCTCAGGCATTAAGCAATCCAGGGGTTGTGGGTTTGAATCCCAGCCCGGCCACAGTCCTCCGTGATGATTGATATATGACATTACGTCTCATTTTATTTGTCTCTCACTGCTGTGAAAGTTATCAGTTTACTTGCGAAGATGGGGTGTGCTCTAGAACTGGTTAACCTTCCAGGATCCCAGGAAACATTGGTTAGGTTAACTGAATGTCTGTTAACCCTTGTTGGCATAAAAACGAAGCTAAAACATTCTATCAATGTATTACATGTGAGCGATTTATTGCCCATTGTGGACCTCTTGTTTGTTTTTTTCAAATTATGTTGTTTTAAGTTCAGTCTTACATACATGCATATATATATCTACCAAGTGTTTCTCCATGGCTGAGTAGTCTATTGTGCTGTCTCGAGATCAATTACCTTGCTATAATCGTGGGTCCGAGCCTAACCTGGTTCAAAAACTTTGATGCGAGAAATTTGACATAGTGGACAGTGGTTCCACTCAGATTCATGGATATTGATCAGGATTCTGGGGGTCTTCCTTCACCAATAAAAACGGATGCTTTGCCTTAAGCAGTCACTCAAAGGAAAGAGCAAAGATGACCCCTTAAGGCAGGTAGCTGCTTTATACAGGTTGATTTTAACTAAAATTATAAAAATGGTAAATAGAAAAGCGGCTGTTTAAGACAAATGGTTGCTTAATAGAGAAGCCACTAACACTGTTTTACTGTATAAACTGTAATTAATTTGGACACCTTTCATTCTTGTTTCAACTGTGCTCAACAGATTGGATGAATAAATTTTCATTAACAATTTATTTAATATACATGACCTGTTTATTATTTTTTTTGCATTTCTGAGTCTAAATTAAGTATTTGTGTGCACCTCATCTCTTGTGTACATGTACGCTACTGTTTTACTCCTGTGTAATAAGTGTGTCTATTGTTAACCTTCTAACACCTGGCTATTGGACACATAATGCAAGCATGCGGGTGACGGACAAAACACCTCCCAGACATAACCGCTCACTCTCATTTTTGTATAGGAGGACAAAACACCTCCCACGAATTTTACAAGGTGGACAAAACCGCTCACGCAGATTTTACAAAGAGGACAAAACACCTCCCACAGATTTTACAAGAAGGACAAAACACCTCCCGCAAATTTTACAAGGAGGACAAAACACCTCCGTGAAATTTAATAGTGGACATAATGCTCCCCCGGTCATAAACCTTTCTATAATATCAGTAAGACAAAGTCATTTTTCACTCTTTTTTAAATATCCACTTAATTATGTATGAAGTCAAGACAATGCACGCAAAGAATAATACAAAATATGTACAGTTTGATGTTTTCAATTATGAAATATTGATTGTTTACAAAACAACCAAAATGTATACAATGAAAATGTACAGATGTAAACTGATAGTAAATAGCATCAAACTGTACATTCATTGTACTTAGTCTATTCTTTTGCATGTATTGATGGTATACATAATTAAAAAATACGGATCTTTAATAAAATATTAAAACTTTGCATTGTCTTACTGTTATTTTATATTATATTAGATATTATGTTCCACCTTTGTAAATTTCACGGGAGGTTGTTTTGTCCTCCTTGTAAAATTTGCGGGAGGGGTTTTATCTGTCTTGTAAATTTCTTTGGGAGGTGTTTTGTCCTCCTTGTAAAATTTGCGGGAGGAGTTTTATCTGTCTTGTAAAATTCGTGGGAGGTGTTTTTGTCCTCCTTGTAAAATTTGCGGGAGGGGTTTTATCTTGTAAAATTAGTGGGACGTGTTTTGTCCTCCTTTTAAAATTGCGGGAGGGGTTTTTATCCATCTTGAAAAATTAGTGGGAGTGTTTTGTCCCCGTGTAAAATTTGCGTGAGGTGTTTGTCCACCTTGTAAAAATTCATGGTGAAGTGATTTTGTCTTCCTATACCAAAATTAATGGTGAGGTTTTATGTCCGGGAGGAGTTTTGCTCTACACTCCAAGCATGCAGTTCTAGTCAGTACTGGTTCCATGTTTGTAACTCAGCTAAAATAAAACTTTATATAAAGGAAAGGTACCATAAAAGGTAATGTGTAGTACCGGTGTTTACTGGTTCCTGTAAGTTACTGCTTCACTGCACATTGGCAAAAGATTTAATCCAGGTGTGGAATTTTGTGTGTTAAATTTAATGAGGTGGTTCATGTGGGTGTATGTCTATTTTAGATGTATGAATAGCAAGTAATGGTTTTATTTATTTTAGTACAAAAGGGCAATTCATGTAGTTTTATTATTTTATTACTGTGGAAAGAGAAGAAACTTTGACTCCCCTTGTCCAGGATATTTCTCAGATAGGATAAACCCACATATACTGAAAACAATGTAACCAGCATTTGGAATGATTTCCTAATGTATTGACGGGGTGGTAGTGCAGTGGATAGAGTGGTTGGCTGCTCACAGTCAGAGGTCGTTAGTACTGTTCTATATGACAGTCAAAGCTAAAATAAATTATAAATAACCCAAAACATACAATATTAAATT
>JAPMAH010000020.1:4099454-4324454 GCA_029582155.1 Panopea generosa
CATACACATATGGTCGGAGTGAAGCATACACATATGGTCGGAGTGAAGCATGCACATGTGGTCTGAGTAAAGCATACACATATGGTCGGAGTGAAGCATACACATGTGGTCGGAGTGAAGCATACACATATGGTCGGAGTGAAGCATGCACATGTGGTCTGAGTAAAGCATACACATATGGTCGGAGTGAAGCATACACATGCACATGTGGTCCAAGTAAAGCATACACATATGGTCGGAGTGAAGCATACACATATGGTCGGAGTGAAGCATGCACATATGGTCAGAGTGAAGCATACACATGCACATGTGGTCCAAGTAAAGCATACACATATGGTCGGAGTAAAGCATGCACATATGGTCAGAGTGAAGCATGCACACATGGTCGGAGTGAAGCATACACACATGGTCGGAGTGAAGCATGCACACATTTTCGGAGTTAAGCATACACATATTTTATTAACGGTGGGATTACTTCATAATTCTGACATTCAATTGAAATGTTCTTTACAAATAAGATTATAATTTCTTAAGCTCAGCTAACAATTTGGATTTTTTATACAAAAATAATGCATGATGTTTTCATTTGGATATATGTATATGAATAAAATCCTTATTGTATGCAATATCTTTAAACAATTGCACTTTTGTGTTGTTTAATTTTCTTAACAATCCAGACGGGCCCGATTACCTCACTGGGTGATGCGTCTGACTATCAATCCAGGGGTCGTGATTTCAAATCCCCCACCAGCAACAGTCTCCAGGATGATTGATATACGACATGGTGTCTCATTATCATTCCTCTCTCACTACTAATTCAAGTGGGAAAGTTATCAGTTACTTGTGGAGATGGGTGGTTAATCCAGAAACCAGTGATTAGGTTAACTGAATGTCTGTTAGCCCTTGATGGCATAAAAATGGTGCTAACTATTTAATCAATCAATTCAATTAACAATCCAGCATGACTTTATTTAAACATAACACTGATAACATGGTCTTACTTTATTTATTAAGCCTTGTATTATATAAATATCAATGTTCTTATCAGATTACACAATGAAGATTCCAACGAGTGTTACGATGTTGATGGAATGGGAGATGTCATGGACTTTCAGTTCATCAATTGGTAAGCCTTTATTTTAATTAGGTTAAGTAATTTTTTTTTCAACATTTAATTTACTACAAAAAATTTATAGATTTTTCACATATTTCATGCTTATATAACAACGAAGATGGCTGTAACTAATGTGATGAGCACTTGTGGCCAGAGCCTTTTGACTTATTCATTTTAAAGTTACGTGCATGATTGTAATATGTATATGAGTGAATATTTGGGCAATCAAATATGCCCTTCAATTTTCAAAAGATACATTAATTTATAATGCACTCTTTTACCGGCAGCAATCATTCAATTCTTATCCAATTATAACAGTAGTTTTGCCTCACATAAATTTCTGAATTGCACAAATTGAATAATAAATGTCACAGTTGTGACTTTAATTAAAAAAACAGTTGTGTCATTTCACATTGTGTGCACTTTTATTAAATATACATGTATCTTTATTGTTTCCTTTATAAATGTGTCAGATAATCACAGTATTACAAACTACATAATAAATTAACTGTTTGTTCCATATATATGCATATTTAGTATTTGATTAATAATTGAAAAAAATAAAAATAATTTAACATTGTATTTGCTTTAAGAATGAATAAAATGTGATAAATAAAATAAATGTCTTCCAGTATTCTCCCACGAACAGCAACGGCAATGGCAACATCAACAGCAACATCATCAGCAACACCAACATCAACATCATCAGCAACACCAACAGCAACATCAACAGCAACATCATCAGCAACACCAACATCAACAGCAACATCAACATCATCAGCAACAGCAACATCATCAGCAACATCAACAGCAACATCATCAGTAACACCAACATCAACACCAACATCAACAGCAACATCATCAGCAACACCAACATCAACAGCAACATCATCAGCAACACCAACATCAACAGCAACATCAACATCAACAGCAACATCTAAAGGAAAACAATTATCATCAGTAGCAAATTTTTCTTCAACTTAATGCAGTCTGTGTAGTAGTTGCCATGACATTCAAGTGCTTAAAAAGCGAAAATTAGAACTGCAAATTAAAATTTTAGAAAAACAACTATTAGAATATAATTAAAAAAACATTAAAATTTAGACATAACTTTAAATACAATTTCAATTAAAAACACATATTTGGGTATAATTTACATCTTTCTGTTGAATGTGAAGCATTGCTAATATATTGAAATCAATTTTATCATATTTGGTTAAATTTGTTATAGATGGTTATTGTTTTCTTTTAAACTGGTATGTTTATTGAAATTATATTGGAGTTGGTTATTGACCATTTCCTTTATTCAACACTTCAATACTGACAGTTTTATTACAAAACTTTGAAATTTATTTGTTAATTCTAACTGTATATTAATTTCATTTGTGTCTCATGTACACTCTGACATTTTTGAAATTTTCATGTTTCTACCGACATATCTGTCATTATTTTTTAACTAATTATAGTAAACAATGTATAAAAATGATTCTTACACAAGAAAACACTGTATAGACACATTACACATTCCATTGATATCGTTTCAATTTTTAAAAGATGTTTCTTTATAATTTACCATGACACACAATTGATATCTAGGCATGTTAAAACATGAAGAAGACAAAATTAATCAAGTTTGGTAAATTACAGAAATTGAATATATTGGATTAAGTGCATTAATAAGAACAGAAAAAAATGATAATTGTACCCAATTTTGTTACATTACTGTACCTTCTAAAAGTATGTGGTATTGGAAGTTGTGGTCCTTGCTGATTAATGTGCATATTTTCTGGCAATGGTATATTTCTTTCCTTACAAATATTATACAAAACTCCACATGAAATGATAACTCTGAAATTAATGAAAGATGGTCAATGGATTTGATGATGACAATTGCATTAAATCAGTATTAGTATCAGTTTTATTCAGGTAATATTTACATACTAATACTTCAAAACAAAAGGTACTCTGGGTATTAAATGTAAAGTAATGTATGATTTTAAGTTTTTAGTAATGATATCTTATTTAAACAATATAATACATATATTTAGCATAAAGCGTATAAATGATGTATCATTCATTGAAATAATAGTTCATGTAAATACTGTTTTGGTTTTATATGGTTGGAGATTTTAATTGTTGACTTTTGAACATTTTTTTTCCAGTCCATTTCAAATTTTATACATTTTAGGTTATATATTACCTGCAGACTTTTCAGTCAGATTTCACTATGCAGCACACACCACCTTCGCTTCAATATACCTATTCCTCTTTCCACCTTTGAACATGTTTTTTTTATATGACCTGAAATGTTCTCAGTTGTGAACTTATGTGGTAATGTTTATTATTGTTTAACATCTCAAACTGAGTTTACAAGTAACTGGCATAGTTGTCAGTCCTGGTAGTACAAATCTAATTTAGATGTTCATTTAATATTTATGAGATAATGTGTAAAACATTTTAAAAATCTTAGTGGAAGTTATTCAACATTTCAAATACCTGTTATATTCAGTTTGAGAACCTGGTTGTGGGTTTAGATATGGCGTTAAAAGCCAACGATTACAAGGATATCCACTGTCCCCCAACATGTAATAATGTCCAGCTGGCATACATCCACTTTCAAATATTGTTTTAATGCCACTCTCATTTAGAATCCTGCTATCATGGGTAGATCCTGGCCACTTTGCAACCATATCAATTATTCTGTCATCAGCATCAAATACAATTTGTGTGTAAATGCTGTGATATCTTGTCCTATTGATAAAATCTGGCTCATTTTCACTTGGAGCACTTATTTGTATGTGAGTTCCATCAATCAACCCCACAACATTGGGGAATCCTGCAATGTCGAAGAACTGCTGTTGGGTCTGTTGCAAGAGCAACAACCCTGTTAACACCATGCAATTACAGCAGCAACATATAACATATTATGATATACACTAGGTAGAATACCTAGTTTCTGGCAATAGTTATACGCAATAAGTTTAGTGATGGTCAACCCTATGTAAATACCAAATGATAAAGGGTTATGTGGTATGATACTTAAATATAACAATACCATTCAAGCGTTCGCTCAATGAAATAAATCAATATATTTACCAGTATTAAATGAATTGTTACTTTTTATTTATTTATTACTCAATTAATTGATACTATGATAATATGGTTTCACAGTATTGATATCAGTTTGATGTTAAAACATGGAATAGATTCGATGTAACTGATTTGAAAAAAAAATCACAGAACATGTCTTTCATAATGAGATAATACTGTTTGTACATGTAACTGAAACTATGATATATTTGTACCCAAAACATTGCGAGAAAGTAATGTTTATTGATATCTTACTTACTTTATATCACTGATGGTGTGATGATATCACTAATAACACTGATATATATACACATGTATGATGGCATTTATAAAGATTGATGTTCAGTGAGTGTTTCTGTATTTATATATATAGAATTATACTATATACCAGTTAATGTCATCAAATTCCTGCAGATGGTTGGTTATGTTATAAATGATTCCATTGCATCATTTTATAGAATCTTTATTGTGATTAAATTATCACCACCTGTATTTCTCCAAGGTTCTGAGTGATGGAAATAACAAGACCACTGTGGCCATGCCTGCTGGATGGGATGTCAATTTGAAAAATAAAACTGGGTAAACTCAGATTCAATTCAACAATCAAGTTTTAAAGTTCATTCTGCATAATCATTGTTTGATGCAGGTTGTCATTGTCTTTACACCACCTTTATTATATTGTTGTGAGAGTTACTCTGGAGGTTTCTATTTCCTGTTATGCAGCTTTCTGTTGGTACATAATACTTCTCATTTATTTATTATTTAATATGATGTGCCAAATTATTTACCTATTAATGTCGGATGAAATCATCATCTCATTACATATATTGTAATTATTTATGACCATGTTGAAAGCCTTACAATAAAATAGTTACAAACATGCAATATGCTTTGTTTTATATTATGTTTCCAACTACCATCATATGTTGTCATGAAAACATGAATATAGAATAGTTTCGTTCAAATGTTAAGCGTCATTTTTATGCTATCGATGGCTAACAGACGATCAATTTACCTAACAACTGTTTCCTGAGTTACTGGAATAATTACTGATACGAGAACACATTCATATCCTCGAGTAACTGATGACTTCCCCACTTGAATCAGAGGCGAGAGATGAATGAAAAGGAGACGCAATGTTTATCAACCATCACAGAGATTGTGGCCGGGCAGGGATTCCAACTCGCAACTCCTGTATTGATAATTAAATGCCCTATCCACTGGGCTAACCGGGCCCATCTCGTGGAAAAATGAACAATAATAGTAAATAGGTCAATGACAACTCGAACATAATGGGTCAATAACAAGAACATGTAAATCTAACTGGGGTGTCTGTAATATTTAACAGCAGTTACTAAACCCCAGTGACATATTCATGTTGAAAATCGTTCATACTTACCTGATTTTTACTTGTTTTCTTATCTTCTCTGCTGCAAATGCCACTTTCTAAACTGAACCCGCCATTTTAAGAATTTTTTTAGATAGATAAGATACCTCTGACCTATCTTAAAGTTGAGAGGAAAAACAATTCACTCTAAGATGATTTTTTTGCTAAGATGCTTTATGAATTCTACTTAAAATTTATTTTTCATCTTAGATGAAAATATGGATTTAAGATGAAAAGTTAAGAAAAATTTCAATATCTAAGATGAAAATAAATCTATGAAGCTTTATGAATACGGCCCCAGGTAAACATGAAAGAACAGACCATGTGACCATCTCAATATTAAATGCAAGGGTGGGTCATGTGATCAGGTCAACATGTAGGTGCTGGTCATGTGACAAGGTAAAAATGTCAGAGCAGTACTATGACCTGATTAGCATACAGTGTTTCTTCTGGCCTCAACTCAATTTTGGTAAAAATATTACAGAAAAAACATAGTTTTAAAACCCAGTTTAAAGTTTAGACTGAGTCCGCTCTGAAGAATTTGTTTGTTTGTTTGAATATCAGCGGTGAGAGTTGAATAATAATGAGACTCAATGTCATATTTCAATCATCACAGAGACTGTGGCCTACTTGGGATTCTAACTCATCACCCCTTGATTGATAGTCAGACGTGCTACCGACTGAGCTAAATAGACCCAGCTCCAAATTGAAAAACCAGGAGCTTTGTTTTCTGATTAAGTGGAGAAGGAGATACAATATCTATTGTGGGTGAGGACTTACAGGTTCAAAACTATTATTTTACTATTGGTACTAACTCTCAGCTTAGAGAAACAGAAAGAAGTTTCACAGATGGAAAGTCGACTATCACAGGCTGATACAGAAGTGTCCGCATCAAAATCACGACTCCAAAAGGCCGAGACAGAAAGATATCAAATACAATTGAAGTAAGATTATACAGTTTCCAACAAAGTACATGTATAAGGGTCCTCTATGGCTGAGCAGTCTATCACTTATTACCACTAAGGTCCCTCTCGCTAAAACATTTGGTGGTTCTAGTCGGATTCATTCTGAGGTCTTCCTCCACCAATAAAACTGGATATGCCATATAAAACCCTCAAATGTGTTGAAAATGGCGTTAAACCCAACTCAAAAATTTTTTTAAATGTACATGTATGTTTACCTCACCTGAGCTAAAGACCCAAAGATGAGCTATTCTGATCAGTGTTTATCCAGAGTTTATTATAAATCATAACTTTTCCTTATAATGACTTCATCTCATAGATTTGGTTTATATTTTGGCACAAACTTGGATGGGAGTAAAGTTTTAATAGTTTTAAAATTTTGCATTGATTGTGAAACAAGTTCTTACAACTTACAACAATCATGCTTGATTTTTTATATAGACAAAACATCCCCAACATGGAAACTATACATTTTCTCATCTATCTTATATTTAACTCAACTTGAGGTTTGAAGTATTGTCTAATAGTGTTTGAAAGTTGGTTTGTAAAGAGAAAGAAAGTACCCGGAAAGGGATAAGAATTGTAATTTATTTCAAAATTGTGTTCTCAAAAACCCAGCACCAGCTGTTTTTGTTGCTGTTTATGATGAATGAATTTGAATATTGACTGTTGACACACGGTAAATTTTATTTGATATTTGACCATAAATCTGTATATTTCAGAGATGACGAGGGAGAATCAAGATTTAAAGGAGACAGAGGAGAGGTTAGTAATAACAGTATTTTATTTATATTTCAGATTAATAGGAAACAACCAATGAATACAGGCAGAAAATTACGTTTCGGTTTCGTTTTTTAGGGGATGGGGAAGAGGGGTGGAGGAGTGGGGTGGGGACGCTGTATAGATTTTTGAACCTTGTCACACCAGTTTCTTCTAACACAAATAGTTATATACATTACTTCATGACAGATAGCTGAATAGGCTTAGATAAGGTGATTTTAGTGTTTTTTTATTCTCACGATATATCTATCAAGATAGAAGGGCCACCCTTAAAATTGTTTGTTTGCCACTTCCTACCCATACAATTTAGGAGTGGGTAGAATTATTTTTTTTCTCTATTTTTTTTAATAACCTAAATTACATGACCTTTTTGGCAGGAATATTACATGCATATGTAAAATCACTTAGGCAATATTAAAAAAAAATAATGGCCAAAGGGAAAAAACTTACAAAAACATAAACGTTGATTTACTATAAAAATCTGGTATCAGATGTCGAGAGCAATAAGATCTGCAATTGGTGTAACAATTAAACATCAGTTTTAGTCAAGAATCTGGATATAATAATAGAAACTATGTTTTATGTATTCCTGAAAGGGAACCCTTCTTTTGCTTTGGCACTAAGATCATTATAAATTAATTGCTAGATTATCATCCAAATTTTTCTTATAAATGGGGTAGTCGGTAGGATTTTATTTTGTATTTTTATTTTCAAAATTTTTTATGTAGATTTATTTTTTATTTTATTTTTTTATTAAAACAAAAAGGGTCAGGGCGGCATGAAAATTAGTGAGTGGGTTGGGATGATAATCTAGCAATTAATTTATTATGGCCTAATGAAACTGGTACTAGATGTTATTTTGGCCTAATATAGTTGGCACTAGATGTTAAGTGAATAAATTCAAAAGGAAGAGTAAAAGCTTCTAGTATAAAATGAACATTGTAGATTTTTCATGAATTGTGTATTTACGAATTTTTGTAGACAGTATCTGCTTGTTGGCACACTTCTGTTTACACATTAGTCTGTGTATTCATGGCTGAATTATTGTGGAGTGTACATGAAAGAATATGCTATGCTGCTCTTGGGAGGCATATAGAAATTGCATTGTACTTCTGTCTAAGATTTGTATCCGGTTGGTAACTTTGTCATATATGGATGGATTTTATAAAAAATGGCATTAAATTATCAAAATGACATGACGAGGTGTTGCATGTAAGATTCAGACCCATACAGAAAATGTTGAGGTCACACTGAGTTTTTGAAAGTCTGTATCTGGTCAGTAAGTGTCTTATATGAAGGAATTTTAAAATAACTTAATCAATTTGCCATCATTATGTGTCAAGTGCAATATGCAGGCCTTATATCAGAGATCAAGGTCGCACAAAGATCAAGTTCACACTTTTTAGTCTTTTAATACCTACTTATAAGATACATTGTTATTTTCACAGACCAGTGACATTTTGTTTTCACATGGGTTTGAGATTTTATTGCATGGACTATTTTTCCAGAGTCTACAACAGATACAGCATTTGTATTCAGACACCTTGTTTTCCGACACATTTCCCAGAGTCTACAACAGATACAGCATTTGTATTCAGACACCTTGTTTTCCGACACATTTCCCAGAGTCTACAACAGATACAGCATTTGTATTCAGACACCTTGTTTTCCGACACATTTCCCAGAGTCTACAACAGATACAGCATTTGTATCCAGACACCTTGTGTCCCGACACATTTCCAAGAGTCTACAATAGATACAGCATTTGTATTCAGACACCTTGTCTCTGACACATTTCGGGTAGATGACCTAGTTCATGTAAGTTTTGTCCTCCAGCAAACCTGTTTCTAATTAAAACATTGTCAGGTGTTTGTAAAATTTGAACATATTAAAATATAATATCACAATACAATGGTTTTGCATTGGTTTGAAATCCAGGAGACAGTGAAGTTATTTTGAACCATTGCTATCTAACTATTGAGTTATACGTTCAGAGTGGTAGAAATCGTGCATATATCTCGCTGTTGACATATGTTCTTCAGACACATACCATATATATTGAATACCTACTTTCTTTATGTATTGTGTTGTTATGTATTGTTATGTGTTGTAGAGATATTATTGTACAATGTGTGTATTCTGTAACCTGTCATTAGTTGTTAAACATGGAATATTGTAATGTTGTTTATGTGACACCCAACACCAGTTTTATCCTCCATTGGTGCTTATGTACAACTATTGTTACGTTGTTTATGTGACACCCAACACCAGTTTTATCCTCCATTGGTGCTTATGTACAACTATTGTAACGTTGTTTATGTGACACCCAACACCAGTTTTATCCTCCATTGGTGCTTATGTACAACTATTGTAATGTTGTTTATGTGACACCCAACACCAGTTTTATCCTCCATTGGTGCTTATGTACAACTATTGTTATGTTGTTTATGTGACACCCAACACCAGTTTTATCCTCCATTGGTGCTTATGTACAACTATTGTTACGTTGTTTATGTGACACCCAACACCAGTTTTATCCTCCATTGGTGCTTATGTACAACTACTGTAATGCTGTTTATGTGACACCCAACACCAGTTTTATTCTCCGTTGGTGCTTATGTACAACTATTGTAATGTTGTTTATGTGACACCCAAAATCAGTTTTATCCTCCATTGGTGCTTATGTACAACTATTGTAATGCTGTTTATGTGACACCCAACACCAGTTTTATTCTCCATTGGTGCTTATGTACAACTATTGTAATGTTGTTTATGTGACACCCAACACCAGTTTTATTCTCCATAGGTGCTTATGTACAACTATTGTAATGTTGTTTATGTGACACCCAACACCAGTTTTATCCTTCATTGTCGCTTATGTACAACTATTGTAATGTTGTTTATGTGACACCCAACACCAGTTTTATTCTCCATTGGTGCTTATGTACAACTATTGTAACGTTGTTTATGTGACACCCAACACCAGTTTTATCCTCCATTGGTGCTTATGTACAACTGTTGTAATGTTGTTTATGTGACACCCAACACCGGTTTTATCCTACATTGGTGCTTATGTACAACTATTGTAATGTTGTTTATGTGACACCCAACACCAGTTTTATCCTCCATTGGAGCTTATGTACAACTATTGTAATGTTGTTTATGTGACACCCAACACCAGTTTTATCCTCCATTGGAGCTTATGTACAACTGTTGTAATGTTGTTTATGTGACACCCAACACCGGTTTTATCCTACATTGGTGCTTATGTACAACTATTGTAATGTTGTTTATGTGACACCCAACACCAGTTTTATCCTCCATTGGAGCTTATGTACAACTGTTGTAATGTTGTTTATGTGACACCCAACACCGGTTTTATCCTACATTGGTGCTTATGTACAACTATTGTAATGTTGTTTATGTGACACCCAAAACCAGTTTTATCCTCCATTGGAGCTTATGTACAACTATTGTAATGTTGTTTATGTGACACCCAACACCAGTTTTATCCTCCAATGGTGCTTATGTACAACTATTGTTATGTTGTTTATGTGACACCCAACACCAGTTTTATCCTACATTGGTGCTTATGTACAACTGTTGTAATGTTGTTTATGTGACACCCAACACCGGTTTTATCCTACATTGGTGCTTATGTACAACTATTGTAATGTTGTTTATGTGACACCCAACACCGGTTTTATCCTCCATTGGAGCTTATGTACAACTATTGTAATGTTGTTTATGTGACACCCAACACCAGTTTTATCCTCCAATGGTGCTTATGTACAACTATTGTTATGTTGTTTATGTGACACCCAACACCAGTTTTATCCTCCATTGGTGCTTATGTACAACTATTGTTACGTTGTTTATGTGACACCCAACACCAGTTTTATCCTCCATTGGTGCTTATGTACAACTATTGTAATGCTGTTTATGTGACACCCAACACCAAATTTATCCTCCATTGGTGCTTATGTACAACTATTGTAATGTTGTTTATGTGACACCCAACACCAGTTTTATCCTCCATTGGTGCTTATGTACAACTATTGTAATGTTGTTTTTGTGACACCCAACACCAGTTTTATCCTCCATTGGTGCTTATGTACAACTATTGTTACGTTGTTTATGTGACACCCAACACCAGTTTTATCCTCCATTGGAGCTTATGTACAACTATTGTAATGTTGTTTATGTGACACCCAACACCAGTTTTATCCTCCATTGGTGCTTATGTACAACTATTGTAATGTTGTTTATGTGACACCCAACACCAGTTTTATCCTCCAATGGTGCTTATGTACAACTATTGTAATGTTGTTTATGTGACACCCAACACCAGTTTTATCCTCCATTGGTGCTTATGTACAACTATTGTAATGTTGTTTATGTGACACCCAACACCAGTTTTATCCTCCATTGGTGCTTATGTACAACTATTGTTATGTTGTCTATGTGACACCCAACACCAGTTTTATCCTCAATTGGTGCTGATGTACAACTATTGTTATGTTATCTATATGACACCTGACACCCAACACCAGTTTTATCCTCCATTGGTGCTGATGTACAACTATTGTAATGTTGTTTATGTGACACCCAACACAAGTTTTATCCTCCATTGGTGCTTATGTACAACTATTGTAATGTCGTTTATGTGACACCCAACACCAGTTTTATCCTCCATTGGTGCTTATGTACAACTATTGTTATGTTGTTTATGTGACACCCAACACCAGTTTTATCCTCAATTGGTGCTTATGTACAACTATTGTAATGTTGTTTATGTGACACCTAACACCAGTTTTATCCTCCATTGGTGCTTATGTACAACTATTGTAATGTTGTTTGTGTGACACCCAACACCAGTTTTATCTTCCATTGGTGCTTATGTACAACTATTGTAATGTTGTTTATGTGACACCCAAAACCAGTTTTATCCTCAATTGGTGCTTATCTACAACTATTGTAATGTTGTCTATGTGACACCCAACACCAGTTTTATCTTCCATTGGTGCTTATGTACAACTATTGTAATGTTGTTTATGTGACAACCAACACCAGTTTTATCCTCCATTGGTGCTTATGTACAACTATTGTAATGTTGTTTATGTGACACCCAACACCAGTTTTATCCTCCATTGGTGCTTATGTACAACTATTGTACTGTTGTTTATGTGACACCCAACACCAGTTTTAACATACATTGGTGCTTATGTACAACTATTGTAATGTTGTTTATGTGACACCCAACACCAGTTTTATCCTCCATTGGTGCTTATGTACAACTATTGTAATGTTGTTTATGTGACACCCAACACCAGTTTTATCCTCCATTGGTGCTTATGTACAACTATTGTAATGTTGTTCATGTGACACCCAACACCAGCTTTATCCTCCAATGGTGCTTATGTACAACTATTGTAATGTTGTTTATGTGACACCCAACACCAGTTTTATCCTTCATTGGTGCTTATGTACAACTATTGTAATGTTGTTTATGTGACACCCAACACCGGTTTTATCCTCCATTGGTGCTTATGTACAACTATTGTTATGTTGTCTATGTGACACCCAACAGCAGTTTTATCCTCAATTGGTGCTTATGTACAACTATTGTTATGTTGTTTATGTGACACCCAACACCAGTTTTATACTCCATTCAATTGTGCTTATGTACAACTATTGTAATGTTGTAAATGTGACACCCAACACCAGTTTTATCCTCCATTCAATGGTGCTTATGTACAACTATTGTTATGTTGTCTATGTGACATTCAACACCAGTTTTATCCTCCATTGGTGCTGATGTACAACTATTGCTATGTTGTCTATGTGACACCCAACACCAGTTTTATCCTCAATTGGTGCTTATGTACAACTATTGTTATGTTGTTTATGTGACACCCAACACCAGTTTTATCCTCAATTGGTGCTTATGTACAACTATTGTAATGTTGTTTATGTGACACCTAACACCAGTTTTATCCTACATTGGTGCTTATGTACAACTATTGTTATGTTGTTTATGTGACACCCAACACCAGTTTTATCCTCAATTGGTGCTTATGTACAACTATTGTAATGTTGTTTATGTGACACCTAACACCAGTTTTATCCTACATTGGTGCTTATGTACAACTATTGTTATGTTGTTTATGTGACACCCAACACCAGTTTTATCCTCCATTGCTGCTTATGTACAACTATTGCTATGTTGTCTATGTGACACCCAACACCAGTTTTATCCTCAATTGGTGCTTATGTACAACTATTGTTATGTTGTTTATGTGACACCCAACACCAGTTTTATCCTCAATTGGTGCTTATGTACAACTATTGTAATGTTGTTTATGTGACACCTAACACCAGTTTTATCCTACATTGGTGCTTCTGTACAACTATTGTTATGTTGTCTATGTGACACCCAACACCAGTTTTATCCTCAATTGGTGCTTATATACAACTATTGTAATGTTGTTTATGTGACACCCAACACCAGTTTTATCCTCCATTGGTGCTTATGTACAACTATTGTAATGTTGTTTATGTGACACCCAACACCAGTTTTATCCTCCATAAGTGCTTATGTACAACTATTGTAATGTTGTTTATGTGACACCCAACGCCAGTTTTATCCTCCATTGGTGCTTATGTACAACTATTGTAATGTTGTTTATGTGACACCCAACACCAGTTTTATCCTCCATTCAATGGTGCTTATGTACAACTATTGTAATGTTGTTTATGTGACGCCCAACACCAGTTTTATCCTCCATTGGTGCTTATGTTCAACTACTTTAGTGTTACTGCTCAAACATTTCTGTCAAGATAATAATAAATATAACAATCTTGTATTGAATATAAATTAACTCATTTAGTAAATTCAGTTAAAAAATCAAACAAATATAATTCCATAATCACTACACCGATCACTGTTAACTTGATTATCACAACAAACTAATTTACATTATTGTGCTGACACTTTGTAATCAGGCTACTATCCTCTAAATGCTGAGCACCAAGTGAGGAAGTTTTTTATTTTTCAAGTCTTTGGCATGACCCAGCTGGGGATCAAACCCACGACATTTGGCATTCAAGGTGGATGCTCTACCACTAGACCACATCAGCAATATTTAACAACAGTTTCTGAAACATGCCATCAAAACAGTATAATTATACAGAACCATTATATCATGTACATGTATCATTAATGAATTTCAGAGTGCAAAGGCAACAAAAGAGGAGCACAAAAGATTAACAGATGCCAATAGTGACCTAGCAAGTCACATCAACCACAAACAGAAAATCAAATATCACGAGGCTTTGAAAAATGAAAATATTCAATTAAAAAAAGGTAAATTATTGCATTTGTTGATATAATTTTAAGGCAATGGATTATACCAGGCAAGAAATGATTTGAAAATGATCAGTTCAGCTAACCACTCCTGGTATCCTGGGACCGGTTTCACTAAACATCTCAAGATGACATTTTCCTCAATTAAAAAATGTCAATTTCTCTATATAATTACTCAAACTCATTACACCTTCAATGACCATACAGAACTGAAGTCAGGACAATCGTAACTAAGGATAACATGCAAAATGAAGAATGTAAATCAAGTAACAGCATTTCAAAAATTTGAGTTGAGGAAAATCTTAAGTTGAGATGTTAGTGAAACTTGGGCCACAAAGGTTAACCAGTACTCAAGTACACCCATCTCCACATGTAAAACTGATCATTTTCTCACTTGAATCAGCAGTGAGAGATGAATGGTTGTGAGACAATGTCATATATCAATCATCGCAGACTGTGGCCTGGTGAGGATTCGAACTCATGACCCATGGATTGATAGTTAGATGTGCTACTGACAAAGTTAACCGGGCCTGGCTCAGGAAATGAAGTCGCACCAAAAAATCTGTTATATTTATAGCAAAAATATATGTTTTTTTACTCAAAAAAAAGGTTTTTGTATTATTGTGTGGCAAATTTTGTTCATCTGAATAAAATATGTTGAAAGACAAGAAATTGTGAATGATAAAGGAGTACTTGTTTCAAATTAATATGTAATAACAAAACTGAGGCTTAGATCTGACACCTGCACTTAATATGTAATAACAAAACTGAGGCTTAGATCTGACACCTGCACTTAATATGTAATAACAAAACTGAGGCTTAGATCTGACACCTGCACTTAATATGTAATAACAAAACTGAGGCTTAGATCTGACACCTGCACTTAGTATGTAATAACAAAACTGAGGCTTAGATCTGACACCTGCACTTAGTATGTAATAACAAAACTGAGGCTTAGATCTGACACCTGCACTTAATATGTAATAACAAAACTGAGGCTTAGATCTGACACCTGCACTTAATATGTAATAACAAAACTGAGGCTTAGATCTGACACCTGCACTTAATATGTAATAACAAAACTGAGGCTTAGATCTGACACCTGCACTTAATATGTAATAACAAAACTGAGGCTTAGATCTGACACCTGCACTTAATATGTAATAACAAAACTGAGGCTTAGATCTGAAACCTGCACTTAATATGCAAATATAATGTAGTCTTTTTAGCTCGCCGCGACAAAGTCCAAGGAGAGCTATTGTCATGACCCCGGTGTCGGCGGCGGCGTCGTCTGTAGACACCCAGGTTAAACTTTTGTGTACAAGTTTCAGATATCTATGCAACCACTCATTGGATGTCAATGAAACTTTGCATGTGTTTACCATCATCAATGGAACACACAGAGACAAGAACCATAACTCTGGATTGCATTTTGGCACAGTTATGGCCCTTTTTGGACTTAGACACCCAGGTTAAACTTTGCATTTAGTTGCGTACAAATTTCACATATCTATGCAACCACTCATTGGATGCGAATGAAACTTCACATGTGTGTTCACCATCATCAGTGGAACACACAAAGACAAGAACCATAACCATGGATTGCATTTTGGCACAGTTATGGCCCTTTTTGGACTTAGACATCCAGGTTAAACTTTGCGTTTAGTTGCATACAAGTTTCACATATCTATGCAACCACTCATTGGATGTGAATGAACCTTCACATGTGTGTTCACCATCATCAATGGAACACGCAGAGACAAGTACCATAACTATGGATTGCATTTTAGCACAGTTATGGCCCTTTTTCCACTTAATTTTTCTGGTTAAAGCTTTTTATCATGTAAGATATCTATGCAACCACTCATTGGATATGAATGAAACTTTGCATTGTGTTCACCATCAACATTGAAACACACAGAGACAAAAACCCTAACTCTGGGTTGCATTTTGGCACAGTTATGGCCCTTTTTTGACTTAGACACCAAAGTTAAACTTTGCTTTTAGTTGCGTTTAAGTTTAAGATATCTATGCAACTACTCATTGGATGTCAATGAACCTTACCATGTGTGTTCACCATCATCAATGAAACACACACAGACAAGAACCATAACTCTGGGTTGCATTTTGGCACAGTTATGGCCCTTTTTCGACTTAATTTTTCAGGTTAAAGTTTTTTATCACAAAAGATATATATGCAACCACTCATTGGATGTGAATGAACCTTCACATGTGTGTTCACCATCATCAATTGAACACACACAGACAAGAACCGTAACTCTTGGTTGCATTTTTGGCACACTTATGGCCCTTTTTGGACTTACACACCCAGAGGCGACCTTTGTTGTCTTCTGACAGCTCTTGTTAAATGTTGTGTGTCGGGGAGGGGAATTCTATAAATGTCTGTAATTTTGAATTTTAAATCTTCCACATATGACGAAAAACAATATTTCATCCGAGTGATAAAAGCAAAAAGAAAAGAAATGGGGAAATAGCAAAATTAATGTGGCTATTTAGGACAAGTGACTGTTTAATAGAGATGGCTGCTTACACAGGTTTAACTGCATTTTATGTTTTCCAATATGCTTTTTTAACTCTTTTTTTTTCCCAGGATATTTTGGCAATTGAAGTAAAATACAAACATGGCCAAGAACAGTTAAAAGGAAAACACGGTACCAGCACACAAGTCATTTTTAAAGTTAATTCAAATATAACCAGAGTATTAACATGTTTTATTCAAATGTTATATTGCTTACCGGTATTTGATGTATAGAATACATGTGTTCAATGTCACTTTGTACAGACAATTATTCAACAACATTTTTCATGACAATCTCTTTCTAACTGTTTTGTTTGTCTACCATTCTAAATAGGTTGTGTGACTTCCTCTAGAAACCCAATATATTATCTGTAAAAATGTATTGTTTTCCAAGAATAGAAACCCAGGTGGTTCTGAGGAAGGATAGGCCCATTGTTGATCTCTTTAGAGGGGTAACAAAATTTCAAAACAGCATCATTACTAATATATATATATAATATAACACGTTCTGATTCAAATTGACCCTTTTCTGAAAAGGTCAAAACTATTGTGTTTGTAACCGTTGTGGTTGCAATGTTCATTGAGTATCATTTATATGATCTGCATGAGCATAACTTCATATTAATACAATAAGGACATCAAACTAGCAGGCTTATTTGTAGATTTTAAATGCTATTACCTGGCTGAATTCAGTCATTTACATTACATGTGGTATTAGTTTAACTGAGTATTTTTGCTGGATAAATAATTGAACTTGTATAATTTCAAAGTGAAATGGGTATTATCAAATAGATTTGAAGTGATTGGCTGAATTCAGTCAAACTTTAGTTTAGTCAACAAGCATTACAGATGCTGCATATAAAATCATCGAACTTTGTCATTACAACTCTTCACTGGCTGAATTCAGTCAAACTTTAGTTTAGTCAACAAGCATTACAGATGCTGCATATAAAATCATCGAACTTTGTCATTACAGCTCTTCACTGGCTGAATTCAGACAAGCTTTAGTTTAGTCAACAAGCATTACAGATGCTGCATATAAGATCATCGAACTTTGTCATTACAGCTCTTCACTGGCTGAATTCAGTCAAGCTTTAGTTAAGTCAACAAGCATTACAGATGCTGCATATAAAATCATCGAACTTTGTCATTACAGCTCTTCACTGGCTGAATTCAGTCAAACTTTAGTTTAGTCAACAAGCATTACAGATGCTGCATATAAAATCATCAAACTTTGTCATTACAGCTCTTCACTGGCTGAATTCAGACAAGCTTTAGTTTAGTCAACAAGCATTACAGATGCTGCATATAAAATCATCGAACTTTGTCATTACAGCTCTTCACTGGCTGAATTCAGTCAAGCTTTAGTTTAGTCAACAAGCATTACAGATGCTGCATATAAAATCATCAAACTTTGTCATTACAGCTCTTCACTGGCTGAATTCAGTCAAGCTTTAGTTTAGTCAACAAGCATTACAGATGCTGCATATAAAATCATCAAACTTTGTCATTACAGCTCTTCACTGGCTGAATTCAGCCAAGCTTTAGTTTAGTCAACAAACATTACAGATGCTGCATATAAAATCATCAAACTTTGTCATTACAGCTCTTCACTGGATGAATTCAGACAAGCTTTAGTTTAGTCAACAAGCATTACAGATGCTGCATATAAGATCATCAAACTTTGTCATTACAGCTCTTCACTGGCTGAATTCAGACAAGCTTTAGTTTAGTCAACAAGCATTACAGATGCTACATATAAAATCATCGAACTTTGTCATGACAGCTCTTCACTGGCTGAATTCAGACAAGCTTTAGTTTAGTCAACAAGCATTACAGATGCTGCATATAAGATTATCAAACTTTGTCATTACAGCTCTTCACTGGCTGAATTCACACAAGCTTTAGTTTAGTCAACAAGCATTACAGATGCTGCATATAAGATCATCGAACTTTGTCATTACAGCTCTTCACTGGCTGAATTCAGTCAAGCTTTAGTTTAGTCAACAAGCATTACAGATGCTGCATAAAAGATCATCAAACTTTGTCATTACAGCTCTTCACTGGATGAATTCAGACAAGCTTTAGTTTAGTCAACAAGCATTACAGATGCTGCATATAAGATCATCAAACTTTGTCATTACAGCTCTTCACTGGCTGAATTCAGTCAAGCTTTAGTTTAGTCAACAAGCATTACAGATGCTGCATATAAGATCATCAAACTTTGTCATTACAGCTCTTCACTGGCTGAATTCAGACAAGCTTTAGTTTAGTCAACAAGCATTACAGATGCTGCATATAAGATCATCGAACTTTGTCATTACAGCTCTTCACTGGCTGAATTCAGACAAGCTTTAGTTTAGTCAACAAGCATTACAGATGCTGCATATAAGATCATCGAACTTTGTCATTACAGCTCTTCACTGGCTGAATTCAGTCAAGCTTTAGTTTAGTCAACAAGCATTACAGATGCTGCATATAAGATCATCAAACTTTGTCATTACAGCTCTTCACTGGATGAATTCAGACAAGCTTTAGTTTAGTCAACAAGCATTACAGATGCTGCATATAAGATCATCGAACTTTGTCATTACAGCTCTTCACTGGCTGAATTCAGTCAAGCTTTAGTTTAGTCAACAAGCATTACAGATGCTGCATATAAGATCATCAAACTTTGTCATTACAGCTCTTCACTGGCTGAATTCAGACAAGCTTTAGTTTAGTCAACTACATTACAGATGCTGCATATAAGATCATCGAACTTTGTCATTACAGCTCTTCACTGGCTGAATTCAGACAAGCTTTAGTTTAGTCAACAAGCATTACAGATGCTGCATATAAGATCATCAAACTTTGTCATTACAGCTCTTCACTGGCTGAATTCAGTCAAGCTTTAGTTTAGTCAACAAGCATTACAGATGCTGCATATAAGATCATCAAACTTTGTCATTACAGCTCTTCACTGGCTGAATTCAGACAAGCTTTAGTTTAGTCAACAAGCATTACAGATGCTGCATATAAAATCATCGAACTTTGTCATTACAGTTCTTCACTGGCTGAATTCAGACAAGCTTTAGTTTAGTCAACAAGCATTACAGATGCTGCATATAAGATCATCAAACTTTGTCATTACAGCTCTTCACTGGCTGAATTCAGTCAAGCTTTAGTTTAGTCAACAAGCATTACAGATGCTGCATATAAAATCATCAGACTTTGTCATTACAGCTCTTCACTGGCTGAATTCAGACAAGCTTTAGTTTAGTCAACAAGCATTACAGATGCTGCATATAAAATCATCGAACTTTGTCATTACAGCTCTTCACTGGCTGAATTCAGACAAACTTTATATTTATAGTTAGAAGTCAGTTTGCAGTTTTTCTTTTGAAAAAAAAACATTTTGCTTGCTGGCTGAATTCAGTCAGTGTTAGGCATCTCACAATACAACATAAAAACTACGGAAGTCAAATATTTATTTCATATTGTTCTTCTCTAAAATATGCTTGGCTGAATTCAGTCAGAAGGATCACATTAATTTTGTTTATCAGATAATTTTGTGAGCTCTTTAAGTTTGATTTTTTCTCAAGCTGTTTCGGCAGGTGAACAACGGACACTTTTTATAGGACACTTAGCCTGTAATATGATAATATAAGTCATACAAAATATAAAGTCGCCAAAATTTGTATGGATGAAATGTAGCTGTTTGATTTGAATGAATATAAAGGTTTAATATTTTTTTAGCCTATGTGTAGTTCTGTCAAATATTGATAGACAATGACATGTGGTGATATATACCGCACAGTATGCCCACTGTCCAAAGGTAATCTATAATTGTGTGTAAAACATTTGAAAATCATGTCCGTGAAACTCTTTTACATTTGCTTGAAATTGTCACTGTACAACAGGTTTATTCAGCTTATTATTTTTAGAAATGCAAATAATTATAATACTGTAGTATCTAAAGATAACAAGAACCAAAATGTTCATAAAAACGTTTGAAACATGAAAAGCAGTTGAAAATGACCTAAATGTGTTTTTTGCATGATTCATGTTACAGTGACAAGACTGTTGAGTTACTGATATTTTTTCACAACATGCGCTGACAGTTGTAAATCTCGCTGGTTGAGGTATTTAAGTTTAGAAGTATTCAAGTGTAGTGTAAGTTGACTTGACAAACAGAGGCAAACTGGCGGAGTTGCCGTACCATAACATGTATGGTTATATCGGAACAAGCATACCTTCCATTGATTCTTCTTCATCAAATTCGAATACATCTTCTTTCGAAATAATACTGAAACACACCCATTTAGAGATGGTTATTTTGTTGAATCAACAGTATAAATTAAATATAGTCATCTAGTATATCAGTAAAATATTGTGGCCAAATGCCAATGCCTTTGTTAAAAAGTTTGCTTTTTATCTATAAATATCTACAAATATTGATTTACTATTGATTATTTATTGGTTTAAAGGGAATATATCAGGATTTTTCAAAATTTTAAAATTGGCTCAAAACATTTTTTTCCAATAATTTCTACTCTCTGACCCCATATTGCCAAAAAGGATTTATATTTTCACTCGATTTCCCGCTTAAAATGGCAGCGTATTTTGTGATGTATCAAATGAGGTTTTTAAAAGTGAATAATTATTATTTTGTTTGTATATCACAAAAATACAATATTCAGTTTTACAACAGTCAATTTAGTTTACTTTTATTTGCTATATATTTACCAAATTTCCCATTTTTCAAAATAATTTAAATGCATTTTACGATAAATGTATAATAAAAAACTTTTATATATTAAAAACAAATTTGATTATTAAATGTATTTTATTTCAATATGTCATTATCATGATCCCAGTTACCAGTAAACTAACAGCACTTTATAACACTGGACCTAAATTCATCAATATTTTGACTCGGACCCAAAATGAATTACAATCAAATAACATCTCAACAAGCAAATTACTATACTTATTTGAAGAAACAAGCAGTTTTAATGATAGTTTGACAAAATATTTTAAAGGATCACATTTCTTACCCATACTTGTTTGTTTACAGGATTTTACAAAAATTTAAGATTTTGAGTCTGAGTCTGATTCTCAGACTAAAATTATTGATGAATTTAGACTAAGGGGCCTCAGCTTAAAGTTAACCTCAAACACAGTTTCAGGGATTTGTATATAAACATAAAGTAAAGCTCAAACACTTGACTGAGTTCAAGCCCAAACACTTGACTGAGTTAAAGCCCAAATACTTGACTGAGTTAAAGTCCATATAAATTGACTGAGTTAAAGTCCAAATACTTAACTGAGCTAAAACCCAAATACTTGACTGAGTTAAAGCCCTAAATTTTGACTGAGTTAAAGCCCAAACACTTGACTGAGCTAAAACCCAAACACTTGACTAAGTTAAAGCCCAAACACTTGACTGAGTTAAAGTCCAAACACTTGACTGAGCTAAAACCCAAATACTTGACTGAGTTAAAGCCCAAATACTTGACTGAGTTAAAGCCCAAACACATGACTGAGCTAAAACCCAACCACTTGACTGAGTTAAAGCCCAAACATTTGACTGAGTTAAAGTCCAAACACTTGACTGAGTTAAAGCCCAAACACTTGACTGAGTTTAAGTCCAAATACTTAACTGAGTTAAAGCAAATACTTGACTATGTTAAAGCCCAAATACTTTACTGAGTTAAAGCCCAAATACTCGACTGAGTTAAAGTCCAACCACTTGACTGAGTTAAAGCCCAAATACTTGACTGAGTTAAAGTCCAAATACTTGACTGAGTTAATGCAAATATTTGACTAAGTTAAAGCCCAAACATTTGACTGAGTTAAAGTCCAAACACTTGACTGAGTTAAAGCCCAAATACTTGACTAAGTTTAAGTCCAAATACTTAACTGAGTTAAAGCAAATACTTGACTATGTTAAAGCCCAAATACTTTACTGAGTTAAAGCCCAAATACTCGACTGAGTTAAAGTCCAACCACTTGACTGAGTTAAAGCCCAAACACTTGACTGAGTTTAAGTCCAAATACTTAACTGAGTTAAAGCAAATACTTGACTATGTTAAAGCCCAAATACTTTACTGAGTTAAAGCCCAAATACTTGACTGAGTTAAAGTCCAACCACTTGACTGAGTTAAAGCCCAAATACTTGACTGAGTTAAAGTCCAAATACTTGACTGAGTTAAAGCAAATACTTGACTAAGTTAAAGCCCAAACACTTGACTGAGTTAAAGCCCAAACACTTGACTGAGTTAAAGCCCAAATACTTGACTAAGTTTAAGTCCAAATACTTGACTGAGTTAAAGCAAATACTTGACTGAGTTAAAGTCCAAATACTTGACTGAGTTAAAGCAAATACTTGACTAAGTTAAAGCCCAAATACTTGACTGACTTGTAGCTAAAATACTTGACAGAGCCGCGAATTTTGGAGTATTAATGGTGACCTGAGGTAGAAAGTTACTGTGGTCTACATTTATTTTGTTATAATGAGTACATTCATTGGTATTTGTCAGCATGAATTCTTGAGTTAGACATGGAACAAAATGTTATAACCTGGCCCAGAGCTTATACAACATTTTTCATGCTCAACTCAAAATTGGTAATCAACCACACTTTCTAGAATTCATTTTATAGACACAGAGCACAAACACTTGAAAGTATTAATGCACATCTGAGGTAAAATGTTACAATTATTTCATTTATATTATTATAATGAGTCCAATCGTTTTTCAGTTGAAAATGAAATGTAGAGTTGAGCATGGAACCTTGGCCCTAAATTCATCAGTCTTGAGTGACGGTCTAAAAATCTGCAATTTTGTAATTTTCTTTAAAACCAAAAGAAATGAAAAATCTATAATTTTATAATCAATTTGTATAATACATTATTGGACTATATAAAAACATACCGGTAACTGAATATTTTGCTATTAAAAGTATCTAAAAAGTGAAAGTTTGCATTAGTCTGGGTTTTAGACTCAAAAGGTTGATGAATTTAATTAAGTCCTTATCTTCTTAAATATGTTATAAATTAACCACTAAAAATGTATAAATCACAGTTGAACACAAGCAAGAAACGTTGCACTGACCGATATTAATTTGCATATAACTACTAATTTACATGTAGAACCAAGGTCTTATACAGACAAGGAAAGCAACTGATTGAGATGTTATGAACGCTCGTAAAATCTCACAAAATCTCGTTTTCATATATCCTAACTTCCATTCATCCCAGAAATGCAATTAACAATCTTTCTTTGCACAATGAAATTCTCAACAAAAAGAGACCATGGCCAAAATGTTGTGTTTACAATTGTTGAAGTACTTATTATTATAAAATTTGTATACTGCAGGAAAGTACTAGATATTTTCCTTTGAACTGCAATATTTTAAATTCAAGATAATTTTGCATGTTTAAAACATTATAAAATACCTTAGGTTATATACACCTTACATTTTTTGTAAATGAAATCAGTTGCCTGTGAGGTCTGAATTATTTTAATTTGCCAAATTATTAATTCTTCGCATGCTATTTTATCAACATTTAGCAGAGAGATGCAAGTTTCTATCGTTCTATATAAGTCCTCCATAGAACCAAACCAAATAATAATTGTTTTTGTCAATCAAAATGACATTTTGTGTATTATCTCTGATTTATCAGTCTTTGTTGAATCAATGTGTGTGTGCATTTCATCACTGTGTGAATATTTTCAAATAAACAAAAATAAATAAAGAAAATTGTTTGTAGTATTTTAATATTCCTCTAACTATAATGTGAAGATAAAAAAAGTCAATTTGTTTGAATATTAAGCATCAGTTTTGTACCATTGAGGGCAAACAGACTAATAGTTAACCTATAAACCACTCTTACCTTGAACCCTGGGAGGTTAACCAGTACTCGAGCACACCCATCTCCACAAGTAATGGGTAACTTTCCCACTTGAACCAGCAGTGGGAGACAAATGACAATGAGACGTAATGTCATATATCAATCACGGAGACTGGGCAAACTGAGTTAAATGGGCCCACCTTCATGTGAAATAGATTGATTGAGTGATTGGATATTTAGCGTCATTTTTATGCCATCGAGGACTAACAGACGATCAGTTAACCAAACCACTGTTTTCCTGGATTCTGAAAGGTTAACCAGTACTCTAGCACACCCCATCTCTGCAAGTAATTGATAACTTTACCACTTGAATCAACAGTGAGAGATAAATGATAATGAGACACAATGTCATATATCAATTATCACGGAGACCGTTGCAGGGTGGGGTCATGTGAAATAGATAAGCTCAAACAAACAATAGTTTAAACTTATTTACTTTACTTTGATTGTGAAACAAGTTCTTTCAACTTAGGTAAATCATGCTCGAAGACTCAGTACTAAGCATATGCGGAAAAGTGTCTTGCTCAAGGACACCACACATAACCTTGGCAGAGGATCGTACCCACGACCCACCAATCAAGGGTTCGGTGCTCTACCACTGGACCACATGCTCCACGAAATACAAACAATACTAGCAGTGCTGCAGTATATCAATCATCACAGAAACAGGGTCATGTGAAATAGTATGTTCAAACAAACAATACTAGCAGTACTGCAGTGCTACTGTCAATACATTCTGTAACATGTATTTACCATTTAACATGTTTTCTCTTTTATTCGGCATATAGCGCCTTTTTTAACACTGTTTATCATATAATTTGTTTTTGTCTTTAACTTATTTATTTTACATTGACTGTAACACACAATCTACGTCTTCCTGAGTAGAACCAAGACTAAGCATTTGTGAATAAAATGTCTTACTCAAGGCCAACACACATATCCATGATTTTATTGATTCATTCAATGTCTAGATTATTTTTAGGTGCGTTACTTTTGTACATCAGGTCATTGGAAATGGGTAAGCTTTACTTCATATAGACACAACTTTGGACACCTAATATAGACGCCTTTGGACACCTAATATAGAAGGCTTTTGAATTATTGGGTGAATTATGTTTATATTAAATGACAGAGTGGAAAACAGTGCAGGAAGTAGGGTTAGGGTTTAGTAACGAGCAATCTGAACACTTCCTGCACTGTTTTTAAGGGCCTTCTGTGATTGGTGTGGGAAAACCCATATCTATGGAGTAAAGGGTTAAGAAAAGTTAGTTTTGAGTGTGGATATTGAGTTTTAAATAAATAAAGTGAGTTTAGACTAAGAAAAATGAGTTTTGCATGAGGAAAGTGAGTTTCAGGTAAGAAAAATGAGTTTCGAGTGAGTTTTGAGTAGGCCTAAGGAAAGTATTAATTTATTTATTTAAGCTTGATTGTGATGAAAGCTGGGAGCTTACAATGATAATAATAATAAATACTTTTATTAACAAGAGAACTCATTTGAATAAATTCAATCTTCCATGAGGCTCTTAACATATTTACAAAGTACAACATTACTAGTATTACTGATACATGGAAAAATCGCAAAGGAAGTATACATTTTGCGCTTCTGTAGATCTTTTGCAAAGCTCATGATTGTTTATGCTTAGGAAAATTCTTTTTGATAATGGTAGCTGCAGTAAACTCATTCTTGCTTTAAAGTCATTATGCGCCTCTGTTTGGCCATATGTTAGAGTAGAACCCTTATACGGAGTGGTTGGGTGTACAACGTGTGTTAAGGTTGTGTCTTAGCTGTACCGCATTTGTTGTTTAATTCTTATTAATACTTTGGATTTATATTCAGTTTAAACATATTTTATTTCCAATATTTATAATAATACAACATATTTATGAAACAATAAGAATAGAATTAGAACGAAAGATGAATCTTATAAAGTTCTTTTTACAAAAATACAAGTTTGGAAAATTTTTTACAAGAGATTATTTAATCAATTTTATTTAAAAATTTGAGAAAAAAGACAAGGAGAAACATATAATATTTCATATGGAAAAGAAAATGGAAATGCAGAAATCTTGGAGACTGGTGCACATTTGAGTGAGACTCGTGTCACATGAAGAGAAATTGGGCCGCTTGCAAATCACTATTTATATTCAAAATCTTTTACTCAACAAGATGAATTTTTGGACAACTACGAAAATAGTAATGCTTGTGTCATATGTAAGATTTTAGTAACCAAAAATTAAATTATTCACAGCATATCATGGATTAAGTTTCCACAATCAGAGGTCGGCACGAATAGTATCATAAAGATGACACCCCAGAAAGAAATGATATGTACTTCCGATACTTCCACAAGCACAAATGGGAGATTCAACAATGTTTTTTTAAATAGATGTTGGTTTAGGGAACTGCAATTAGTGCGTTATCATGCGTGCAGTATTTGTGCTCTTCTTATTCCCGTATTTTGTTACTTTAGTAATGTCGTTGTTAAGATGTAAAGTTGCTTAAACATAACCATAGCACTAGCATTTCGTGCAGCAGCTTGAAGACTGTTCCATTCTCGCGTTACAGAAGAAAAGATGTTGAATAAAGCTTTGTACGAGAAAATGGAATTTGTTAAGCATTTGTGGTTCTTAGATTATAGGCCAATGCTCAGTGACTGTATTTCTGATGAAGGACAAAACAAACTACACACATACCGTTTATCTTAAAATGATAAGTTGTAATAACGTGTTTCATAATAGCAATAAAATGAATACCGGTAAGTTAAAACTAAAAGAAAATTAATAAACGCAATGAACAATAATAATCAGATGATTATTTGACATATACTTATGCGGATAAAGTGACTTTGTCAAGGACAATACGCATTGCCGGGCAGAGGATCAAACTGTTTGCAATCGCCATCTCTGTCCACCGTGGTTGAGGTCTGCAGGTGGCATTCTGGCTCAACACGAATCGAGCTGCTACCACCTGCCATCTCGTACCAACACCTGGTCAAACGCAGAAAGAGATTGTTATAAACACAGAGGCCATTTGTTTCACCTCAGTAACAGAGACAATCAGCACTATGTCTATCGCTTACTTCATGCAAATCACCAATATTCGGTATGGACGGGTGATACATGATATTGCACATGAAAAACATTTCGTCTGGGCGTCAGGCATGTGTGAGGAAGAGCATATGAACGCTCGCTTATTCACACAAAATCTCTCTAAATCTTGTTTTCATTCATCCTAACTTTGCACATTAAAATTCTGTACACAAGGAGACAATTCCCAGCAAATTTTTGAAGTACTTATACTGCAACTAAAAATACTTGAACTTCCACTTCAAACTGTAGTGTTTTTAATTCAATATCATTTTGCACATTAAATTGCTAAACTGTTAATTCTTTGTTCGCTATTTTATCAACATTTTGTAGTGCAAGTTTTCTTTCTATATAGATCCTTGGTATGTATACAGAACGGAACAGCTAACCCGTCACCGACATTTTATGTACCTTGATATTTTTTTATTTTTTTTACAAAAAGTATCAAAGCAACTTTCTTGAAATTTGGACTTAATAAGAAAAAAAAACTGATATTTAAAACCAATACATAACTGTCCGTTTATGCTATATTTTGATAACCCTTTCAATATATTGAAGAAGATATTGGAAATACAAAAGTAGTGGGTTAGCTGCTCAGTTAAACACACACATGCACGCACTCATAATGGTTAGTTTAGTCAATAATAGAACTCACTCATAATGGTAAGTTTAGTCAATAATAGAACTCACTCATAATGATTAGTTTAGTCAACAATAGAACGCACTCATAATGGTAAGTTTAGTCAATGATGGAACTCACTCATAACTGTCTGTTTAGTCAATGATGGAACTCACTTATAACTGTTGGTTAAGTCAATGATGGAACAAACTCATAATAGTCAGTTTAGTCAATGGTGGAACTTACTTATAATAGTCAGTTTAGTCAATGATGGAACTCACACTTATAACAGTCAGTTTAGTCAATGATGGAACTCACTTATAATAGTCAGTTTAGTCAATAATGGAACTCACTTATAACAGTCAGTTTAGTCAATAATGGAACTCATTTATAAGTCAGTTTAGTCAATGATGGAACTCACACTTATAACAGTCAGTTTAGTCAATAATGGAACTCACTTGTAACAGTCAGTTTAGTCAATAATGGAACTCGCTTATAATAGTCAGTTTAGTTAATGATGGAACTCACTTATAACAGTCAGTTTAGTCATTGATGGAACTCACTTATATCAGTCAGTTTAGTTAATGATGCCAGTCAGTGGTGAAACAGAATCTAAAATACAAAACTGTTGCAGTTTTATCCATAATTTTATTCTTGATGGAAAGAAAATAAATATTTTAACAAATATTATGTGGTAATCTATAAAAATATCAATTAAATAGAAGAAACAAAAACATCAGCGGACAGTAATATGGAACAATACACTGAACATCTTCAAATTACAGTTACACAATAAAAAGTCACTGGGAATGTTTGTTAATGGTATTTGTATTCTCTAGGTCATTAGATGCATACTTTATCATGAGAGATATCTGTCTAACAGGAAACACATCCATTTTAACAAAGTTTCACTTTACACTGTTTCTGAAACTTAAATATCTACATGATGTATAACCCAGACCCAGTTAGCTCAGTCGGAAGCACATCTGACAATCAATCCAAGTTTTTTAAATTTAAGATGTGTTAACATGGGTAAAATTGATTACAACTTTGCTATTTGTCCCTTTAAGATGTATGAATACGGGTAAAATTTATAACAACTTTGCTAGAAGTCCCTTTAATATGTGTAAACATGGGTAAAATTTATTATAACTTTGCTAGAAGTCCCTTTAAGATGTGTGAACATGGGTAAAATTTAACTTTGCTAAAAGTCCCTTTAAGATGTATGAACATGGGTAACATTTATTACAACTTTGCTAGAAGTCCCTTTAAGTTGTGTGAACATAGGTAAAACTTATTATAACTTTGCTAGAAGTCCCTTTAAGATGTGTGAACATGGGTAAAATTTAACTTTGCTAAAAGTCCCTTTAAGATGTATGAACATGGGTAACATTTATTACAACTTTGCTAGAAGTCCCTTTAAGTTGTGTGAACATAGGTAAAACTTATTACAACTTTGCTAGAAGTCACTTTAAGATGTGTGAACATGGGTAACATTTATTATAACTTTGCTAGAAGTCCCTTTAAGATGTGTGAACATGGGTAAAATTTATTACAACTTTGCTAGAAGTCCCTTTAAGATGTGTGAACATGGGTAAAATTTATTACAACTTTACTAGAAGTCCCTTTAAGATGTGTGAACATGGGTAACATTAATTACAACTTTGCTAGAAGTCCATTTAAGATGTGTGAACATGTGTAAAATTTATTACAACTTTGCTAGAAGTCCCTTTAAGATGTGTGAACATGGGTAATATTTATAACAACTTTGCTAGAAGTCCCTTTAAGATGTGTGAACATGAATAAAATTTATTATAACTTTGCTGTTTGTATCCCCAAGAGAAGCTTTAAGGCCCAAAACTTTCTACTGGGGCAGAGAGTTATGTAGGAGTCGCTCATGAACAACAGCTGTTTTCTGTATCAGTCAGTTATTGTACAGTGTTCTAAAAATACACTATTACTCGTCTGCTAAAATGTGTATAAACACAGATCCATATGTATTTGTTTACAATTTAGAGTGCATGACCTCACAAACTCCTCCCTAGTATTTAAAATTTTTGGCAAAATTTGCCTCAGTACCATCTTGATGCTTTTATATTGCAGTTGGGGCTTTAAAATAAAATTTCACCTTAAATGTTAGGACATATGCTAATTGTCCAAAACTGTTGCTTTCTAAACTCTAAAAAAGTAATGAAGAATATAAGCTTCTATAAGCATTAAAGGCAAGCCAACATATTTACCCATATTGTTTTCTTTAAACTGGTTTAGTCCATGTATAAAACAACACTGTATTATTCCTAATACAAAAATTTCCATCACTGTCTAATTTCTACTTGCTAATTCATCACAAGATTACAATCTTTCAAACACCCAAAAAGTCTTGTATCAATTATACAATACAAATCCTTTATTTCGTAAATAGAGGCCTCCGGCCCATATACGTATCATTATTTACAAACATTTAGTAGTGTCAAAATATGAAATGAAATATGGCATACAATTTACGTGGAAATATTTTACAATATTCTTTTTTATTATAATTGTGATTCATTTTGAACCAAAATAAAGTGGATATATGCAGCTAGTTTCCTAAGTTTGCATGTTGCATTTGGTTGTAGTAGCTGATAAAAAGGTATTTTCACCAAAATACCAAGACTGTAAACATTGTAATCTCAGATCCGCATATCTCGGACACAGAAAAATACATGATATTCGTCTTCTATATTGTTTATATTTGCATGAATATAACAATATGTACACTTTCTGTCTTGCCTTTCAATATTTTTGTGGCAACAAGCTTCTATTTTGAGCTTGTAACTAGAACATCGAAAACAGGCAAGAGATTTTTTATGCAAAACAAAGATATTTTTCTGGATTTAATAAAGTTTTGAAATACTTATAAGTGAAACAACTTGTGGATTCTGCAATACTTCTATGCCAGTACTGGGTCATGCAATCTGATAGTCGTTGTTTAAATGCTAAAATAAACATATTAATATCCCCCATTTCATGTGAAATCAAAACATACCTGAATCCATATCAAAATAATAATTTATTGACACTTGAAGCTCAAGTTTTTCTTCCAACATCATCTAAATCTTTAAGCATTCTATAACAATGTTTTGGATATCAGTGATTTGGCATATGTATTATTTTACACCAGTACTTAATGCAATTTGTATGATAAGTAACACAAAGGAATTTTTCCACACTCGCCGAGCGCTACACTATTATTTACAGAACTATTAACACCTAAAAATTATTTACAAAAATCAGCTTGAACTGACTCAATTGTACTTGAATATTCGTAACCCCATATCACTGATGCATAACACAATATAAGTTTTACCACTGAATCAAACAATTTAAACAATTTTTATGAAAAAATCGTCTAAGTGGCCTTTGATAATTTCGAATAGAATATATAGCTTTTTTGGCCTGTGTCAGAAACATTCAGATATCTATTTGTAAGAATTTATTATGATTAAATACCAGTACAAAGTAAATAAAATTATTTATGAACAAGTTTTGAGTGAGTGATATGTAAAGAGTTCATAAATGAAACATGGTAGTTTAAACCAGATTTCAAAACCAAAGAAGTTAATATAAAGATATTACTAAATGATCAGAGTGAAAAATAAAAGCAAGGAATAAAATGAACAAGTTCATGCATGCCAAATACTCTGCATACCAAGGACTTATATAGAGAAGGAAAAGCAACTGATTTAGATGAATCGCGCAAAATCTCGTTTTCATTCATCTCAGAACACAAATCAAAATGGTTTCTTCGCACAATGAAATCATCTTAAAAACAAGACTATTCAAGTGAATTGTGTTTAAAATTGTTGATTATAAAGTTTGTACATTGCAACAGAGAAATGAAGATAAAAACTTGAACTTGACTTCAAACTACTTTAACCAAAGAGCATGTTTATAACATGATGAACAACATAAGTCACTTTGTGTTTCCAAGTTTATTACAGATAAAATAAATTGTTACTATATATAAGGACTTATATAGACAAGGAAAAGCAACTGATTTAGATGTTATGAACGCTCGGGTATTCACACAAAATCTCATTTTCAAATATCCAAACTTCCATTCATTTCAGAAATTAAAATTCTTTCTTTGCACAAATGAATTCTCTACAAAACAAGACCCATTCCCATCAAAATGTGTTGAACATTGTTGAAATACTTATGATTATAAAATGTGTATACTGTAACTAAATAATCAAGGAAAGTACTAGAAATTTTACATCAAACTGCAATATTTCAAATTCAAGATCATTTTGCGTGTTCAAACATCTAAGATTACATAAACCTTACATTTTTTGTATTTTAAAAAGAAATCAGTTGCCTGTAAAATGTGAATGCCAAAGTTTGCCAAATGATTAATTCTTCGCATGCTATTTTATAAACATTTAGAGAGGTGCAGGAAGATAGAAGTTTCCTATCCTTATACACAAGTCCTTGCAACAGACAATAGAATCTTTCACAAAAACACTGTTTTGTGTTTCCAAGTCTACTGGTACTCACCAGAGATAAAAATGAAATGTTTTTATCAGTAAACATATCAAAATATAGAGTTAACCCACAAGGCAATGCCTTCATTACATATGAATGAAAAACTCTTGTTTAGCTTCAATAAAGGAGTCGCAGCAAATGTAAATATTAAAAAAAAAAGACCACCTTCAAAACTGCCGACATGCTCATATATGATGCAATAACGCTAACATATACTGAAAACAAACTGTGACGAGGCAACAGACGAACACTTAATTGCAAAGGATATTAACAGGAAATTATACCAAAATCCCTTACAAAGGCAATAAAAAAAATAATGAACATGAATGAATGAATACGGTTTTACGGCGTACCAACACATAGGTTATTTGCCACAAACAGGAAGGATTCCAGGTTCACTCTACATGTACAAAAACAACAAATTAACATACAGATTAAAAAAATACATCAACAAATGAATATGGAGAATGAACCTAGAACCTTGATACCTGCAGAACTGCATTTTATATTGTATTACTCAATTTGTCGCTTCTTACGACATGCATAAGCCACAGTGATCCTATTCTTGCCATCACTCATGGCTCCCTGGAACCACACAGGGGTTGATAATTTAACCATAATAGTGAACATGACAAAAAACTGATAAAATAAACATGACACCCATTCGGAGGATTCCTACCCCTCTGCAGAGATCGACAGTGATTCTATCCTTAGCCGGAACCACACAGGCTTTAACATGAAAGGCATTTTACATGAACCTGAACCTGGGATCACTTGATAGGAATCTCAAATATTAGAACATGCACTCCACATGAAGAATAGTTAAGTATTCTGCATTCACTTAACAATTAACCTATCAGGTGATGTGTTTATTTAATGATCACTTCTGTTCCAATTCCAAAATCTTGTTACGGATTGTCAGCATCAACTATGACATGTTCTATTTCATGGTTTACTTTCCGTCTAACAATAACATAATGACTTATTTTATGATTTCAATGATACTGGTGGACTGATATATTCCATGGTAATGCATTCACATTTCAACTAATGATTGGGTAATGGGTATATAGTAAACAAACATTTTTAACATTTATGCCTTGTTATTAGTTATGTTATTTTATTTTATTATGTTTATTTACCACATTCTCATACCTCAAGATTGTCAAATGTATTTAATTAAACTTTAACAGACCCTGAAACCACATGACAAAGAGGTAAACGTGCTATGAATTGTGGGACAGACAGGGAATTCCCTGCTTGTTTATTTGGTGATAACAGACAGACGTCAGAAGATGTCAGAGACTAGGACAAACTCTGATTTGATATATGAAAGTCGTCTCCTGTGATACATTCAGAGATCATACATGAATGCGCAAGGGAGTGGAGGGGAAGGCTTTTGTTTCATTGTTAATTTTGCTTAAAGGCAGTATGTCAGAAAAAATCATTATAAATATTTCTATAAAACAAGAGTTGTCAGAAGACCAACAAAGCTTGCCTCTGGGTGTCTAAGTCCAAAAAGGGCCATAACTGTGCCAAAATACAATCCAGAGTTATGGTTCTTGTCTGTGTGTGTTCCATTGATGATGGTGAACACACATGCAAAGTTTCATTCACATCCAATGAATGGTTGCATAGATATCTTAAACTTAAACGCACAAGTTTAACCTGGGTGTCTACAGTGCCTACAATGAAGCCGGGGTCATGACAATAGCTCTCCTAAGACTTTGTCCCGGCGAGCTAAAAAAATAATTTGAAGATCATAATATCTTAGTATCATTTATAAATGAATTGAATTTCAAATCTGCGAAAAATGATATTTTAGTCGGAGTGGTCAAAATGAAACAAAACAAATATCATGCACATACAGCTTGACGATCTTCACCTCGTCAATTTGACTCAAATGAAACCAATTCAACAATATGTAACCAAAATGACAGATAAAAAAGAAATCATGCCACTTATTTGACACGTCACAAAGTGTTGCAATTTAAAGCAAGAAATGGAGCGAGTAGGTCATGTTAGGAAATCCCTTTTTTGGCCTGTTTAAATAGATCTATAGCCATATGGACAAGTGAGTATATAGAGGTGTGATATATGGAAGAAAATGTTTTTTAAAATTTTGGAAAATTCTGATATACTTCTTTTTAGCTTTGCTTAAATAGTAAATATTTCATAAAAAATTTGAGTGATTAATCAAACATTCTTTGTTACATAATTCGCTGATTAAAACAAGAAAATTGCTCACCTGTGACATTAAAGCTAGTGCCAAAGATATATTTTTTATTAATATGCAGGTCATATCATTATCAAATATGCAAGTGTCCTAACCCTGGTATTTATTATCTAATTTGACAACTATAACAGCTTGTACAATATCTTATGGTTATATAACTTCTGAGTAAGTTTGATGAAGACCCAATAAAAAATATAGGTGCTAGGGTGTATATAACGTTAAAATAAATAGACTGGAGATGGACCATGAACACAGAGTGCCGCTCAGAACAGCTCATCTTGAGCTTTGCTGAGGTGAGCTTAAAAAACAAACAAAACATAACTTCAATATTCTACAATAATAACAATATTTTGGAAAGAGTTACAGTACATGCTCTAAACATTTACTCTGAGTAAATATATATCCATTTGTCCTCTAATAAATTATGGGTGAAGAAAATGAATGAAAGTCTCCGTGACAAGGTCTATCAGTGAAAACAGCAATACGAATAATCACATATTGTCATCACTGAACACGATATGAAACATGTTGTTAATTGGACATATTGTGATTTCATTGGTCTGTGATAGTTGATCCACGACATTGTATATCCTGAATTTTGATTGGCTGAAAATCTATACTTGATGAGAATTTCAAGAAGATTGTGAACGCCGCAGACACATGCCATCTACTGAATATTTCTGTGTCCTGAATGCCCATGTCATTGCAATTGTTTCAAGAACTGTGATTCAAATGACTTTTTTATACATGCAATGACAGCAGATCACTTTATTTCAAGAAATGTGATCCACAAAATTCATGATTGAGATGAAGTTGTATCACATTGATCCACATAACTCTATACATATGTGATGAACGGAGATCACTTTTATTTCAACAAACTGTGATCCACAGAGTTAGAGTTAGAATGTCGTCACTCGTGTTGTTTGTGACACTATGAAAGCTGTTGCTGAGGCTAATACTGGTCTCACTCAGAGTCGTGGGTGTAGAAATCCCTTTCTGTTGTTTTCTAACGTTCCAATGTAAACACTCGGCAAGTCTGTCAAACCAGTCATCTTTCTGGTCCTTGGCCCAAACAGCAGGAAGTGGAAACTGGGCAGGTGTGATTGGCACACTAAAGTTAATCATTATAAATTTTAGATATTTGTATTATCAGATTTTTGTTGTTGTTTTTTTTATTTGATTTGATTTGTTTATGGTGATATATATGTCATAAGGGCTTTTCCAGAATTAAATGTATGGGGGGGTCGGACAGCAGTATAATTAAAATTTTATGCCTGGTGGGTGTTTTCCTAAAAAAAATATGATGCCTTGCGGGGTAAAAGCTTATTAAAATTTTATGCCTTGCCGGTATTTCCGTCTCTGAACCGAATTTTTTCTTCAACACCGTTTTTCTTCTCGAAATTTGATACATTTTCTGCCCAAATATTTCCTCCCGTCGTATACAAAAACATTCCCCTGTCCTTCCCCATGTACCGCACCGAGTCAACATCCCGCAGCGTCTAGATTTCGGCGAGCGTCTTATCTTTATCGCAGCAGAAACTGCGGTCTTTTAAATTTACCTTGATTTGACCTTTATGTTTGCCACTGACACGCGTGTTGTAACGATTGTAATACACAACCTCCAGTCATCATGACCAAGTGAACGTTTTACGTGACTACACAGTTGGACACTCGATACACTGGTGATATTAATATTAGAAATTGTCTTCAATTCACTTTTTCATCTCAAACTGATTGATCTTTTTTGTTAAGACCGCCATAATATAATTACATCACCCGACAACAACATATGATTTAATTTGTTTGTTTGAAATAAAGTATAATTATCTACCTTCGGACTTCCCGAAAAGGGACAAGAAACATACTCTTAGTCGTGAATAAATTATTAACACGGAAATGTACGAGCTAATCAGATGGCGGAATACACTCGTAGCAGGCCGTAACCACGTCTACTTTATTAAATTGATGCCGAGATGCCGTGTCACAAAATTATCTCCTCATGTAAATTTTACGAATTATATATCAATATTTGACGTATCGGATATGTTTACAAATACTCCAATACGGATATGAATATACAGACGTGTATATTATTAAATTCCGCAAAAACTACGATTGAACTCTACGGCGGCATTGCTATAATTATATGCATATCCGCGCTGTTTGTCAGATAGTGTAAAACACTAAATTATTCGGCACAAAAAGAAACCCCAAGAAATGCAAAGTCTATTGTGACAACAAATCTAAATTAAGACATTGCGTTAGCAGTGAAAATAAAATCAACATTCTCAGGTATGTCATCCCACACCCTATACGCCTCATTCTTACCCCAGTGTCTGAAAAAATCATGGCGAAAAGCAGATGTTTCTTAACGGTCGTACAAAAACATAAATTGGACTGTGAAATTGTCTTTGAGCATCCATAACCGGATTGTTTGCCATCGGGTGTGCGAAATGAGGTCAAATTAGATTAAACCTTTATCGATAGTAGGGAGTAAATAACATGTGTTATAATAATGTTTGTTTCACTGTCAGAGTGACATCATCGGACATTGGCACAAGGCGTTAATGAAAGGGACAGCGTGTTCATTCTGTGCATAAATTTAGGCATGTGTAGCATAACTCTCTTTACGGATCTTATCAATTTAATAGTAATTCTTTTTTAAGAAATTAGTTTACTGAAAATAAACATTTTAGAAGACAACTAGTTACAAACAAACACTAACCTTTAATTATTATTATGTTGTGTTTTTTTTCTCGTTTGTTATCTATAGTGCCCCTTTATCTAATTCTCGACCTGAGGTAATTTGTGACGTAATCACTTGCATATCACAAGCGTTACAGTAACAAAACATTAGAAAGGGGATTTTAGCCTCTTTTTTATTTTTATTTTGTGCGTGGTGGTATTTTATCTAATTAAAATTTTATGCATGGTGGTATATATCATAATTAAATTTTATGCTCTGTGGGTAAAAAAAATAAGTGCCGTCCGACCCCCCCATACATTTAATTCTGGAAAAGCCCTAAATAAAAGATTCATCAAGCGCATTAACATAAAATGATTACAGAAATATTAACATGTATTTTAAATAATATATTAAACTAGTTAACTATTTAATATTATATATATCAGCTATCACAGATTTAATATTTAATCTTCTTATGTAAGTATTCAACTTAGCTGAAATATTGATTAATAATTTAGAGACATATACAGGTCTATATTTCCACAGGATAACCCATAAAGTTTTACAACTTATTTTCAATGGCTCCTATTGCTATCAGGCTACTAGTTGTTGTACAACTTATTTCCAATGGCTCCTATTGCTATCAGACTACTAGTTGTTGTACAACTTATTTTCAATGACTCCTATTGCTATCAGGCTACTAGTTGTTGTACAACTTATTTCCAATGGCTCCTATTGTTATCAGGCTACTAGTTGTTTTACAACTTATTTCCAATGGCTCCTATTGCTATCAGGCTTCTAGTTGTTGTACAACTTATTTTCAATGGCTCCTATTGTTATCAGGCTACTAGTTGTACAACTTACAACTTATTTCCAATGGCTCCTATTGCTATCAGGCTACTAGTTGTTGTACAACTTATTTCCAATGGCTCCTATTGTTATCAGGCTACTAGTTGTACAACTTACAACTTATTTCCAATGGCTCCTATTACTATCAGGCTACTAGTTGTTGTACAACTTATTTCCAATGGCTACTATTGTTATCAGGCTACTAGTTGTACAACTTATTTCCAATGGCTCCTATGGCTATCAGGCTACTAGTTGTTGTACAACTTATTTCCAATGGCTCCTATTGCTATCAGACTACTAGTTGTTGTACAACTTATTTTCAATGACTCCTATTGCTATCAGGCTACTAGTTGTTGTACAACTTATTTCCAATGGCTCCTATTGTTATCAGGCTACTAGTTGTTTTACAACTTATTTCCAATGGCTCCTATTGCTATCAGGCTTCTAGTTGTTGTACAACTTATTTTCAATGGCTCCTATTGTTATCAGGCTACTAGTTGTACAACTTACAACTTATTTCCAATGGCTCCTATTGCTATCAGGCTACTAGTTGTTGTACAACTTATTTCCAATGGCTCCTATTGTTATCAGGCTACTAGTTGTACAACTTACAACTTATTTCCAATGGCTCCTATTACTATCAGGCTACTAGTTGTTGTACAACTTATTTCCAATGGCTACTATTGTTATCAGGCTACTAGTTGTACAACTTATTTCCAATGGCTCCTATGGCTATCAGGCTACTAGTTGTTGTACAACTTATTTCCAATGGCTCCTATTGCCATCAGGCTACTAGTTGTTGTACAACTTATTTCCAATGGCTCCTATTGCTATCAGGCTACTAGTTGTTGTACAACTTATTTCCAATGGCTCCTATTGCCATCAGGCTACTAGTTGCTTTACAACTTATTTCCAATGGCTCCTATTGTTATCAGGCTACTAGTTGTTGTACAACTTATTTCCAATGGCTCCTATTGTTATCAGGCTACTAGTTGTACAACTTACAACTTATTTTCAATGACTCCTATTGCTATCAGGCTACTAGTTGTTGTACAACTTATTTCCAATGGCTCCTATTGTTATCAGGCTACTAGTTGTACAACTTACAACTTATTTCCAATGGCTCCTATTGCTATCAGGCTACTAGTTGTTGTACAACTTATTTCCAATGGCTCCTATTGTTATCAGGCTACTAGTTGTACAACTTACAACTTATTTCCAATGGCGCCTATTGCTATCAGGCTACTAGTTGTTGTACAACTTATTTCCAATGGCTCCTATTGTTATCAGGCTACTAGTTGTTTCACCAACATTTTCTGAAGTTTTACTTAAAAAATTACAACTTAAAAATGACTGGTTACGTAAATATTCTTTAATCAATATAAATGTATATAACTGCAGTTTTTTTTAGCCAATCTAAAATCACCTGGATGCTTTTCATAGATTTTTAAGTATTTATATATATGCTTAAAAATATGTTGAAACAAGAGCTGGATGTGACATATTCATAATAAAAATGTTAAAATATATTTAATTCTGTTAATGAAATTGAATATTTTATTTTTAGATATTTTTAACAAGTTTCATTTAGTTATTGAATAGATCATATATAGTCAAATATACATGTAACTAATTAGAATTAATTTTTTTTAGACATCTTTACTTCAGTTAATTAAATTAAATATATATTTTTACGATAAATGAATAAAACAGTTTTTACTAAAAATGGAAAGTGACATTTCATTGTATAACAAGTCTGAAAGAAAACATTGATTTTTTTAATGGGGTTTAATGCCATTTTTAACACATTTCAGATTATATAATGGCATATCTAGTATTATTGGGGCAGATGACCTCAGAATGAATCTGAGTAGAACCACCATCCATCTACAAGTACACTCGGGTCCCGTTACAATGTTATATAGAGATAATAACCTTGAAAAAAAGCGATGTCGGTTATTCACACCTATTGTTCTGTGCGACTCTAACTGAATGGTATTGTTTGCATTGTAACGTGATACAATGCCTTTTTCGTTACAACAGATACACTTAGATATGTATATAATTAATAAAAAAAAAAGAAAAGAAAAACTTTTTCGTGAAGAAAAACATTTTCATGTTTTGATAAAACTAAAATTGGCAGCCATTTCGGCTTAACCTGGAAGTATAAAACAACAACGTTGTCTATATAAAACAACGGTGTCTATATATAACAACGGTGTCTATATAATTTTTTTTAACTAAGCCGCCATGTTTTTTGACAAATCAAGATGGCTTGAACAAACTTGAAAGAGGGTCACCCAAGGAACATTTCTGTAAAGTTATATCAAAATTGGCCCAGTGGTTTCAGAAGAGAAGTTGTTAGAAGCTAAAAGTTAACAATGGACGACAGACGACGGACACCAGGCAATCACAAAAGCTCACCTGTGAGCTAAAAAATATTTACAACAATAAAATAAATAAAAATAAGTTTGTGTTTATAATGTGATTAAATACCCGCAGTATATTTATACCTGTCAACTGCTTGGTTGATCATGTGATCACTCGATAATAACAAAGTTTGCACATGGCTTCCGTGTTTGGCGCGTGTCAGCACCTATTGAATCACTCGGATTATTACGAACTGTTGATGCTCAATGCTGGCATGAATCAATCACTTAAACTATCCTTTAAACTACCATGAGGTAAAGATTATAACAGATTATTCTAATTAAGGCTAACTGGTGAGTAGAAGACAAGCGATGATCAAATAAAAAACATGGCAATCATATCTTGTGTGGTTGTCATTTGATCATTTGCGCAGATTTTCAAGTTTTATATTCCCACACCCCCAACACCGAAAAACTAGGAGCCAACAAAAAACGTATTATAATTGAATTCGCGTTATATCAGACTGAGTTATAACAGGACCGCAGTGTAACTGGCAAACTCTCTCACAGTAATTTTTTTGGTGTGTGCAGTACTCAAACCTACAACCTTAGTGGTGAGAGTTCAGTGATCTTGAGATGGTGTCTTAGACCACTCGACCAGAGAGGACCATTAGTATTACATACCTATCTCCATCACATATCTCCTGTCTGTTTCTACCATCAAATGACACCATTGCAGAATTTCTTGCTTCTGGTGACAACATAATCTGTTTTGAAGTAAAATATTTAGGACAGAGTCAGAAATATTTCTATGTGAAAATACTTAATGATTTCCTCAACAATATAATCAAGGACTTCTATATTAAATTATATTCAATTATCTTAACTTCCTTTCATCTTAGGAATACAAATCATAAATGTTCAAAATAATTTGTATATTGCCACTGAAAAACAACATTACTTCAAAAAGCAAGTATTAATTAAAGATGATTTTGCATGATCATAATACATTTAAGGTTGCATACAATTTACATTTTGTGTACAAAAAAACAGCTGAGAATTTTGAAAGGTCAGTTAGTCCTTTGGGTGCTATTTTATCAACATTTACCATATATTCCTTAATTAACGCCCCCGGGGGAGTTACATTTTACATAAAAAAGCAAATTTAACAACAGTTAAAAATACAATTAAACCAATAAAACCATGGAAAAAACCTTAAATCCGGTTTAAATCCCCGAAAAAGTGGTTCAGAATTATTTTAGAGTGAATGAAATAATCGACATAGGATGAAAAAAAGCTGAAAATCTGTATGAAATTACAAGTCTGCGTACTGGAATATCCGAATTTATGGTCAGTGTACTCTTCACTTTAAATCACTTGGACGCTTGCTCTTATCAACTTGAACAATGAGCTTTCAGCGTACACAGACTAACTGCATTTTCTGACATTTTGTAATGTTTTAATCGGCAGGCGGTATTTTGACTAGTATTAAACAGCAAATAACGGGAAGTATTTGTTCAACCAAAAGTGGTTAAGTGGTCACCCATGATATAAATAATGGGTTAAAGAGTTCAAAGGTAATAAACACATCGCTAATTGTTGTCTGTGTAACAAAATAATCGATCAGGGAAAGATGGGCAAATACGCAATCAAATCGCATATACGTTTCAATTTTTTAATTTTCCAGAAAAATAGGTGGGGGGCGTTTATTAGAGTGGGGGCGTTTATAAGGGAATATACAGTAGATTTCTATCCTTCTCTAAAGAAGTTCCTTGAAAGAATACAGAAAAGCTTATTTTGGATTTAAGTGTTATTCTTAGCTTATCATCACAAATAATAATGCATCAATACATATGCATATAAAGAAAAACAAGAAATAAATTCAAATGTTGTAAAACGAGTGAATATGAAAATTAAATGTTTTAGCGTCCAGTTTATACTAATTCATTTTAGGTCAATTAGGAAGTTTATAAGTACGGCCAGTCCACTTCCTGAGTAGAACCATTAATAAGTATTGCCCTCGGGTCCAGTTGGAGATGGAATCAGGCCCTGCTTGATTGTTTCGAAATATGGTTTTTGGGAGCAGAGTGAGCCATGAATCAGCAGATCCACAAACTTTTAGGTAGGCACTCTAATCCATGGCAACTATTGTAAAATATAATGTTGTGTGCTGTGATATGTATTGTATCATGTGATTAACTGTGTCATGTGATGTGGTATGTCATACACCAAAATATACTGCCTTCTATCTTGCAACTCACAAGATGTAACTTGTATCATGTGATGCAATCACAGATAGAACTTGTATCATGTGTTATGTGATATAACTTGTATCATGTGTTATGTGATATAACTTGTATCATGTGATATGTGTTTTTGATATATACATGTAACTTGTATACAAGTTAATACAAGTTGTGAGATATTCTTTATGTGATGTGAGCTCAGATCGAACTAGTATGATATGATACGAGTTACAAGATAAAATTGTATCATGTGATGCGATACATGAGATATAACTTGTATCATGGGTACAATGATACAAAACTTGTATCATGTGATAAAGTGTTATGAGACATGTATCATTTTATATGACTCTTAAGACATAGCTTGTATCATGTGAGACTAGACATGAGATATAATTTGTATTATGTTAATCCATAACTTATATGATGTTAATCCATAACTTGTATTATGTGATTCGCCCTACAAGGTATGGAAATACGTTCAGTATACATACCTTTAACTCCACCCCTGCTGGAACAACAATAAGTCTGAATGACAAGGAATGTGGGCATATAGGCGTTATCATGATTGCTGGAACATTGGGATGAATCATTGAGGCACCAGCAGCCACCACATACCGGGTATGCTGTACTGCCAGTTGGTGTGGAGATTATTAAACCTGAAATAAGTAAGTTAGTTGTGTGACGACAGGAATATTAGAATAAATAGTATCTACAGTGACTAACATTGTGCTCATTATGGTGAAGATCTGATGGCAGATCAGAAAACCAGGGTTTTCCATGGCTCTCAAAATTTGAGTTTTTGTCACACTAATTTATTCAAATATCCCTTAAAATTCTCTAATCTGTCTATGAAGTGTGAGAGAATACATGTGAAACATATACAGTAACAAAATCATAGGGTTATTAATGTGGGATCGTATTATACATAAAAAAAACACACAACTTGAGGTCATATGACATATGATGACTATAAATTTGTAGAAAAAAATGTTCCAATCAAAATATTTAGATATGATGTGTTTTTTTAACATTGGAATGAATAGAGGATCTTATATGAGTAATTATTTATTATTAACTTTATTAAACATGTTTGTCCCCCCACCTCACCCCCAAGTTTAATAAATGAGCATGAATGTAAGATTCGTTTTGTCACATAAATCAGAAAAAGTTTACATTTACCATTTATTTATCAGATCACCTCTATAACAAACAAGCAAAAAAATCAGGTATATTTCTTTGTGCGAGTCATCATATGACGTAATGTCACAAAATAACGCCATTTATATACATGTATTCATGCAAGCAGGAAAGTATTTCAGCAATTTACATACACCGGCACTGTAAATTATGTGATAATACAATATCTGACTCACCATCTCCTTGTACTGATGTGACATGTCTACCCTCCACATACAGGTTTATGTTACAATATCTGAGTCACCATCTCCTTGTACTGATGTGACATGTCTTCACTCCACATACAAGTCAATATTACAATATCTGATTCACCATCTCCTTGTACTGATGTGACATGTCTACCCTCCACATACAGGTCTATATTACAATATCTGACTCACTATCTCCTTGTACTGATGCGACATGTCTACCCTCCACATACAGGTGTATATTACAATATCTGACTCACTATCTCCCTGTACTGATGCGACATGTCTACCCTCCACATACAGGTCTATATTACAATATCTGACTCCTCATCTCCTAGTGCTGATGTGACATGTATACCCTCCACATACAGGTCTATATTACAACATCTGACTCACCATCTCCTTGTACTGATGTGACATGTCTACCCTCCACATACAGGTCTATATTACAATATCTGACTCACCATCTCCTTGTACTGATGTGACATGTCTACCCTCCACATACAGGTCTATATTACAACATCTGACTCACCATCTCCTTGTACTGATGTGACATGTCTACTCTCCACATACAGGTCTATATTACAACATCTGACTCACCATCTCCTTGTACTGATGTGACATGTCTACTCTCCACATACAGGTCTATATTACAATATCTGACTCCTCATCTCCTAGTGCTGATGTGACATGTCTACCCTCCACATACAGGTCTATATTACAACATCTGACTCACCATCTCCTTGTACTGATGTGACATGTCTACCCTCCACATACAGGTCTATATTACAACATCTGACTCACCATCTGCCTGTACTGATGCGACATGTCTACCCTCCACAAACAGGTCTATATTACAATATCTGACTCACTATCTCCCTGTACTGATGCGACATGTCTACCCTCCACATACAGGTCTATATTACAATATCTGACTCACCATCTCCTTGTACTGATGTGACATGTCTACCCTCCACATACAGGTCTATATTACAATATCTGACTCACCATCTCCTTGTACTGATGTGACATGTCTACCCTCCACATACAGGTCTATATTACAACATCTGACTCACCATCTCCTTGTACTGATGCGACATGTCTACCCTCCACAAACAGGTCTATATTACAATATCTGACTCACTATCTCCCTGTACTGATGCGACATGTCTACCCTCCACATACAGGTCTATATTACAATATCTGACTCACCATCTCCTTGTACTGATGTGACATGTCTACCCTCCACATACAGGTCTATGTTACAACATGTGACTCCACATCTCTTTGTACTGATGTGACATGTCTACCCTCCACATACAGGTCTATGTTACAATATCTGACTCACCATCTCCTTGTACTGATTTGACATGTCTACCCTCCACATACAGGTCTATGTTACAATATCTGACTCCTCATCTCCCTGTACTGATGTGACATGTCTACCCTCCACATACAGGTCTATGTTAAAATATCTGACTCACTATCTCCTTGTACTGATGTGACATGTCTACCCTCTACATACAGGTCTATGTTACAATATCTGCCTCACCATCTCCTTGTACTGATGTGACATGTCTACCCTCCACAAACAGGTCTATATTACAATATCTGACTCCTCATCTCCTAGTGCTGATGTGACATGTCTAGCAACCACATACAGGTCTATATTACAATATCTGCCTCACCATCTCCTTGTACTGATGTGACATGTCTACCCTCCACATAAAGGTCTATGTTACAAAATTTGACCCACCATCTCCTTGTACTGATGTGACATGTCTACCCTCCACATACAGGTCTATATTACAATATCTGACTCACCATCTCCTTGTACTGATGTGACATGTCTACCCTCCACAAACAGGTCTATATTACAATATCTGTCTCACCATCTCCTTGTACTGATGTGACATGTCTACCCTCCACATATAGGTCTATATTACAATATCTGACTAACCATCTCCTTGTACTGATGTGACATGTCTACCCTCCACATATAGGTCTATATTACAACATCTAACTCACCATCTCCTTGTACTGATGTGACATGTCTACCCTCCACATACAGGTCTATATTACAATATCTGACTCACCATCTCCTTGTACTGATGTGACATGTCTACCCTCCACATACAGGTCTATATTACAATATCTGACTCACCATCTCCTTGTACTGATGTGACATGTCTAACCTCCACATACAGGTCTATATTACAACATCTGACTCACCATCTCCTTGTACTGATGTGACATGTCTACCCTCCACATACAGGTCTATATTACAATATCTGACTCACCATCTCCCTGTACTGATGTGACATGTCTACCCTCCACATACAGGTCGATATTACAATATCTGACTCACCATCTCCCTGTACTGATGTGACATGTCTACCCTCCACATACAGGTCTATATTACAACATCTGACTCACCATCTCCCTGTACTGATGTGACATGTCTACCCTCCACATACAGGTCTATATTACAATATCTGACTCACCATCTCCCTGTACTGATGTGACATGTCTACCCTCCACATACAGGTCTATATTACAACATCTGACTCACCATCTCCCTGTACTGATGTGACATGTCTACCCTCCACATACAGGTCTATATTACAATATCTGACTCCTCATCTCCCTGTACTGATGTGACATGTCTACCCTCCACATACAGGTCTATATTACAATATCTGACTCATCATCTCCTTGTACTGATGTGACATGTCTACCCTCCACATACAGGTCTATATTACAATATCTGACTCACCATCTCCTTGTACTGATGTGACATGTCTACCCTCCACATACAGGTCTATATTACAATATCTGACTCACCATCTCCTTGTACTGATGTGACATGTCTACCCTCCACATACAGGTCTATGTTACAATATCTGACTCACCATATCCTTGTACTGATGTGACATGTCTACCCTCCACATACAGGTCTATGTTACAATATCTGCCTCACCATCATTGTACTGATGTGACATGTCTACCCTCCACATACAGGTCTATATTACAATATCTGACTCACCATCTCCCTGTACTGATGTGACATGTCTACCCTCCACATACAGGTCTATATTACAACATCTGACTCACCATCTCCTTGTACTGATGTGACATGTCTACCCTCCACATACAGGTCTATACTACAATATCTGACTCACCGTCTCCTTGTACTGATGTGACATGTCTACCCTCCACATACAGGTCTATATTACAACATCTGACTCACCGTCTCCCTGTACTGATGTGACATGTCTACCCTCCACATACAGGTCTATATTACAACATCTGACTCACCGTCTCCCTGTACTGATGTGACATGTCTACCCTCCACATACAGGTCTATATTACAATATCTGACTCACCGTCTCCTTGTACTGATGTGACATGTCTACCCTCCACATACAGGTCTATATTACAATATCTGACTCACCATCTCCTTGTACTGATGTGACATGTCTACCCTCCACATATAGGTCTATATTACAACATCTGACTCACCATCTCCTTGTACTGATGTGACATGTCTACCCTCCACATATAGGTCTATATTACAACATCTGACTCACCATCTCCTTGTACTGATGTGACATGTCTACCCTCCACATACAGGTCTATATTACAATATCTGACTCACCATCTCCCTGTACTGATGTGACATGTCTACCCTCCACATAGAGGTCTATATTACAATATCTGACTCACCATCTCCTTGTACTGATGTGACATGTCTACCCTCCACATAGAGGTCTATATTACAATATCTGACTCACTGTCTCCTTGTACTGATGTGATATGTCTACCCTCCACATACAGGTCTATATTACAATATCTGCCTCACCATCTCCTTGTACTGATGTGACATGTCTACCCTCCACATACAGGTCTATGTTACAATATCTGACTCACCATCTCCTTGTACTGATGTGACATGTCTACCCTCCACATACAGGTCTATGTTACAATATCTGACTCACCATCTCCTTGTACTGATGTGACATGTCTACCCTCCACATACAGGTCTATGTTACAATATCTGCCTCACCATCTCCATGTACTGATGTGACATGTCTACCCTCCACATACAGGTCTATACTACAATATCTGCCTCACCATCTCCTTGTACTGATGTGACATGTCTACCCTCCACATATAGGTCTATATTACAACATCTGACTCACCATGTCCTTGTACTGATGTGACATGTCTACCCACCACATACAGGTCTATATTAAAATATCTGACTCACTATCTCCTTGTACTGATGTGATATGTCTACCCTCCACATACAGGTCTATATTACAGATGAATGATGATGAACCTCTTTCCACAACAACTTCATTAAGAACCTGAAATAGAATGTTCACAATTACATGAATCTCATTAAAACATATCACATTTACATTAATCAATCATCATCCAAAACATATCACATTTACATGAATCAATTATCATCCAAAATATATAACATCTACATTAATCAATTATCATCCAAAACATATCACATTTACATGAACCAGTTATCATCCAAAACATATCACATATACATGAATCAATTGTCATCAAAAACATATAACATCTATATGAATCAGTTGTCATCCAAAACATATCACATCTGCATGAATCAATTATCATACAAAACATATCACATTTACATGAATCAATTGTCATCCAAAACAAACCACATCTATATGAATAAATTATCATCCAAAACATATCACATTTACATATATCAATTATCATCCAAAACATATAACAACTACATGAATCAATTAACATCCAAAACATATCACATCTATATGAATAAATTATCATCCAAAACATACCACATCTACATGAATCAATTATCATCCAAAACATATCACATCTACATGAATCAATTATCATCCAAAACATATCACATCTACATGAATCAATTATCATCTAAAACATATCACATCTACATGAATCAATTATCATCTAAAACATATCACATTTACATCAATCAATTATCATCTAAAACATATCACATCTACATGAATCAATTATCATCTAAAACATATCACATTTACATCAATCAATTATCATCTAAAACATATCACTTACATAACTCAGTTATCTTCCAAAATATATCACATTAATGTGAATGAGTTATCATCCGAAACATATCATTTACATGAATCAGTTATCATCCAAAACATATCACATTTACGTGAATCAATTGTCAACCAAAATATATCATCACATCTACATGTATTAATAGTTAATTGTTGCAGAATGCATGTCCAGTGGTAGAGTATCGGACCTAGGATCAGAGGATCGTTGGTTTTGTCTTCCACAAGGGCAATGTATGGTGTCATTGAGCAAGATACTTTATCCCCACATGCTTAGTACTGGTTCTACCTAGGAACACTTTGAGCATGATTTGCCTAAGTTGTAATAACTTGTTTCACAAATAAATAAGTTTAAACCGAATTGATTGTTATATCACGTTTTCATGAATTAATCATAAAACAAAATTATACTGGGTATCACATTTCCATGAGTTAACCAATGAAAATATCATTTACATGAATTATTTGTTAAAAATAATTAAGATATCTTATCTTTTCAATGAAGTTAGCATAATAATAGATCACATTTCAATGAATTTACTGTTGATATATATTGTGAATATTTCTGTGAATTAATAATAATAAATCTCTCATTATCAAGACTTATTATAATCATTTAAATATCTCATATCATAAAATATATCACATTAACAAGACTTATTTGTTAAAGTATCTCTCATTTTACATTAATTAATCACACAAAATATCTCCAATTAAATTTATTTGAATTAATCATAAGAATTGGTTTGAACCTGACTTGGTCCAAATTCCTTATGTTTGGTCAAGGAATTATATAGAGAAGGAATGGCAACTAATTTATATATCAGAATCTCGTTTTCAATTATCTTCACTTCCTTTCACGTTAGGAACACAAATCAAAATTCTTACATTGCAGAATGTGAATTGCAGTAATTCTAATCAAAACAATACCATTTCCAGCAATTTGTGTTTAAAATTGTTGGGGAACTTCTAACTAAAAGATGTGTACTGCAGCTAGAATAACAAAAAAATTGCAAGAAATTTTACTTTAAACCATAATATCTTTAATTCAAGATCATTTTGCAAGATCAAAACAAATTAAAACATCTAAAATTACCTACAACCTACATTTTATGTACAAGAAAGCAGTTGTCTGTGAATTCTTAATGAATTGCCAAATAATCCTTTGTGTGCTATTTTTTCAATGTGTAGTGAGATGCAAATTTCCTATCCTCCTATATCAGTCCTCACTGGTTTGGTCAATTACTTGTGGAAGGATGGTGGCTTAACTTATAGTAGATTCATTCCTAGGTTTTCCTTTACCAGTCAAATTTGAATAATTTTTTATAATCCGTCTTGTGTTGAAAATGGCATTTAACCCTTTACTTCATATAGACGCCTTTGGACACCTCTAATATAGACGCCTTTGGACACCTGTAATATAGACACCTTTGGACACCTCTAAAATAGAAGCCTTTTGAATTATTGGGTGAATTATGTTTATATTAACTGACAGAGTGGAAAACAGTGCAGGTAGTGTTCAGATTGTTCGTTATGACCAATCTGAACTTGTCCTGCACTGTTTTCAAAAGCCTTCTGTGATTGGTGTAGGAAAATGCGTATCTATGGAGTAAAGGGCTAACCCCATTAAAAATCATTAGAATATCTCACATTTACATGAACTGATTGTTAAAAACACCTCACATTTACTGTTATTAAACATAAATAAATATTTAACTTTACTAAGACTTAGTCATTGAAATATATTAATTTTACATGAAATAGTTGCTTAAATCCCCAATATTTACATAATCAATCATAAGGAAAACCATATCTTTACAAAAACTAATTATTAAAAAATCTCACATTTACATGAAGTAATTGTTAGCAATAACTCACATTTACATGAGGTAACCCAGTCCATGTTTATAATGTAATACAGACCATAAACCTTTCAAGTACCCCTAAATTGCACTGTGTTTGGGCTCTGTTTGCTCACAGTTTGTGTTTCTTTTGCACCCAGTTTGCACTCCATCTATGCTTGCACATCAGTTATATTAAATAAGTGCACTCAGAAACATAGCAAGTGTGAAGTTGTTTGCTGATGTGGTTAATAATAGTCGCAACATCGTGATAATTTGTCTAAAAGCATCTGCTACCAAGAATCAATATTCGCAGCCAAATACAGATAAAACTGTTAACTGTAAACTATGGCTTATAATAATTGTTTCTTGGTTTACTATCATAATTATCATCTTTTCAAGATTTCAAAATTACCAGTAATCTGTGCTTGCAATTCCTAAGAACCATTTTATCAGAAATCATAATAACACATTTATTAGATTGACATCCACTTCTGTAGACTACAGTCATGTAATAAATCTTGATTTTACTTATTGTTTTTACCCTCATGTTAAAATTTAAACTGCGTAAATCCAAACGTGTGTTTATGAATACACTCAATTTTCACTTTAGCGTTCAGAAGTGCACTTGCTATACAAGTTACATCATTTGCTTTGCATGAGTCTATTGTGCACTCACCTTGCATGCGTTATTAGTTTACTGTGCAGTTTGAATGCACTTTGATCATGGGTTAAAGGGGTTACCTGAATGGTTTAGAGTCTGTATGCAAACATATTGTCACGTTTCCAATCTTGAACATATTATTAGCACTTACCTGCCTACTTGCAATGTTGACTGAGTTATTGTGTTAAAATTGTAAATAGTTCTGACTCTTTCAGCAAAAAAAAATTACCAACACTTAATACAGTTGCTTTTCAACAACTGGGTAAGCGCACACATTAAATAACTGTGAAAGTTAATGGAAAGATTGGAACATACCAAATAAACTTACTTAAGAAGTATGAGGAGAGAAAAGTAGTGGCCACAGTTTCAGTTATAGCGGCAGAAGAATGTGAAGAGGTTGGTGTTGTAGATGATGAGAATTTGTTGGAACTAGTAGAGAGTATGGGAAAAGAAACATATAGAGATGTTCAAATAAGTGAGAACTTGACACAGAAGCAGAGAACCCAAGTGCTTGAACTATTGCAGGACTATCAGGATATTTTTACTGAAGTTCCTGAGGAGCATAAGATAGAGCTCACAACAAATAAACCTGTTAGAGTAAGGCAATATACCAAACTATATGCCAAGTCTGAGATAGATGAAGAAGTCGAGACCATATTAAAATTCGGTGTCATAGAGCCGACTGTCTCAGACTATAATTCTCCTTGTTTGTTAGTCAAGAAGAAGGACAATGCAAACCGATTTTGTATTGATTTCCATGGTTATAACATGATTACAACGTTCGACACTGAACCTATGGGTAATGTACAGGACATTCTGTCAGAGTAAGAGGGTGATAAGTATTTTACAAAGATAGACTTGAGTAAAGAATATTGGCAAATACCTATTGAAGAAAAGTCGAGACATTGGACAGCATTTTCAACGTCAAATGGTAGCTATCAGTTCAGAAAGATGCCTTTTGGTATGATTAACTCTGGAGCTACATTCAATAGGATGATATATACAATAGGATACATTCTTATCCACGTGATCAAAATCGCGATGTAGTGTTTTTCTTTCTCGGAGCTTGAATGTGTAAAATTTGCATCTGAAAGTGATATAATTGAAGTTGTATGTGCAATATGAAGCTGAAACAATAAATCAGAACATATGTGTTTTATAATCACGTTGGAATTTTAGTGTTTGGAAGTTTGGTATGTGTATAGGTGCGTCTGTGTATGTGTTTTACCATTGTATATGAATGCCTGTACATGAGAGTGTGTACATCCGGAGACGGGATGTGTGTATGCATGTGCGCATGCGCGCAAATATTTGTTTATGTATTCTTGCCTATATGTTTGCCGTACTTGTATTTGTTTCATGCGCTTTCAAACATATAAGTGTACTTTTATGCTGGATAAACAGTGTTCCAGACATACAGTTTTGGTTTGAGTTTGAAACATGTCTCAAACGTATGCTGTCCAGACACGTTGTCTGAACAGCTGATCTCATTATTTAACTAGTGTTGAACAACAGTTAGTTCAACTCTACAGGGTTTGAAACATCCTACTGTATACAGTTGAATGGTATGATCATTTGTCTGTATGATTTCTAAATATTAGAATCATTTCATTATTATTTTTTTTGTTTGAAGTTTGCTAATCATGAGACAAGAAGCCTGAGGAAAATTTATATATTATATAGTTTGAACAAAATTGTTTAACATAGTTTCAAGCTAGGCTGTTTCACAGCTTAATCCAGTGAAGACACAGTCTCCTTACAGAAGATCCCTTTTTTAGTTCAAGATAATCACCAAACATCTTGACATCTTGGCCCAATTTACCTCAAAACCTATACTCATTTTCATTTTTGATAGGATAAACAAAATTTCATCAAAAAATCTTAAAGGAAACCAAAGTTACTTTAATAGTGGAAGCCCTTTTTCCATTTTTCTCAAATCATCCAAGGGCAATAACTTCTTTGTTGCCGACTGGGTAATATGAACTACTTATCTGACCTTTTATGCCTATAAACCTTCTGACCATGTTTGGTCAAGATCTGATGAAAACTAAATGTGTTAACTGTAATGTTTATAATGAAAAAATCAGCATGTTTCAATATATCAAGGACAATAACTCTGTCCATTCTGATCTAATATGGCTAGTTCAACCTTTCATGGTCAATAACATTCAGAGCAAATTTGGTAACAATATGTTGAAAACTTTTATGCATATTAACTTACCAAGTTTGGTTTAGATGAGATCAGATCTAAAAGTGTTATGGTGTTTACAAGGCCATTTTCAGCATTTTTCAACAATTCAAAGGTCATGACTCTGTTGTTGTTGTTTTTTACCAATCTGACTGAATCAACAACTTGTCTGTGTTGAAGAAGCTACAGTCTTTACAAGAACAGACGATGGACGGACAGACTGATATTGGACAAAGTACCATAGCAAAAGCCCTTCTGGCCTTTAACCAGGAGAGCTAAGAATAGATTATATTACAGTTAAACCTGTGCAAGCGATCACCTCTATTAGGCAGCCACTTCTCTTAAGCAACCATATTTGCTGTTTCCTATTTCTATGGTTTCAGTGCAAATTCACCTGTATTAAGCAACAACCTGTTTTAAAAGGCCACTTTTGCTCCTGCCCTTGAATGGCTGCTAGACAGGTTTAACTGTAGAAGTGTCTGTGAAAACATTGTGTAAAGTCAGTGCACTATTAACAGTGAAATATGGCTGAGTACCTTTAAATATAGTTACACCATATATACATATAGCTTACTTACCAATATTTGTGACTTGCCGCAGGGTGAGACTTGTCTATATGCTGGATATGTGTGACCTGTCCAAGTTCAGAGCCTTCTTTAAATATAACACACTTGAGTCTGTACCGGAGCAGCAAGGAGGCATTGCCTGAAAACATAGCATCTAGATCAAGCATCCCAATATCAAAATTCATCTGACTTCTGACTGGTTATTTATGTATTATCTAACAGTATCAGGTAAATCATATGCATCTGTGCAGGAGCCAGTCTAGAATCATGATCATTTGGATGCTTTTCTTACATTTAAGCTTTTTAAGTATTTAAGTTGTATTTGAGTATTCATGTACAGTTAAACCTGTATTTGTGGTCACCTCTATTGAGCAGCCACTTGTCTTCAGCAGCCACATTTGCTATTTTCCATTTTTTTGTTTTAAATCAGAGCAAATGTACCTGATAATTTTTTATATGTCTTGAACACAGTCATTATACACTGTAGTTAAATATGGTTGGAAAAAAGCTGCTAAATGAGCTAAAATATGGAGCTACATAAATGCCGTTGCACAAGTAGAGGACATGCTTACAGAATTTCATATACATGTATATACATATAGTTATATAAAGAAAAGAAAATATTGGGTCACTATTTCGTGCTCCGTAAAGAATGGCAGCAAAATATGGCCCACCAAAGATAGGTATCTCCAAAAGAAATGTGATAGTTATGAGGTATGCTATCTTCTTTAGGTTGAAGTTCTTAAAGGTTGTAAACGTCAATCAGCAATCTGAAATCGTCAGATACACACCTTCAGTCACATATCCCAATCAAGGTCATGGGTTAGAGTCCAGCTCGGTCCAAATATATGTGAGTAAGTTTTCCAGCTCTTTCTTTAATAGTAATGATGGATTTGCTATATATAACCTGGCATGTGTTGAAAAAAACTCATTAAATATGTTTCCAGTGTTAAAGAAATATTACATTAAATGCCATTCCACTTCCCAACATGCACATGGATTGTCTGTTTTTCAGTGTGAGATGAGAATATATATATATATAAATACAAAACAGTAAAATTCCTTGTATAAATAGGAACATCCTGATAGTGAAGTATCAGAAATTGAGGAATTCAAGATTGAACTTCATCTTCTCATTAAATAAAGTTTATTCTAATTAAAACATTTGCCATATACCAGTATAATATATACAGCAATATATGCTATAATTAACAATATGTGAATTACATAGTAGGTGTCTGTATGGGTTGTCTTGTTATACAGCCTTCAGTTATTTACCTTGTTTCTATCAGGAATCAATCTAATGATCAAATCTGCTCCTCGGTTGAGCAGCATTTACAATAATGATAGTAAACACTTTATTACTTTCTACAATACATATCAATCCATTGGTCATCAGTTTGAATCCCTGCCTGGACACAGTTATTGTGATGATTTATATACAACCATATGCCACATTGTCATTCACCTCTCACTGCTGTTACATGTGGGATATCAGTTACTTGTGGAAATGGGTGTGCTTGAGTAATGGTTAACCGTCCAGGATCCCAGATAAAAAGGACCTCAAGTGATCCCAAGTGTTATGGCCAAACAATGCTGCAGACATCAAGATGATAAAAATAATACTTCACACTTTCTGAGAAGATTTTTTGAAAGTTGAAAAAAAAAACACACCAAAAAAACAAAATTGCTAAGCTCCTGGGACAGTGCAGTCACATATTATTAAGCTCACCTGTGAGTCTTCGACTCAGGTGTATTAAAATATATGTCATGGATTTATTACACATCTGCAATGTCATTATGTGATCAGTTATATTTGTATTACAAATACCTTGTGTATGGCACATTACATGTAATGGAGTACCGACGTCATTGTCTCGGCAAATGCTTCCCATGCCTTGTTAATCATACCACCAGAGGAAAGTTCTTCATTTCTGAAAAAGAGATAGTTTTTTTTATATTTTATATATTTCTTGGCATATTTCATTATGTGATTTACACCTATGTACATGCCTGTATACTTGAAGCATTTGATGAATTTTACATACAATCATGTATTTTTTGGGATGTGTGGGAAATCTGCTTGATGAATGTATTTGAATAATTTGAGGTCTCAATGAATGGACAATTACCTCTTCTTAGTAATGTCATTAAGATTCCTGTGCCAGAGTAATTAGACTTGTGCTAAGCACTTATATGTGGTTTTACCCCAAAGATTGCTATTTTTCACCATATTTCTCTGCAGGTTACAAGATTAAACCTTCTCATGAATTCTGCCAGATTTAGGTAACAATGTGTATGTTTTAGTAAGATTTGACATCTTTAAGATATTTTTATGTTTCAAATCAAGAGTGTTGTTGTTCTCATGCAAAATGGCTATGTATGAATTATCTCGGCGAACGAAATAGATGACCAGATCCCAGTGGTCTGAAACATGAATAGATGACCAGACCCCAGTGGTCTGAAACATAAATAGATGACCAGATCCCAGTGGTCTGAAACATGAATAGATGACCAGATCCCAATGGTCTGAAACATAAATAGATGACCAGATCCCAGTGGTCTGAAACATAAATAGATGACCAGATCCCTATGGTCTCAAACATAAAAAGATGACCAGATCCCAGTGGTCTGAAACATAAATAGATGACCAGATCCCTGTGGTCTGAAACATAAATAGATGACCAGATCCTAGATGACCAGATTCCAGTCGTCTGAAACATAAATAGATGACCAGATCTCAGTGGTCTGAAACATAAATAGATGACCAGATCCTAGATGACCAGATCCCAGTGGTCTGAAATATAAATAGATTACCAGATCCCAGTGGTCTCAAACATGAAAAGATGACCAGATCCCGGTGGTCTGAAACATAAATAGATAACCAGATCCCAGTGGTCTCAAACATAAATAGATGACCAGATCCCAGTGGTCTCAAACATAAATAAATGACCAGATCCCAGTGGTCTCAAACATAAATAGATGAATGACCAGATCCCAGTGGTCTCAAACATAAATAGATGACAAGATTCCAGTGGTCTCAAACATAAGTAGATGACCAGATCCCGGTGGTCTGAAACATAAGTAGATAATCAGATCCCGGTGGTCTGAAACATAAATAGATGACCAGATCCCAGTGGTCTGAAACATAAATAGATGACCAGATCCTAGTGGTCTTAAACATAAATAGATGACCAGATCCCAGTGGTCTGAAATATAAATAGATTACCAGATCCCAGTGGTCTCAAACATGAAAAGATGACCAGATCCCGGTGGTCTGAAACATAAATAGATAACCAGATCCCAGTGGTCTCAAACATAAATAGATGACCAGATCCCAGTGGTCTAAACATAAATAAATGACCAGATCCCAGTGGTCTCAAACATAAATAGATGAATGTCCAGATCCCAGTGGTCTCAAACATAAATAGATGACCAGATCCCAGTGGTCTCAAACATAAGTAGATGACCAGATCCCGGTGGTCTCAAACATAAATAGATGACCAGATCCCAGTGGTCTGAAACATAAATAGATGACCAGATCCCAGTGGTCTCAAACATTAATAGATGACCAGATCCCAGTGGTCTGAAACATAAATAGATGACCAGATCCCTGTGGTCTGAAACATAAATAGATGACCAGATCCCTGTGGTGGGAAACATAAATAGATGACCAGATCCTAGATGACCAGATTCCAGTGGTCTGAAACATAAATAGATGACCAGATCTCAGTGGTCTGAAACATAAATAGATGACCAGATCCTAGTGGTCTCAAACATAAATAGATGAACAGATCCCAGTGGTTTCAAACATTAATAGATGACCAGATCCCAGTGGTCTCAAACATAAATAGATGACCAGATCCTAGTGGTCTCAAACATAAATAGATGACCAGATCCCAGTGGTCTGAAACATAAATAGATGACCAGATCCCAGTGGTTTCAAACATAAATAGGTGACCAGATCCCAGTGGTCTCAAACATAAATAGATGACCAGATCCCAGCGGTCTCAAACATAAATAGATGACCAGATCCAAGCGGGTCTGAAACATAAAATAGATGACCAGATCCCAGTGGTCTGAAACATAAATAGATGACCAGATCCCAGTGGTCTCAAACATAAATAGGTGACCAGATCCCAGTGGTCTCAAACATAAATAGGTGACCAGATCCCAGTGGTCTCAAACATAAATAGGTGATCAGATCCGAGTGGTCTCAAACATAAATAGATGACCAGATCCCAGTGGTCTGAAACATAAATAGGTGACCAGATCCCAGTGGTACAACATAAATTGATGTTCCTTTGGTTACACTCTTTATTGCTGAATGCATCTAGTCACATTATATTTGAATATGGCCCAATTTCAATACATTTCAACTGTTGGATATTTAACTACAGATTCCTAGTTTGTCCTGAGCCAAGCAGTCAGAATCACATGTTTGACAAAACTTTGTCTTAATATGTGCGATAGATCTGTTTGTTTGTTTAAATATTTAGCATCATTTTTATGCCATCGAGGGATAACAGATGATCTGTTAACCTAACCACTCTTTCCTGGGATCCTGAAAGGTTAAACCAGTACTCAAGTACACTCATCTTTGAAAGTAACGTCCAACTTTTCCACTTGAATAAACAGTGAGATATGAATAACAATTAGATGCAATGTTGTAAAACAATCATCAAGGAGACTGTGGCTGGACAAGGATTCAAACTCACGACCCCTGGATTGATAGTCAAACCTGCAACCGACTGAGCTTACTGGGCCTGGCTGTGTTCGAATCTAAGATAAATTTATGTTTCCATGGGCTTCATCCCACAAATTGTAACAGAAATCCTTATTGTCCGATAGGGAAACTACTGATAAGTAATCAAACAGCCTGCTAACGGTAGAGCATGGAGTGTACAGAACTTGGTGCAAGTCAGATGTCACCACATAAACCAATTAATCACAGTTTATTTATCTCTGTCATTTTCCTCTCTCATATGTGCTTTTCGCTTCATGTGTTCATTATATTCATTTTGTAAGATTTCTGATATGTAGTTCATTAATTATTTTTCATATTCTTATTATAAAATCATGGCATAATTGACAATTATAACTCAGTACTTAAAGTTTTGACTGGCATTTCACTTCTACATGTTTCTCTTTAAACAAGTCTTGCATATTTTGAATGTTTAAACTGCATGGCACCTACAAACTTACCCTTGACATCATAACATACATATAATATATCCATACTCAAACCTGGTTTATTACGGGGTTCCATTTATATATATATTCAAAAAATTTCACCTGTTATTGGGTCAAACATGATTTTCTTGGGTCCGATCCAATGTCCCGTGTTCAAAATGGTGTGTTCATTTTACACCTGTTAATGGTTGTACCAAATGCACTACTAATTGATTTTGAACTGTTTGGTCTAAACCCAACTTTGCCTTTTAGAGTACTAGCTCACCCGGTTACCTTATACAACATATTCAAAAAACCTCCCATACAGTTTAAACTATTGTACTTTAATTGTGTTCTTACAACTTAGACAAATCACTCTCGAAGTCTTCCTGGGTGGAACCAGTACTATGCACATTCAGAAAAGGTGTCTTGCTCAAGGACACCATACATAACCATACCGGAGGATCAAACCCACCACCCACCAATCATGGGTTCGGTGCCCATAAATGTTGGGGGGGAGGGGGGGGGAGGGGGGGGATAAAAAAAAACAATATTCATAGCATATATCAGTTGACCTGGTACACCAAGTGTTTTTGTATGTACATGTACTTCATCTTAAATAACTGCCTTCTTGAACAAGGAATTTCATATTGATATATTATTTTGTTTGAATTTTTAGTTGTGATATTGTGATATTTAGTTTTATTGCTGGAGGAAGATCTCAGAATGAATCTGAGTAGAAACTGGCAAACTTTCACACATAAAGTATTTTGGACTGAGCAGGACTTGGGACCTTAGCAATGAGAGGTAAGTGATATTGAGATGGCACCTTAGACAACTTGGCCATGGTGAACCCATTACCAAATTTAGGAGTTGCACAGAGATATATTTTTTCAAAATGATGAATGAATTGGGTTTTACAGCATACCAACACATTATAGGTTATTCAACGCCAACAGGAAGGAAGATTCCAGGTTCACTATACAGGTACAAAACCAACACATTACCATACAGATTAAAAAAATACATCAACAAATGAAAATGCAGAATGAACCGGATATCTTGAAACTAGCAGAACTGCAGAGTTTCAGCAACTTCTGTTGTATTACTCAAATTGTCACTTCCTACATCATGCACAAGTCACAGTGATCCTATCCTTGTCATCACACATATGGTTCCCTGGAACAACGCAGGAGTTGGCAATTTAACCACAATAATGAACATGACAAAAAAATGAACATGACACCCATTCGGAGGATTACATCTGTAATGGCCGTGCAGAATGCTGTAAAACATAACATGAATTTGTTTATTAAAGAAAACTTATTTCTCTCCAGGACAGTTTCTATCCAGTCACATATAAACTGGTTTCTGGACCAACAAACAACAAAGTTAAGTGCCATCAATAAAAAATCAATTTTATATGAGAATACTATAAAAATTGTGACTTAAAAGGTACCGCATGTCAGAATATAAATGGCTATTTATCGTTAAATAGACATGGAAATAACACAAAGATCAACAAATCTTAATTGAACGAACTTTATCAAATGAGAAAAACGATATTAAATATCATGATTTCAAATATTCTAAATATTATGGGCGCCGCCATTTTATAACTTTTTTATGTTGGAGGTTTTCGGTGATGTCGTAGAAGCACTTCCGTTCTAGTTTTTGTGAAAATTTTATTGTGTTGTTAGTGACTGCTCTCTACTGATACTCTTATGTATATACACTAATTTTCATAAACAGTTTATAGATAGAAATACAGTGCATTAGTAAACATTGAAGGAAGACAATTAAACACAAAAACGATTCTGAATTGAAGGACTTAACCTATAAACGTTGTTGAATAAGTGGGTGGAGTAATGCGATACGTTTTGTAGGCAGTGTTTATTTTCCTAATAAGGGATTTCACAATGCCTCAGTGTCAAGCTTCTGTTGAAGGTCACAGGTATAACGCCTATATACTTTGGGGTTGGATCTAAGATTGCAGAATGAAGTGTACCAATGCATTAGCGTACCACTACCCAAGCATACAATTTCTGATGATTTCTGAAGATTACCATAATTGTGCAATATACATATAGACTTAGTATATATTATCTAGTGGGAAGCTCTTAAAAAATGTGCTAAAAACACTTAGAAGCTTAACTAATTTCTGAAATTTTAATTTGTAATTTTAAACTCTTCCAAAATATTGCGAAATTAATATAGCAATCTTACACAATGTTATAATTGCATGCCGATTAAACAGGTGCAATAATCCAATAAACAATACAAAGAAGAGGTTAATGCCAAAACATAAGGTGAGAAAACGACAAGGTATCTAAAATTTATTATTAAAATGCAAATAAAAGCCATTTAATTGTGACAGGCCTGATAAACTCAGTCAGTTACATGTTTGACTATCAATCCAGGTGTCACGAGTTCGAATCCCCAGCCAGCAAAAGTCTCAATAGGCAATTTAGTTTATTGATATATGGCTTTTCACAGTCAGCTAGGTCATTATTCTTGAATAGACATTTGAACAACCTCTACTTTGTAATGAAAAAAGATATATTAAAACCTTTGTTTCTTTATTTATTCATAAATATATGAAAATGTATGTTTATTTTCCTTCTTATGCCTTGCTATTGTATGTTATTCAACAGCAGAGTTTTGTTTTTACTGTTAAGATAGTATACTGGTATACAATTTGTGAAATTGTATACAATATGCACACTGTGGCAGGGTATTTCATATTACCACATGGTGTGAATGTGGTGTTGGTGAATTATGAAAGCTCAGCAGGGTGCCAGTAGCTAGACAGTAACATACACTTTGTACAATATGCCTGTAAACATTATATTCCATATGACACTCCCTGTAAGGAGAAACATTCATATATGTAAGGGGAACTGGTAGAATAGATAATTATCATATATCAAATTGGGTAGTAACACCATTTGAATAACCAAAAGACAGTGACAGTTATGTAAAACAACAAAAAAAAACTCATCTGTTGCCGGTCGGGGATTTGAACTCACGACACCTTGATTGATAGTCAGATGCATAGCTGACTGAGCTAATCGGGCCCGGCCCCCAGGATTGATAGGCAGAGATAACCTGGCAAATTTTAATTTTAATGAATTTATAGAATGACTGTCAACAAAAATATTTTTAAAACAAATTGATCAAAATATAAATGCTATGTTAACTGTTTCCCACCTAAATGCATTTTTTTTCCACTGTTTATAAAACAATGAAATTGAATATCTGTATCAGTATCATGATGTAATGTGGATTTTACAAAGTTCCAGCATTCTAGACTGTGATACTGAGTATTTGAGGTTGGTTGTTTTTGTTGGGTTTTTTTGCACACAAAACAAAACAACTTAATGTAAAGCTAAAGATCTATGCAATTCTTATTTTGGTTGTTAAGTAGCACTTTATATGGGACTCTAAACATGGCAACACTCTCACCATTTTCATTCTCTTTACTGTGTTTACATTGCCATTATAAATGCCAAAACATGAAGTTTTAACCAACTCAAGCATTAAGTATCTATCACAGGGAACTCATGCTTTCATTGTCCCAAATTTACAAAACTATTTAAACGATTTTAGCGCATTCATTTCAACCCATTCAGTTGGGGATTATCAGATTTAGGATGTTGTTGTTGTAGTATTTAGAGCATTTAGAGCGGATAGCAAATTATTTGACAACAACAACACTACACGTTCTGAACACAAAAACTGTAATACAGAAGCAGAAAAAAAAACACATGTTTCTAAACAAAACGTTTATCAAATAGCTTTATTCAGGCATGAGTTTGCCGGTTACTTGCAGAAGGACCTACTCAGATTCATTCCCAGATCTTCCTCCACCAATGAAACCTGAAATGTGGCATTAAAACCCAAATATCTTTAAAATATTGGACTTACAGGTGACGCTTCTTTAAAATGAACTAGAAAATTACATCTCTTTTTACCCAGAGTGAAACAGTGAACACTTCATTTATTTTATTTGGCCTAAATTACAAATTTAATATTGTATGTTTTGGGTTATTTATAATTTATTTTAGCTTGACTGTCATATAGAACAGTACTAACGACCTCTGACGTGAACAGCCAACACTCTATCCACTGCACTACCACCCCGTCAATACATTAGGAATCATTCCAAATGATGGTTACATTGTTTTCAGTATATGTGGGTTTATCCTATTCTGAGAAATATCCTGGACAAGGGGAGTCAAGTTTCTTCTTTTCCACAGTAATAAAATAATAAACTACATGAATTGCCCTTTTTGTACTAAAATAAATAAACCATTACTTGCTATTCATACATCTAAAATAGACATTCACCACATGAACACCTCATTAAATTTAACAACAAAATTCACACCTGGATTTAAATCTTGTGCCAATGTGCAGTGAAAGCAGTAAAATTACAGGAACCAGTAAACACCTGTACTACACATTACCTTTATGGTACCCTTTCCTTTATATAAAGTTTATCTTAGCTGAGTTACAAACACGGAACCAGTACTGACTAAAAATGCATGCTTGGAGTGTAGAGCAAAACACCTCCCGGACATAACACCTCACCCTCAATTTTGGTATAGGAGGACAAATCACTTCCCACGAATTTTACAAGGTGGACAAAACACCTAACGCAAATTTTACACGGAGGACAAAACACATCCCACTAATTTTACAAGATGGATAAAAACCCTCCCGCAAATTTTAAAAGGAGGACAAAACACACCTCCTGCAAATTTTACAAGGAGGACAAAACACCTCCCGTGAAATTTACAAGGTGGACATAATATCTAATATAATATAAAATAACAGTAAGACAATGCAAAGTTTTAATATTTTATTAAAGATCCGTATTTTTTTATTATGTATACCATCAATACATGCAAAAGAATAGTACAATGAATATACAGTTTGATGCTATTTACTATCAGTTTACATCTGTACATTTTCATTGTATACATTTTGGTTGTTTTGTAAACAATCAATATTTCATAATTGAAAACATCAAACTGTACATATTTTGTATTATTCTTTTGCGTGCATTGTCTTGACTTCATACATAATTAAGTGGATATTTAAAAAAGAGTGAAAAATGACTTTGTCTTACTGATATTATAGAAAGGTTTATGACCGGGGGGCATTATGTCCACTATTTAAATTTCACTGAAAGGTGTCCAAATTAATTACAGTTTATACAGTAAAACTAGTGTTAGTGGCTTCTCTATTAAGCAACCATTTGTCTTAAACTGCCGCTTTTCTATTTACCATTTTTATAATTTTAGTTATAATCAACCTGTATAAAGCAGCTACCTGCCTTAAGGGGTCATCTTTGCTCTTTCCTTTGAGTGGCTGCTTAAGGCAAAGCATCCGTTTTTATTGGTGAAGGAAGACCCTCAGAATCCTGATCAATATCCATGAATCTGAGTGAAACCACTGTCCACTATGTCAAACTTCTCGCATCAAAGTTTTTGAACCAGGTTGGGCTCGGACCCACGATTTCAGCAAGGTAATTGATCTCGAGACAGCACAATAGACTACTCAGCCATGGAGAAACACTTGGTAGATATATATATGCATGTATGTAAGACTGAACTTAGAACAACATAATTTGAAAAAAACAACAAGAGGTCCACAATGGCAATAAATCGCTCACATGTAATACATTGATAGAATGTTTTAGCTTCGTTTTTATGCCAACAAGGGTTAACAGACATTCAGTTAACCTAACCAATGTTTCCTGGGATCCTGGAAGGTTAACCAGTACTAGAGCATACCCCATCTTTGCAAGTAACTGATAACTTTCACAGCAGTGAGAGACGAATAAAAATGAGACGTAATGTCATATATCAATCATCACGGAGACTGTGGCCGGGCTGGGATTCAAACCCACAATCCCTGGATTGCTAACGCCTGAGCTAATTTGGACTGGCATCTGCGCTAGAAGAGACAGTGCCAAAAACATCAATATTTGACAATGCAAGGGCCCTACCTCAGACAGTTAAAGTTGATCAGTGGATATATAATAGATATACAACTACTGTGCAAGTTTACTGAAGAACAAATGAAAACTGCAGTTGCTAGAATAGAGCCAAATTATGCAATTTTTGATGATTCAAGGGCCACAACTCAGACATTAAATAATTTGGTCAATTCAAAACTTGTCAAAGATACAATGGTTATACAATTACTGTGAAAGTTTAATAAAGATCAAATGAAAACTGGGTGTGCAAAGGTGCACACAAGATCAAGTAACACAAAACTTGAACTGACTAAGTGAAGATCAAACAAAAACTGAAAGTGCTGTGGAGTGCACAAAATGTCAAATAATGCAAGTTTTGATGATTCCAGGGCCAAAACTCTGATATTAATTACTCCTTTTGTTCACTTCAAGAACTTGTCCAAGATAATTTTGTTATATCATTAAACTACTGTGTAGGTTTAATGAAGATCAATTGAAAACTATGAATGCTGCAGTGCATACAATGTTGCTTAGTAACACAATTTTTGATGATTCAAGAGGTCATAACTCTGAAATAATCATCTGATTTTACCAGTTAAAAAGATATTATAGTTAGATAAATAGTAAATTTGATGAAGATCAAAATTAATGGAAACCGTGTTTGCTAGAGGGTGCATAAAGTATGATAATGCAGTTTTGACAATTTGAAACAGTCGTAACTCCAACAATAATTATCTGATTTAGCTAGTGAAAGCTTTGTGAAGACCAAATTAAAATGCAGGCTAGATTGCACATAAGATCAAATAGTACTATTTGAAAATTCAAGGGCTATAACTCTGACATAACTTATTTGATTTAGCCAGTTTTACAAGTTTTCCCATATACAGTGGTTATATAACTACTATGTAAGAGGGTTTATGTGGTTTGGTGGTGGTTTATTGACACCAAACGATGGAAAGTACAAAGTACTAGATATACTGGCATCATTTCATTATTTTAATAAGAAAGTTAGGCCAAAAGAACTAACATATAAAATTAATGTGGCACAGTTAGATGATTTTGCCTAATAATTTTACAAAGGGAATTATTCTTTTGAAGTATTTAATATACATTTTTCAGTTATATCAGTGTCTACTTGAGACAGTGATTCATACCACAGACATAGATATATCACCTACATACTGGTCACCATGCGAGGAAGTTTCTCATACCATATTTTAAAGTCACTAGACCATGCTGCAGTCTTTAATATACATAGAGAACTCAACCTGTATCATCTTTGTTAATTTGACAAACACTATTTGAGTTAAATTGATATAAAGTAAGAATTATACTGTGTATAAAAAATAAATGGCTACTTTTAGCACAAATCAAATGCTATTAAAACTTTTTTATTTTAATACATTTCATCTCCATCAGTCCATAAACCTCAGTCATTGATATTAACAGTACTTGTATATTTTACAGATAAATTTTTTGAAAAATGCATGATTATCTGGTTATATAAGATGCTTGGTCATCTGGTTATATGAGATGCTTGGTCATCCGGTTATATGAGATGCTTGGTCATCTGGTTATACGAGATGCTTGGTCATCTGGTTATATAAGATGCTTGGTTATCCAGTTATACGAGATGCTTGGTCATCTGTTTATATAAGATGCTTGGTCATCTGGTTATACGAGATGCTTGGTCATCCGGTTATACGAGATGCTTGGTCATCTGTTTATATAAGATGCTTGGTCATCTGGTTATATGAGGTGTTTGGTCATCTGGTTATACAAGATGCTTGGTCATCTGGTTATATGAGATGCTTGGTCATCCGGTTATAAGAGATGCTTGGTCATCTGGTTATACGAGATGCTTGGTCATTCGGTTATACGAGATGCTTGGTCATCTGTTTCTATAAGATGCTTGGTCATCTGGTTATATGAGATGTTATACGAGACGCTTTGTCGTCTGGTTATAGGAGATGCTTTGTCATCTGGTTTTACAAGATGCATGGTCATCCGGTTATATGAGATGCTTGGTCATCTGGTTATATGAGATGCTTGGTCATCTGGTTATATGAGATGCTTGGTCATCTGGTTATGAGATGCTTGGTCATCTGGTTATACGAGATGCTTTGTCATCTGGTTATACAAGATGCATGGTCATCCGGTTATATGATATACTTGGTCATCTGGTTATATGAGATGCTTGGTCATCTGGTTATATGAGATGCTTGGTCATCTGGTTATGAGATGCATGGTCATCTGGTTATATGAGATGCATGGTCACCTGGTTACATGAGGTGCTTGGTCATCTGGTTATATGAGATGCATGGTCATCTGGTTACATGAGATGCATGGTCACCTGGTTACATGAGATGCATGGTCATCTGGTTATATGAGATGCTTCGACATCTGGTTATATGAGATGCTTGGTTATCTGGTTCAATGAGATGCTTGGTCATCTGGTTATGAGATGCATGGTCATCTGGTTACATGAGATGCATGGTCACCTGGTTACATGAGATGCTTGGTCATCTGGTTACATGAGATGCTTGGTCATCTGGTTATATGAGATGCTTGGTCATCTGGTTACTGAGATGCATGGTCACCTGGTTATATGAGATGCATGGTCACCTGGTTACATGAGATGCTTGGTCATCTGGTTATATGAGATGCTTGGTCGTCTGGTTATATGAGATGCTTGATCATCTGGTTATATGAGATGCTTGGTCATCTGGTTATGAGATGCATGGTCATTTGGTTACATGAGATGCATGGTTACCTGGTTACATGAGATGCTTGGTCATCTTGTTATATGAGATGCTTGGTCATCTGGTTATATGAGATGCTTGGTCATCTGGTTATATGAGATGCTTGGTCATCTGGTTATGAGATGCATGGTCATCTGGTTACATGAGATGCATGGTCACCTGGTTACATGAGATGCTTGGTCATCTGGTTACATGAGATGCTTGGTCATCTGGTTATATGAGATGCTTGGTCATCTGGTTATATGAGATGCATGGTCATCTGGTTAAATGAGATGCTTTGACATCTGGTTATGAGATGCATGGTAAACCGGTTATACAAGATGCTTGGTCATATGGTTATGAGATGCTTGTTCATCTGGTTATATGAGATGCTTGGTCATCTGGTTATATGAGATGCTTGTTCATCTGGGTATGAGATGCATGGTCATTTGGTTACATGAGATGCATGGTTACCTGGTTACATGAGATGCTTGGTCATCTTGTTATATGAGATGCTTGGTCATCTGGTTATATGAGATGCTTGGTCATCTGGTTATATGAGATGCTTGGTCATCTGGTTATATGAGATGCTTGGTCATCTGGTTATGAGATGCATGGTCATTTGGTTACATGAGATGCATGGTTACCTGGTTACATGAGATGCTTGGTCATCTTGTTATATGAGATGCTTGGTCATCTGGTTATATGAGATGCTTGGTCATCTGGTTATATGAGATGCTTGGTCATCTGGTTATGAGATGCATGGTCATCTGGTTACATGAGATGCATGGTCACCTGGTTACATGAGATGCTTGGTCATCTGGTTACATGAGATGCTTGGTCATCTGGTTATATGAGATGCTTGGTCATCTGGTTATGAGATGCATGGTCATCTGGTTACATGAGATGCATGGTCACCTGGTTACATGAGATGCTTGGTCATCTGGTTACATGAGATGCTTGGTCATCTGGTTATATGAGATGCTTGGTCATCTGGTTATATGAGATGCATGGTCATCTGGTTAAATGAGATCCTTTGACATCTGGTTATGAGATGCATGGTAAACCGGTTATACAAGATGCTTGGTCATATGGTTATGAGATGCTTGTTCATCTGGTTATATGAGATGCTTGGTCATATGGTTATATGAGATGCTTGTTCATCTGGTTATATGAGATGCTTGGTCATCTGGTTATATGAGATGCTTGTTCATCTGGGTATGAGATGCTTGGTCATCTGGTTATACGAGATGCTTGGTCATCTGGTTATACAAGATGCTTGGTCATATGGTTATATGAGATGCTTGGTCATCTGGTTATACAAGATGCTTGGTCATATGGTTATATGAGATGCTTGGTCATATGGTTATATGAGATGCTTGTTCATCTGGTTATATGAGATGCTTGGTCATATGGTTATATGAGATGCTTGTTCATCTGGGTATGAGATGCTTGGTCATCTGGTTATATGAGATGCATGGTCATCTGGTTAAATGAGATGCTTTGACATCTGGTTATGAGATGCATGGTAAACCGGTTATACAAGATGCTTGGTCATATGGTTATACGAGATGCTTGGTCATCTGGTTATATGAGATGCTTGGTCATCTGGTTATATGAGATGCTTGGTCATCTGGTTATATGAGATGCTTGTTCATCTGGTTATGAGATGCTTGGTCATCTGGTTATATGAGATGCTTGTTCATCTGGTTATGAGATGCATGGTCATCTGGTTATATGAGATGAATGGTCATCTGGTTAAATGAGATGCTTTGACATCTGGTTATGAGATGCATGGTAAACCGGTTATACAAGATGCTTGGTCATATGGTTATACAAGATGCTTGGTCATCTGGTTATATGAGATGCATGGTCATCTGGATATATGAGATGCTTGGTCATCTGGTTATGAGATGCATGGTCATCTGGATAAATGAGATGCTTGGTCATCTGGTTATGAGATGCATGGTCATCTGGTTATATGAGATGCTTGGTCATCTGGTTATGAGATGCATGGTAAACCGGTTATACAAGATACTTGGTCATATGGTTATATGAGATACTTGGTCATATGGTTATATGAGATGCTTGGTCATATGGTTATATGAGATGCTTGTTCATCTGGTTATGAGATGCATGGTCATCTGGTTATATGAGATGCATGGTCATCTGGTTAAATGAGATGCTTTGACATCTGGTTATGAGATGCATGGTAAACCGGTTATACAAGATGCTTGGTCATATGGTTATACGAGATGCTTGGTCATATGGTTATATGAGATGCATGGTCATCTGGTTATATGAGATGCTTGGTCATCTGGTTATGATATGCATGGTAAACCGGTTATACAAGATACTTGGTCATATGGTTATATGAGATGCTTGGTCATATGGTTATATGAGATGCTTGGTCATCTGGTTATATGAGATGCATGGTCATCTGGTTATATGAGATGCTTGGTCATCTGGTTATGAGATGCATGGTCATCTGGATAAATGAGATGCTTGGTCATCTGGTTATGAGATGCATGGTCATCTGGTTATATGAGATGCTTGGTCATCTGGTTATGAGATGCATGGTAAACCGGTTATACAAGATGCTTGGTCATATGGTTATATGAGATACTTGGTCATATGGTTATATGAGATGCTTCGTCATATGGTTATATGAGATGCTTGTTCATCTGGTTATGAGATGCATGGTCATCTGGTTATATGAGATGCATGGTCATCTGGTTAAATGAGATGCTTTGACATCTGGTTATGAGATGCATGGTAAACCGGTTATACAAGATGCTTGGTCATATGGTTATACAAGATGCTTGGTCATATGGTTATACGAGATGCTTGGTCATCTGGTTATATGAGATGCATGGTCATCTGGTTATATGAGATGCTTGGTCATCTGGTTATGAGATGCATGGTAAACCGGTTATACAAGATACTTGGTCATATGGTTATACGAGATGCTTGTTCATCTGGTTATATGAGATGCTTGGTCATCTGGTTATATGAGATGCTTGTTCATCTGGGTATGAGATGCTTGGTCATCTGGTTATACGAGATGCTTGGTCATCTGGTTATACAAGATGCTTGGTCATATGGTTATATGAGATGCTTGGTCATCTGGTTATACAAGATGCTTGGTCATATGGTTATATGAGATGCTTGGTCATATGGTTATATGAGATGCTTGTTCATCTGGTTATATGAGATGCTTGGTCATCTGGTTATATGAGATGCTTGTTCATCTGGGTATGAGATGCTTGGTCATCTGGTTATATGAGATGCATGGTCATCTGGTTATATGAGATGCATGGTCATCTGGTTAAATGAGATGCTTTGACATCTGGTTATGAGATGCATGGTAAACCGGTTATACAAGATGCTTGGTCATATGGTTATATGAGATGCTTGGTCATCTGGTTATGAGATGCATGGTCATCTGGTTATACAAGATGCTTGGTCATATGGTTATATGAGATGCTTGGTCATCTGGTTATACAAGATGCTTGGTCATATGGTTATATGAGATGCATGGTCATCTGGTTATATGAGATACTTGGTCATATGGTTATATGAGATGCTTGGTCATATGGTTATATGAGATGCTTGGTCATCTGGTTATATGAGATGCATGGTCATCTGGTTATGAGATGCATGGTCATCTGGTTATACAAGATGCTTGGTCATATGGTTATATGAGATGCTTGGTCATCTGGTTATACAAGATGCTTGGTCATATGGTTATATGAGATGCATGGTCATCTGGTTATATGAGATACTTGGTCATATGGTTATATGAGATGCTTGGTCATATGGTTATATGAGATGCTTGGTCATCTGGTTATATGAGATGCATGGTCATCTGGTTATATGAGATGCATGGTCATCTGGTTAAATGAGATGCTTTGACATCTGGTTATGAGATGCATGGTAAACCGGTTATACAAGATGCTTGGTCATATGGTTATATGAGATGCTTGGTCATCTGGTTATATGAGATGCATGGTCATCTGGTTAAATGAGATGCTTTGACATCTGGTTATGAGATGCATGGTAAACCGGTTATACAAGATGCTTGGTCATATGGTTATATGAGATGCTTGGTCATCTGGTTATGAGATGCATGGTCATCTGGTTATACAAGATGCTTGGTCATATGGTTATATGAGATGCTTGGTCATCTGGTTATACAAGATGCTTGGTCATATGGTTATATGAGATGCTTGGTCATATGGTTATACGAGATGCTTGGTCATATGGTTATACGAGATGCTTGGTCATCTGGTTATATGAGATGCTTGGTCATCTGGTTATATGAGATGCTTGTTCATCTGGGTATGAGATGCTTGGTCATCTGGTTATATGAGATGCTTGTTCATCTGGGTATGAGATGCTTGGTCATCTGGTTATATGAGATGCATGGTCATCTGGTTATATGAGATGCATGGTCATCTGGTTATATGAGATGCTTGGTCATCTGGTTATGAGATGCATGGTCATCTGGTTATACGAGATGCTTGGTCATCTGGTTATACGAGATGCTTGGTCATCTGGTTATATGAGATGCTTGGTCATCTGGTTATATGAGATGCTTGGTCATCTGGTTATATGAGATGCTTGGTCATCTGGTTATACAAGATGCTTGGTCATATGGTTATATGAGATGCTTGGTCATCTGGTTATACAAGATGCTTGGTCATATGGTTATATGAGATGCTTGGTCATATGGTTATACGAGATGCTTGGTCATCTGGTTATATGAGATGCTTGGTCATCTGGTTATATGAGATGCTTGTTCATCTGGGTATGAGATGCTTGGTCATCTGGTTATATGAGATGCTTGTTCATCTGGGTATGAGATGCTTGGTCATCTGGTTATATGAGATGCATGGTCATCTGGTTATATGAGATGCATGGTCATCTGGTTATATGAGATGCATGGTCATCTGGTTATATGAGATGCATGGTCATCTGTTATATGAGATGCTTGGTCATATGGTTATACGAGATGCTTGGTCATCTGGTTATATGAGATGCTTGGTCATCTGGTTATATGAGATGCTTGGTCATCTGGTTATATGAGATGTTTGTTCATCTGGTTATGAGATGCATGGTCATCTGGTTATATGAAATGCTTGTTTATCTGGGTATGAGATGCTTGGTCATCTGGTTATATGAGATGCATGGTCATCTGGTTATATGAGATGCTTGTTCATCTGGGTATGAGATGCTTGGTCATCTGGTTATATGAGATGCATGGTCATCTGGTTATATGAGATGCATGGTCATCAGGTTATATGAGATGCTTGGTCATCTGGTTATGAGATGCATGGTCATCTGGTTATATGAGATGCTTGGTCATCTGGTTATACGAGATGCTTGGTCATCTGGTTATATGAGATGCTTGGTCATCTGGTTATATGAGATGCTTGGTCATCTGGTTATATGAGATGCTTGGTCATCTGGTTATACAAGATGCTTGGTCATATGGTTATATGAGATGCTTGGTCATCTGGTTATACAAGATGCTTGGTCATATGGTTATACGAGATGCTTGGTCATATGGTTATACGAGATGCTTGGTCATCTGGTTATATGAGATGCTTGGTCATCTGGTTATATGAGATGCTTGTTCATCTGGGTATGAGATGCTTGGTCATCTGGTTATATGAGATGCTTGTTCATCTGGGTATGAGATGCTTGGTCATCTGGTTATATGAGATGCATGGTCATCTGGTTATATGAGATGCATGGTCATCTGTTATATGAGATGCTTGGTCATATGGTTATACGAGATGCTTGGTCATCTGGTTATATGAGATGCTTGGTCATCTGGTTATATGAGATGCTTGGTCATCTGGTTATATGAGATGTTTGTTCATCTGGTTATGAGATGCATGGTCATCTGGTTATATGAAATGCTTGTTTATCTGGGTATGAGATGCTTGGTCATCTGGTTATATGAGATGCATGGTCATCTGGTTATATGAGATGCTTGGTCATCTGGTTATGATATGCATGGTCATCTGGTTACATGAGATGCATGGTCATCTGGTTACATGAGATGCTTGGTCATCTGGTTATATAAGATGCTTGGTCATCTGGTTATATGAGATGCATGGTCATCTGGTTATATGAGATGCTTTGACATCTGGTTATGAGATGCATGGTAAACCGTTTATACAAGATGCTTGGTCATATGGTTATATGAGATGCTTGGTCATCTGGTTATACAAGATGCTTGGTCATCTGGTTATACAAGATGCTTGGTCATATGGTTATACGAGATGCTTGGTCATATGGTTATATGAGACGCTTGTTCATCTGGTTATATGAGATGCTTGGTCATCTGGTTATATGAGATGCTTGTTCATCTGGGTATGAGATGCTTGGTCATCTGGTTATATGAGATGCATGGTCATCTGGTTATATGAGATGCATGGTCATCTGGTTAAATGAGATGCTTTGACATCTGGTTATGAGATGCATGGTAAACCGGTTATACAAGATGCTTGGTCATATGGTTATACGAGATGCTTGGTCATATGGTTATACGAGATGCTTGGTCATATGGTTATATGAGATGCTTGGTCATCTGGTTATACAAGATGCTTGGTCATATGGTTATACGAGATGCTTGGTCATATGGTTATATGAGATGCTTGTTCATCTGGTTATATGAGATGCTTGTTCATCTGGGTATGAGATGCTTGTTCATCTGGTTATGAGATGCATGGTCATCTTGTTATATGAAATGCTTGTTTATCTGGGTATGAGATGCTTGGTCATCTGGTTATATGAGATGCATGGTCATCTGGTTATATGAGATGCTTGGTCATCTGGTTATGAGATGCATGGTCATCTGGTTATATGAGATGCTTTGACATCTGGTTTTGAGATGCATCGTCAACCGGTTATACGAGATGCTTGGTCATCTGTTATGAGATGCATGGTCATCTGGTTATATGAGATGCTTGGTCATCTGGTTATATGAGATGCATGGTCATCTGGTTATATGAGATGCATGGTCATCTGGTTATATGAGATGCTTGGTCATCTGGTTATGAGATGCATGGTCATCTGGTTATATGAGATGCATGGTCATCTGGTTAAATGAGATGCTTGGTCATCTGGTTATATGGGATGCATGGTCATCTGGTTATATGAGATGCATGGTCATCTGGTTAAATGAGATGCTTTGACATCTGGTTATGAGATGCATGGTAAACCAGTTATACAAGATGCTTGGTCATATGGTTATACGAGATGCTTGGTCATATGGTTATACGAGATGCTTGGTCATCTGGTTATACGAGATGCTTGGTCATCTGGTTATATGAGATGCTTGGTCATCTGGTTATATGAGATGCTTGGTCATATGGTTATATGAGATGCTTGGTCATCTGGTTATATGAGAAGCTTGGTCATCTGGTTATATGAGATGCTTGTTCATCTGGTTATGAGATGCATGGTCATCTGGTTATATGAGATGCTTGGTCATATGAGATGCTTGGTCATATGGTTATTTGAGATGCTTGGTCATATGGTTATACGAGATGCTTGGTCATCTGGTTATACGAGATGCTTGGTCATCTGGTTATATGAGATGCTTGGTCATCTGGTTATATGAGATGCTTGTTCATCTGGTTATGAGATGCATGGTCATCTTGTTATATGAAATGCTTGTTTATCTGGGTATGAGATGCTTGGTCATCTGGTTATATGAGATGCATGGTCATCTGGTTATATGAGATGCTTGGTCATCTGGTTATGAGATGCATGGTCATCGGGTTATATGAGATGCTTTGACATCTGGTTTTGAGATGCATCGTCAACCGGTTATACGAGATGCTTGGTCATCTGTTATGAGATGCATGGTCATCTGGTTATATGAGATGCTTGTTCATCCGGGTATGAGATGCTTGGTCATCTGGTTATATATGATGCATGGTCATCTGGTTATACGAGATCCTTTGTCATCTAGTTATATGAGATGCATGGTCATCTGGTTATACGAGATGCTTGAACACCTGGTTATACGAGATGCTTGGTCACATGGTTATATGAGATGCTTGTTCATCCGTGTATGAGATGCTTGGTCATCTGGTTATATGAGATGCATGGTCATCTGGTTATACGAGATCCTTTGTCATCTGGTTATACGAGATGCATGGTCATCTGGTTATACGAGATGCTTGGTCATCTGTTATGAGATGCATGGTCATCTGGTTATATGAGATGCTTGTTCATCCGGGTATGAGATGCTTGGTCATCTGGTTATATATGATGCATGGTCATTTGGTTATACGAGATCCTTTGTCATCTAGTTATATGAGATGCATGGTCATCTGGTTATACGAGATGCTTGAACACCTGGTTATACGAGATGCTTGGTCACATGGTTATATGAGATGCATGGTCACCTGGTTATACGGGATGGTTGGTCATCTGGTTATACGAGACGCTTGGCCATCTGGTTATACGAGACGCTTGGCCATCTGGTTATACGAGACGCTTGGTCATCTGGTTATACGAGACGCATGATCTTCTGGTTATACAAGATGCATGGTCATCTTGTTATACGAGATGCTTGGTCATCTGGTTATACGAGATTCATGATCATCTGGTTATACGAGATGCATGTCATCTGGTTATACAAGATGCTTGGTCATCTGGTTATACGAGATGCATGTCATCTGGTTATACGAGATGCATGGTCACCTTGTTATACGAGATGCATGGTCACCTGGTTATACGAGATGCTTGGTCATCTGGTTATACGAGATGCATGGTCATCTGGTTATACGAGATGCTTGGTCATCTGGTTATACGAGATGCATGGTCATGTTGTTATACGAGATGCATGATCATCTGGTTATACGAGATGCTTGGTCATCCGGTTATACGAGATGCATGGTCATCAGGTTATATGAGATGCATGGTCATCTGGTAAAACGAGATGCTTGGTCATCCGGTTATACGAGATGCTTGGTCAACTGGTTATATGGTATGCATGATCATCTGGTTTTATGAGATGCTTGGTGTTTTGGTTATATGAGATGCTTGGTCATCTGGTTATATGACATGCATGGTCATCTGGTTATATGAGATACTTGGTCATCTGGCTATATGAGATGCTTGGTCATCTGGCTATATGAGATGCATGGTAATCTGGGAATAAGACGCTTGGTCATGCATGGTCATGTTGTTATACGAGATGCACGGTCATCTGGTTATACGAGATGCTTGGTCATCTGGTTATATGAAATGCTTGGTCTTCTGGGTATAAGACGCTTGGTCATGCATGGTCATGTTGTTAAACGAGATGCATGGTCATCTGGTTATACGAGATGCTTGGTCATCTGGTTATACAAAATGCTTAATCATCTGGTTTTATGAGATGCATCGTAATCTGGTTATACGAGATGCTTGATCATCTGGTTATGAGATGCATGGTCATCTGGTTATATGAGATGCATGGTCACCTGGTTACATGAGATGCTTTGACATCTGGTTATGAGATGCATGGTAAACGGGTTATACAAGATGCTTGGTCATATGGTTATATGAGATGCTTGGTCATATGGTTATACGAGATGCTTGGTCATCTGGTTACATGAGATACTTGGTCATCTGGTTATATGAGATGCTTGGTCATCTGGTTATATGAGATGCTTGGTCATATGGTTATACGAGATGCTTGGTCATCTGGTTATACGAGATGCTTGGTCATCTGGTTATATGAGATGCTTGGTCATCTGGTTATATGAGATGCTTGTTCATCTGGGTATGAGATGCTTGGTCATCTGGTTATGAGATGCATGGTCATCTGGTTATATGAGATGCTTGTTCATCTGGGTATGAGATGCTTGGTCATCTGGTTATATGAGATGCATTGTCATCTGGTTATATGAGATGCATGGTCATCTGGTTATATGAGATGCTTTGACATCTGGTTATGAGATGCATGGTCAACCGGTTATACGAGATGCTTGATCATATGGTTATGAGATGCTTGGTCATCTGGTTATATGAGATGCTTGGTCATCTGGTTATGAGATGCATGGTCATCTGGTTATATGAGATGCTTGTTCACCCGGGTATGAGATGCATGGTCATCTGGTTATATGAGATGCTTGGTAATCTGGTTATATGAGATGCATGGTCATCTGGTTATACGAGATCCTTTGTCATCTGGTTATACGAGATGCATGGTCATCTGGTTATACGAGATGCTTGGTCATCTGGTTATGAGATGCATGGTCATCCGGTTATATGAGATGCTTGTTCATATGGGTATGAGATGCTTGGTCATCTGGTTATATGAAATGCATGGTCATCTGGTTATACGAGATCCTTTGTCATCTGGTTATACAAGTCATGGTCATCTGGTTATACGAGATGCTTGGTCATCTGGTTATGAGATGCATGGTCATCTGGTTATATGAGATGCTTGTTCATCTGGGTATGAGATGGTTGGTCATCTGGTTATATATGATGCATGGTCATCTGGTTATACGAGATCCTTTGTCATCTGGTTATACGAGATGCATGGTCATCTGGTTATATGAGATGCTTGAACACATGGTTATACGAGATGCTTGGTCACCTGGTTATACAAGATGCATGGCCACGTGGTTATACGGGATGGTTGGTCATCTGGTTATATGGTATGCATGGTCATTTGGTTTTACAAGATTCTTGGTCATCTGGTTATACGAGACGCCTGGCCAACTGGTTATACGAGACGCTTGGCCATCTGGTTATACGAGACGCTTGGTCATCTGGTTATACGAGACGCATGATCTTCTGGTTATACGAGATGCTTGGTCATCTGGTTATTCGTACGAGATGCATGGTCATCTGGCTATAGGAGATGCTTGGTCATCTTGTTATACAAGATGCTTGGTCATCTGGTTATACAAGATTCATGGTCATCTGGTTATACCAGATGCATGTCATCTGGTTATACAAGATGCTTGGTCATCTGGTTATACGAGATGCATGTCATCTGGTTATACGAGATGCATGGTCATCTTGTTATACGAGATGCATGGTCACCTGGTTATACGACATGCTTGGTCATCTGGTTATACGAGATGCATGGTCATCTGGTTATACGAGATGCTTGGTCATCTGGTTATACGAGATGCATGGTCATGTTGTTATACGAGATGCATGGTCATCCGGTTATATGAGATGCTTGGTCATCCGGTTATACGAGATGCATGGTCATCAGGTTATATGAGATGCATGGTCATCCGGTAAAACAAGATGCTTGGTCATCCGGTTATAGGAGATGCTTGGTCATCTGGTTATACGAGATGCTTGGTCATCTGGTAAGATGAGATGCATGGTCATCTGGTTTTATGAGATGCTTGGTGATCTGGTTATATGAGATGTTTGGTCATCTGGTTATATGAGATGCTTGGTCATCTAATTATACGAGATGCTTGGTCATCTGGTTATATGACATGCATGGTCATCTGGTTATGTAAGATACTTGGTCATCTGGCTATATGAGATGCTTGGTCATCTGGCTATATGAGACGCATGGTCATCTGGGAATAAGACGCTTGGTCATGCATGGTCATATTGTTATACGAGATGCACGGTCATCTGGTTATACGAGATGCTTGGTGATCTGGTTATATGAAATGCTTGGTCATCTGGGTATAAGACGCTTGGTCATGCATGGTGATGTTGTTATACGAGATGCATGGTCATCTGGTTATACGAGATGCTTGGTCATCTGGTTATACGAAGTGCTTAATCATCTGGTTTTACGAGATGCATGGTCATCTGGTTATACGAGATGCTTGGTTATCTGGTTATACGAGATGCTTGGTCATCTGGTTATACGAGATGCTTGGTCATCTGGTTATATAAGATGCACGGTCATCTGGTTATGAGATGCATTGTCATCTGGTTATATGAGATGCTTGGTCATCTGGTTATATGAGATGCTTGGTCATCTAGGTATGAGATGCTTGGTCATCTGGGTATGAGATGCATGGTCATCTGGTTATATGAGATGCTTGGTCATCTGGTTATACGAGATGCATGGTCATGTTGTCATACTAGATGCATGGTCATCTGGTTATACGAGATGCTTGGTCATCTGGTTATACGAGATTCTTGGTCTTCTGGTTATACGAGATGCATGGTCATCTGGTTATACGAGATGCTTGGTCATCTGGTAATAGGAGATGCATGGTCATCTGGTTATACGAGATGCTTGGTCATCTGGTTAGACGAGATGCTTAGTCATCTGGTTATACAAGATGCTTGGTCATCTGGTTATACGAGATGCTTGGTCATCTGGTTATACGAGATGCTTGGTCATTTGGTTATACGAGATGCATGGTCATCTGGTAATACGAGATGCATGGTCATCTGGTTATACCAGAAGCTTGGTCATCTGGTTATACGAGACGCTTGGTCATCCGGTTATACGAGACGCATGGTCATCTGGTTATACGAGACGCATAGTCATCTGGAAATACGAGACGCATGGTCATCTGGTTAAAGGAGACGCTTGGTCATCTGGTTATATGAGATGCTTGGACATCTGGTTATATGAGATGCTTTGACATCTGGTTATACAAGATGATTGGTCATCTGGTTATATGAGATGCATGTTCATCTGGTTATACGAGATGCATGATCATCTGGTTATACTAGATGCTTGGTCATCTTGTTATATGAGATGCTTGGACATCTGGTTATTTGAGAAGCTTGGACATCTGGTTATACAAGATGCATGGTCATCTTGTTATATATGTATGGTGGAACATGATAATACGGTATGTGGATTCTATTCTACTGGTTGATTATTTGAATAGTTAGCATCTTCTTTATGACATTAAGGGCTAGCATCTAGACAGTCAAGTTAAACAACTCTATCCTGGGATTCTGAAGGTTAACCAGTACACCAGCACATCTATTTCTGCAAATAACTTTCCCGCTTGAGTCAGCAGTGAGAGATAAATGATAATGAGATGCAATGTTGTATATAAATCATCAAGGAGACTGTGACAGGGTAGGGATTCAAACTCATGACCCCTGAATTGATAGTCAGACACGCTACCATCTGAGCTAAACAGTGTCAGAGACAAGAACATGAATCTCAATTCATTGTGCAGTGTAACAAGTGGTTATGCATGTTTTCCCCATCTGAGAAGAGTGTGGAAAAGCCGGAGGTGGGGTACACCAACAGACCGGAGAATTAGACAATCCCAATATTCACACTTATACCATGTTCCACCCTTGTAACTACAAGTCATGGTATGCTTGATTTCTGTTTGTAATTGTGTATTCTGAACCAATGAAGAATTTGCTGTTGGTGTTTATTTTTCATTTAGGCATTTTTTTCTGAACTATTCTTGAGTGGATATGATAGCATAAGCTGGCCCAGAACTTTCTCAACTTTGAGATTGAAAATATGCCATTTTAAAATGTATTTGGAATCTCAAACCTGAGGCTAGGGAAGGGGGAAACTTTATACACCTGTGGATGAACAACACCTTGTCTTTTGGAGTATATGTCAACCTAACATAGAGGACTACATACAACACAACTATTGAGCAATGTTACATCTTATTTTGTTAATAAACACAACTGGTTAAAACGATGATAATTAATAAATTTTAGATAACAATTTGGAACTTTCCAAATAAATAGTCAATGACTCAAAATAAACTTCACTATGGCCAGTGCTGTAGATCACATATTCTTACCTAACAATTTAATACATGTGTAGAAACAACAGTCCCTCATTATTTATTCGGTTGAGATAGTTTCAATAAAAACATTTAAAAAGAGGTTCAGTTGTCATTTATACATGACTGGTGTTTTGACTAACATGGACTCCAAAGTCAGAAGAACAATGTTCATTTATAGAATTCCTGCTTGCAGCGGGTGTAAAGCCTGGCAATATTTTTCGAAGATTTTTTGAAAGATTTGGCGATATATGCTTGTCCATTTAATAATTAGTTTCTCAGTTTCGCAATGGCTGAACTAGCATTTGTGACTCACCCTGGTCTGGGAGGTCAAGAAATGGGTAAAAATGTAGATCTTTCTGGTATGTAGGATATTGTATTTTTATTCAATTCTGTATACAAATGTATACTATTATGAAATAATTCATTTCACAAATTCTTAAATTACAGTAGAACTCTGATCGCTCGAACTCGACGGGACTGAAAAAAATAGTTTAAGTCAGCGGTGGTTTGAGTCAACATGGTGTACAAGTACGTTTGTGAGCGTCTTATTGAATCCCATGTCTACGCGTTGAACAGGTGCAATATATGATATAAATGATGTGTATTTCCTGTTTAGAAAATTAAATATACCAGAAAAGATTATTTCCAAATATAATTAATACATTAACAGTTTATCATCATAATTTTATATACTCATGTATAAATAGCTATATTTAGCTTTCTGTGTGCATGAGAATGTAAATGACATGATAATCACACTCCGGTTTTACCGAGTCCTTCACCAAGTTGCTCGGCAATCATCAAAGAAGCCGACTTAGTTATCCCCCGGTTACCGGGTACATCACTAAGTTGCTCAACCATTTCTTCTTCAGGTAAATGCGTTGTTAAATGTGACATTGTGCAATGAGACTGCACTTCCCATGTCTAAGATTTATAGCATTAAAGTGTATGTGACACTCTTTACTTTTCAATGTTTGCAATATAAATTGGTTTTATTTTGATTTCATCTTAAATTACAAACAAACATCAAATTAAGAATCAAATTAACTTAAGTAATGCAACATGTGGTATACAATTAAAGCAAACGTGTAACCAATTATGAACACACTCGCCAAATTATCATATCAAACTTATCGCTCTTTAAGAGTGGGAATATTATGGTGTGTAGAAATTACTTCACATCTTTGAATGCGTAAACAAACAGGGCAAACTTCTTTGATTTTCTTTATCTTTGATCAGCTGTTTGACGGAAAGGTGCGAAAAACACATGTGTGTTGGCGGGACCTAATTTCTAGTTCAACTGTTCCACCTATCAGTGTTCTAGCCATCGGTGGTAGAACAATAGAAATTAAATAGGAATTTGGCAGGGACCAGGTTAGTGGTTCGAGAGGTCTGTGGTATTCCAGCCAACCGAGTTCGAGCTATCGCAGTTCTACTGCATTATGGGACAATATTTAACTGAATTACAAACATTTCAATCATTATCAATTTTTTTCAATTTCCCTTCTTTCATTCATTAATTCACTTATTCATTCACTCAGTCTTTGTATGACATTATTGGACAGATAACTTAGTATTGCCTGTTCAAGAATACAAAGTGGGTTATCTCCCTTCATTTATTGTGTATTTTGTTACATTTTACGTTCACTATTCAAAACCCCACATTCATGTTCTATCACTATTCATTATCATTATTATTTCTTCCTGACTTTCATAAAGATGTGTTTTACAGATTAGAATACCATATTTCTTCTATATGATTCTAAAATATGCAATTTTTAAAGTTTTCAAAAAGACATCAAAATAACATTAAAATCGATGAAGTTTATGTGGATAAATATGATACATCAGTTTGCAGCAGCGATCATAATTCACTATTTACCTGTTCCATGTTATTCGTGCAAATAAATATCATCAACACAATAAACTAAGCAGTGTATAGGCAAGATTTTACTTAGTTTTAACAAAGAGTTTGCTTAGATAAGCATTGATCTTTGGATATCTGCATTTGCATAATCATTTGCATTTTGTGAGCACAATTTTTCACAAAATAAAATACCCACACCCCTCGTCCAGGGATTGGGGCATCCACACCACTCACCCAGGGATTGGGGCACCCACACTCCTCGCCAAGGGATCAGGGCACCCACACCACTCACCCAGGGATTGGGGCACCCACACCACTCCCCAGGGATTGGGGCACCCACACTCCTCGCCAAGGGATTGGGGCACCCACACCACTCACCCAGGAATTGGGGCACCCACACCCCTCACCCAGGGATTGGGGCACCCACACCCCTTGCCAATGGATTGGAGCACCCACACCACTCCCAGGGATTGGAGCACCCACACCCCTTTCCCAGGGATTGGGGCATGATGATTATTGCTGGCACTTTATTAGAAGAAAAAACAGTAATATTATAATTTTGTTAAATGTTCTCTCAAACTAAGCAAACAAACCTGAGTAGATTAGAGTTTATATGTTGTCGTTTCTCAGAATTGTTGCGGTACAGAACTGCTGCCTAGTCAGCATGGATCCGCACGTGAATAACGCTCTGGAAGGTCTCATCATCACAACAGTCTTACAGGCCTCGCCTCCCTGTAGTCAGTATGGATCCACACGTGTATAACCCTCTGGAAGGTCTGTCATCATCACAAGTCTTACAGGCCTCGCCTCACTGTAGTCAGTATGGATCCGCACGGGTATAACCCTCTGGAAGGTCTCATCATCACAAGTCTTACAGGCCTCGCCTCCCTGTAGTCAGTATGAATCCCCACGTGTATAACCCTCTGGAAGGTCTGTCATCATCACAACAGTCTTACAGGCCTCGCCTCCCTGTAGTCAGTATGGATCCCCACGTGTATAACCCTCTGGAAGGTCTGTCATCATCACAAGTCTTACAGGCCTCGCCTCCCTGTAGTCAGTATGGATCCGCACGTGTATAACCCTCTGGAAGGTCTCATCATCACAAGTCTTACAGGCCTCGCCTCCCTGTAGTCAGTATGGATCCCCACGTGTATAACCCTCTGGAAGGTCTGTCATCATCACAAGTCTTACAGGCCTCGCCTCCCTGTAGTCAGTATGGATCCGCACGTGTATAACCCTCTGGAAGGTCTCATCATCACAAGTCTTACAGGCCTCGCCTCCCTGTAGTCAGTATGGATCCGCACATGTATAACCCTCTGGAAGGTCTGTCATCATCACAACAGTCTTACAGGCCTTGCCTCCCTGTAGTCAGTATGGATCCCCACGTGTATAACCCTCTGGAAGGTCTGTCATCATCACAAGTCTTACAGGCCTCGCCTCCCTGTAGTCAGTATGGATCCCCACGTGTATAACCCTCTGGAAGGTCTGTCATCATCACAACAGTCTTACAGGCCTCGCCTCCCTGTAGTCAGTATGGATCCGCACGTGTATAACCCTCTGGAAGGTCTGCCATCATCACAAGTCTTACAGGCCTCGCCTCCCTGTATTCAGTATGGATCCCCACGTGTATAACCCTCTGGAAGGTCTGCCATCATCACAACAGTCTTACAGGCCTCGCCTCCCTGTAGTCAGTATGGATCCCCACGTGTATAACCCTCTGGAAGGTCTGCCATCATCACAAGTCTTACAGGCCTCGCCTCCCTGTAGTCAGTATGGATCCACACGTGTATAACCCTCTGGAAAGTCTGCCATCATCACAAGTCTTACAGGCCTCGCCTCCCTGTAGTCAGTATGGATCCCCACGTGTATAACCCTCTGGAAGGTCTGCCATCATCACAACAGTCTTACAGGGCTCGCCTCCCTGTAGTCAGTATGGATCCCCACGTGTATAACCCTCTGGAAGGTCTGCCATCATCACAACAGTCTTACAGGCCTCGCCTCCCTGTAGTCAGTATGGATCCCCACGTGTATAACCCTCTGGAAGGTATGTCATCTTCACAACAGTCTTACAGGGCTCGCCTCCCTGTAGTCAGTATGGATCCACACGTGTATAACCCTCTGGAAGGTCTGCCATCATCACAAGTCTTACAGGCCTCGCCTCCCTGTAGTCAGTATGGATCCCAACGTGTATAACCCTCTGGAAGGTCTGTCATCTTCACAACAGTCTTACAGGCCTCGCCTCCCTGTAGTCAGTATGGATCCCCACGTGTATAACCCTCTGGAAGGTCTGCCATCATCACAACAGTCTTACAGGCCTCGCCTCCCTGTAGTCAGTATGGATCCCCACATGTATAACCCTCTGGAAGGTCTGTCATCATCACAAGTCTTACAGGCCTCGCCTCCCTGTAGTCAGTATGGATCCGCACATGTATAACCCTCTGGAAGGTCTCATCATTACAAGTCTTACAGGCCTCGCCTCCCTGTAGTCAGTATGGATCCGCACAAGTCTTACAGGCCTCGCCTCCCTGTAGTCAGTATGGATCCGCACATGTATAACCCTCAGGAAGGTCTGCCATCATCACAACAGTCTTACAGGCCTCGCCTTCCTGTAGTCAGTATGGATCCGCACATGTATAACCCTCAGGAAGGTCTGCCATCATCACAACAGTCTTACAGGCCTCGCCTCCCTGTAGTTAGTATGGATCCCCACGTGTATAACCCTCTGGAAGGTCTGCCATCTTCACAACAGTCTTACAGGCCTCGCCTCCCTGTAGTCAGTATTGATCCGCACGTGTATAACCCTCTGGAAGGTCTGTCATCTTCACAACAGTCTTACAGGCCTCGCCTCCCTGTAGAGATACAAGTAGATAACAAAACAATCTCAATACCATTTTAACACATTATAGGCATATAGATATGGCAGTTATACTGGTGAAATAAAACCTCAGATCTATATATACACGAGTCTCAGCAGAATCACTGTTCTTCCACATGTTAATAGCAAACTTTCTCACATTAAGTTTTTTATCTGGAGTGGGCTCGAACTTGCAACCTCAGCAGTGAGAGGTAAGTACCTTTGAGATAGAGCCTTACAGAAAGAAACACGGAATAGCTAGAATAAATCTGTACAAAATATCTAAATATCTAAAAATCCTAGCAGCTAAATTTGATATGAATAAGATTCGTGATAGTACAAGACAAATTAATGGAAATGATTTCTATGGCAGAATGAAGCTTGGTTTGGATATGAAAAGAAAAACAGTAAAGGGCAATAACTCCTGGAATGAAGATTTTTTCAGGGGGATAACTATTTGAAACTGTAAGAGCTCTGTGCTAACAAACCTAAACTACAATAAAATGAAATAAATAGTTTTAACTGCTTTAAAAGAAAATGCACCTTTCTAAATTGTGACCAGTTTGTTTACAGAGGGGGTGTTTTAACTTCAACTTGTTCATTTGAAAATAAACACAATCCCAGTTTCCATATTGTGAATTACCAACACCCATTTTTAACGTGTAAGCCTACCATTGATTTATGTTCTTTATTCTATAGTAAATAAAAAAATTGTGTCATTCATAGAGAGAGACCCAAACATTTTATTGTTTGTCAACCTCTGCACTACCAAAATATGATGAGAAAAGTAGGGGTCATTTGTCATCCAAGAGACTTTTTTCTGTTTAGTGTGTGTGACTGTACACTGTTGACAAAGTGAAAGTGGACTTCAGAAATCATGTATTCATACCTCAATTTCAAAGCATCAATTTTTCCTTCTAAATCACAATTCAAACATGACAATGCTTTCAAAATGTTCAAAATACATGAATAATGCCATTTAAAAAAAAAGATATTTAAAATAAGGAAAATGCATTTTTAAAGAAGAAAAAATAAGGATTATTCATAACCGCCATTATGCGAGAACCATTTCCTGTTTCCAATGGTGGTACTTTGCCTAAACTGGAAACCAATAAATTGATTTTCTATAGAAATTTAATAATCATTTACAAATATCTTTATTATACAAGATAACTATAAAAATCCATTTTTCCATAGAGAAAAAATGTTACACAAGATAAAATCCACATCTCTAGTTAGATGGATAGATGAATAGAGTTTTACAGCATACCAACACATTATAGGTTATGATGCCAACAGGAAGGAAGATTCCAGGTTCATTCTACATGTACAAAAACAACAAATTAACATACAGATTTAAAAAAAATACATCAACAAATGAATATGCAGAATGAACCTAGAACCTTGATACCTGCAGAACTGCAGAGTTTCAGCAAATTCTACCGTATTACTCAATTTGTCGCTTCTTACAACATGCATAAGCCACAGTGACCCTATTCTTGCCATCACTCATATGGCTCCATAGAACCACATAGGGGTTGATAATATAACCACAATAGTGAACATGACAAAAAATGATAAAATGAACATGACACCCATTTGGAGGATTCCTACTCCTCTGCAGAGATTGACAGTGATTCTATTCCTAGCCGGAACCACACGGGCTACATCTCTAGTTATCAAAGCATTTGATTTCTGCTCAAGTTCATTTTCTTGTAAAATGACACTGTTTGACAAAAAATTATTTCCGTCTTCAGGTTGACCATGTAGTCTGAAAACTCAGTCAGAGAAGTAACCAGCGAGAGATAGCTATTTAATGACTGCCTCAATAACTGGGCATTTAATGACTAAATAAGAGAGGTTTTTATGAATACATGACTGTGCCATAATTGACTGGCTAAATGACTGTACCTTTCATGACTCATTATTAAATCATCAGTTCGTCTAAGACTTAATGAATAGGCTTTACTTGAGGCAGCACCTTAGACCACTCCAGTATGCAGGATGGTAATAACATGTAATATACAGTCAACCCTTAAACCACTCCAGTATGCAGGATGGTAATAACATGCAATATACAGTCAACCCTTAGACCACTCCAGTATGCAGGATGGTAATAACATGCAATATACTGTCAACCCTTAGACCACTCCAGTATGGAGGATGGCAATAACATGCAATACACAGTCAACCCTTAGACCACTCCAGTATGGAGGATGGTAATAACATGCAATATACAGTCAACCCTTAGACCACTCCAGTATGCAGGATGGTAATAACATGCAATATACAGTCAACCCTTAGACCACTCCAGTATGCAGGATGGTAATAACATGCAATATACAGTCAACCCTTAGACCACTCCAGTATGCAGGAAGGTAATAACATGCAATACACAGTCAACCCTTAGACCACTCCAGTATGGAGGATGGTAATAACATGCAATACACAGTCAACCCTTAGACCACTCCAGTATGGAGGATGGTAATAACATGCAATACACAGTCAACCCTTAAACCACTCCAGTATGGAGGAAGGTAATAACATGCAATATACAGTCAACCCTTAGACCACTCCAGTATGGAGGAAGGTAATAACATGCAATATACAGTCAACCCTTAGACCACTCCAGTATGCAGGATGGTAATACCACTCCAGTATGCAGGATGGTAATAACATGCAATATACAGTCAACCCTTAGATCACTCCAGTATGCAGGATGGTAATAGCATGCAATATACAGTCAACCCTTAGACCACTCCAGTATGCAGGATGGTAATAACAAGCAATATACAGTCAACCCTTAGACCACTCCAGTATGCAGGATGGTAATAACATGCAATATACAGTCAACCCTTAGACCACTCCAGTATGCAGGATGGTAATAACATGCAATATACAGTCAACCCTTAGACCACTCCAGTATGCAGGATGGTAATAACATGCAATATAATATATGATCAATATTTCAGTTACCATTTACATAAAAGATACATTATACACTGTTTGTTATTTAAAATCTTTCTTAAAACAAGAGGCCCAAGAGGATCTGAATTGCTCAACTGCCAACAAATGGACAGATGAACATTTCAGAAGATATGTTTTTTGTAAGTTCCTCTTCAACAAATCTTTTAGGAAACCACTATGCAATGATACACATAAAATATCTAAAGTCTAGGCCTTGAACTTACAGAGAAAATGATTTTTTTAAAGTTTTGCTTAAAATCTGCTTATAAAGCCTTTTAGTTGGAACATTTGTGGTCGAATCTTACTGGTTCAATAACTTGTCCATGATTTTGTGGTTATATAACAGCTGTGCAAGTTTGGTTAAGATTCAATGAAAAATGGGAGTGTTATTGTGAAAACAACATTTTCCCTACATAACTCTATAAAAACAGTGATCACTGTGACAGCCCCTTATTTGACCATAGGGACCCAGCCTTAAAAATTTTTTTAGGGGACCCCATGCAATGCTACACATAAACTATCTAAGGTCTAGGCCTTGAACTTTCAGAGAAAATGTTTTTTTTAAGTTTTGCTTAAAATTTGCTTATAAGCCCTGTGGCGGGAGCATTTGTGGTCGAATCATGCTGGTTTAATAACTTGTCCAAGATCTTGTAGTTATTTGTAATTACTTGCTATCTATTATACCACAACAGTACAATGATTAATCAGAAAAACTTTGTCCTACATATTTTGTTATACAAGACATCTGTTTCACCAAAATTTGATTTAAATATTTAAAATCTCAGTTTTGACTGACCCCGGCTCAATCTAAACTCTTACACCTTACATCACCACCCAGGATTCAGATTGGAGCCCGGCTCAATCTAAACTCTCATCTCTGACATCACCACCGACGTCTCAGATTGGAGCCCGGCTTAATCTAAACTCTCATCTCTGACATCACCACTGACGTCTCAGACTGGAGTCCGGCTTAATCTAAACTCTCATCTCTGACATCACCACTGACGTCTCAGACTGGAGTCCGGCTTAATCTAAACTCTCATCTCTGACATCACCACCCAGGACTCAGATTGGAGCCCGGCTCAATCTAAACTCTCATCTCTGACATCACCACCAACGTCTCAGATTGGAGTCCGGCTTAATCTAAACACTTATACCTAACATCACCACCAAGGATTCAGATTAGACTCTGGCTCAATCTAAACTCTTACACCTTACATCACCACCCAGGACTCAGATTGGAGCCCGGCTCAATCTAAACTCTCATCTCTGATATCACTACCGACGTCTCAGATTGGAGCCCAGCTTAATCTAAACACTTATACCTAACATCACCACCAAGGATTCAGATTAGACTCTGGCTCAATCTAAACTCTTACACCTTACATCACCACCCAGGTCTCAGATTGGAGCCCGGCTCAATCTAAACTCTCATCTCTGATATCACTACCGACGTCTCAGATTGGAGCCCAGCTTAATTTTAACAGTTACACCTAACATCACCACCAAGGACTCAGATTAGAGCCAGGCTCAATTTAAACTCTTACACCTTACATCACCACCATAGTCTTGTATTGGAGTACAGCTCAATCTAAACTCTCATCCCTGACATCACCTACGAGGTCTCAGATTGGAGCCCGACTGAATCTTAACACTTTCACCTAGCATCACCACCAAGGTCTCAGATTGGACCCCGACTGAATCTAAACACTTACACATAACATCACCACCAAGGTCTTGGATTAGAGCCCAGCTCAATCTAAACTCTCATTTCTGACATAACCACTGAGGTCTCGGACAAAAGTTCATTAAATTGTGTTCAACAGGTGTTAAACCCCATTCAAATAAAGATAATGACTTGTTATCTATTATACCAATAACAACAAAACAATGATTGAGCAGAAAAACGTTGGTCTACATATTTTATTATACAAAACATCTGTTTCTCCAAAACTTGATTTAAATATTAAAAATCTCAATTTTGATTAGTTATTTGTTTATTATATAATCAAATTAAGAAACCATATGCAACTTTTCTGGAACCAGCCTAAAATCACGATCATCTAGCTGCTTTTCTAATATACAAGTTTGTATAGTAGCCTTGCTTGTCTTCAAGTCAAATCATGACTATTTCTGCCGGAGACAGACAGTTAACATTATCAAATCTCATGTAATACTACTATTATACTCTCCATATAAACCAATGTATTACATAGTGAAGCAAACTGCTTCAGTCTTCAAATGATGTAGCAGGTGGTACTACTAACCTCTCTGCTGCTAGTTTTTTATCTACAATCAGGATCCAACAAACAACATTCCACGGGCGAATATGGTGGTCCAGCAGGGCTGATAAATATACTTGGTCTATAATGTCCTCTGGTGGTCCAGCAGGACTGATAAATAAACTTGGTCTATAATGTCCTCTGGTGGTCCAGCAGGGTTGATAAATAAACTTGGTCTATAATGTCCTCTGGTGGTCCAGCAGGGTTGATAAATAAACTTGGTCTATAATGTCCTCTGGTGGTCCAGCAGGGCTGATAAATAAACTAGGTCTATAATGTCCTCTGGTGGTCCAGCAGGACTGATAAATATACTTGGTCTATAATGTCCTCTGGTGGTCCAGCAGGGTTGATAAATAAACTTGGTCTATAATGTCCTCTGGTGGTCCAGCAGGGTTGATAAATAAACTTGGTCTATAATGTCCTCTGGTGGTCCAGCAGGGCTGATAAATAAACTTGGTCTATAATGTCCTCTGGTGGTCCAGCAGGACTGATAAATAAACTTGGTCTATAATGTCCTCTGGTGGTCCAGCAGGGTTGATAAATAAACTTGGTCTATAATGTCCTCTGGTGGTCCAGCAGGGTTGATAAATAAACTTGGTCTATAATGTCCTCTGGTGGTCCAGCAGGACTGATAAATAAACTTGGTCTATAATGTCCTCTGGTGGTCCAGCAGGGTTGATAAATAAACTTGGTCTATAATGTCCTCTGGTGGTCCAGCAGGGCTGATAAATAAACTAGGTCTATAATGTCCTCTGGTGGTCCAGCAGGGTTGATAAATAAACTTGGTCTATAATGTCCTCTGGTGGTCCAGCAGGGCTGATAAATATACTTGGTCTATAATGTCCTCTGGTGGTCCAGCAGGACTGATAAATAAACTTGGTCTATAATGTCCTCGGGTGGTCCAGCAGGGCTGATAAATAAACTTGGTCTATAATGTCCTCTGGTGGTCCAGCAGGACTGATAAATAAACTTGGTATATAATGTCCTCTGGTGGACCAGCAGGGTTGATAAATAAACTTGGTCTATAATGTCCTCTGGTGGTCCAGCAGGGTTGATAAATAAACGTGGTCTATAATGTCCTCTGGTGGTCCAGCAGGGTTGATAAATAAACTTGGTCTATTATGTCCTCTGGTGGTCCAGCAGAGCTGATAAATATACTTGGTCTATAATGTCCTCTGGTGGTCCAGCAGGGCTGATAAATAAACTTGGTCTATAATGTCCTCTGGTGGTCCAGCAGGGCTGATAAATAAACTTGGTCTATAATGTCCTCTGGTGGTCCAGCAGGGTTGATAAATAAACTTGGTCTATAATGTCCTCTGGTGGTCCAGCAGAGCTGATAAATATACTTGGTCTATAATGTCCTCTGGTGGTCCAGCAGGGCTGATAAATATACTTGGTCTATAATGTCCTCTGGTGGTCCAGCAGGACTGATAAATAAACTTGGTCTATAATGTCCTCTGGTGGTCCAGCAGGGCTGATAAATAAACTTGGTCTATAATGTCCTCTGGTGGTCCAGCAGGACTGATAAATAAACTTGGTCTATAATGTCCTCTGGTGGTCCAGCAGGGCTGATAAATAAACTTGGTCTATAATGTCCTCTGGTGGTGGAGCAAAGCTGATAAATAAACTTGGTCTATAATGTCCTCTGGTGGTCCAGCAGGGCTGATAAATAAACTTGGTCTATAATGTCCTCTGGTGGTCCAGCAGGACTGATAAATATACTTGGTCTTTAATGTCCTCTGGTGGTCCAGCAGGGCTGATAAATAAACTTGGTCTATAATGTCCTCTGGTGGTCCAGCAGGACTGATAAATAAACTTGGTCTATAATGTCCTCTGGTGGTCCAGCAGGGCTGATAAATAAACTTGGTCTATAATGTCCTCTGGTGGTCCAGCAGGGCTGATAAATAAACTTGGTCTATAATGTTCTCTGGTGGTCCAGCAAAGCTGATAAATAAACTTGGTCTATAATGTCCTCTGGTGGTCCAGCAGGGCTGATAAATAAACTTGGTCTATAATGTCCTCTGGTGGTCCAGCAGGACTGATAAATATACTTGGTCTTTAATGTCCTCTGGTGGTCCAGCAGGGCTGATAAATAAACTTGGTCTATAATGTCCTCTGGTGGTCCAGCAGGACTGATAAATAAACTTGGTCTATAATGTCCTCTGGTGGTCCAGCAGGGCTGATAAATAAACTTGGTCTATAATGTCCTCTGGTGGTCCAGCAGGGTTGATAAATAAACTTGGTCTATAATGTTCTCTGGTGGTCCAGCAGGGCTGATAAATAAACTTGGCCTATAATGTCCTCTGGTAGTCCAGCAGGGCTGATAAATAAACTTGGCCTATAATGTCCTCTAGTGGTCCAGCAGGGCTGATAAATAAACTTGGTCTATAATGTTCTCTGGTAGTCCAGCAGGGTTGATAAATAAACATTGGCTTTAATGTCCTCTGGTGGTCCAGCAGGGCTGATAAATTAACTTGGCCTATAATGTCCTCTGGTGGTCCAGCAGAGCTGATAAATAAACTTGGCCTATAATGTCCTCTGGTGGTCCAGCAGGGCTGATAAATAAACTTGGTCTATAATGTCCTCTGGTGGTCCAGCAGGGTTGATAAATAAACTTGGTCTATAATGTCCTCTGGTGGTCCAGCAGGGTTGATAAATAAACTTGGCCTATAATGTCCTCTGGTGGTCCAGCAGAGCTGATAAATAAACTTGGCCTATAATGTCCTCTGGTGGTCCAGCAGGGCTGATAAATAAACTTGGTCTATAATGTCCTCTGGTGGTCCAGCAGGGTTGATAAATAAACTTGGTCTATAATGTCCTCTGGTGGTCCAGCAGGGCTGATAAATATACTTGGTCTATAATGTCCTCTGGTGGTCCAGCAGGACTGATAAATAAACTTGGTCTATAATGTCCTCTGGTGGTCCAGCAGGGTTGATAAATAAACTTGGTCTATAATGTCCTCTGGTGGTCCAGCAGAGCTGATAAATATACTTGGTCTATAATGTCCTCTGGTAGTCCAGCAGGACTGATAAATAAACTTGGTCTATAATGTCCTCTGGTGGTCCAGCAGGGTTGATAAATAAACTTGGTCTATAATGTCCTCTGGTGGTCCAGCAGGACTGATAAATAAACTTGGTCTATAATGTCCTCTGGTGGTCCAGCAGGGCTGATAAATAAACTTGGTCTATAATGTCCTCTGGTGGTCCAGCAGGGTTGATAAATAAACTTGATCTATAATGTTCTCTGGTGGTCCAGCAGGGCTGATAAATAAACTTGGCCTATAATGTCCTCTGGTAGTCCAGCAGGGCTGATAAATAAACTTGGCCTATAATGGCCTCTGGTGGTCCACCAGGGCTGATAAATAAACTTGGTCTATAATGTCCTCTGGTAGTCCAGCAGGGTTGATAAATAAACATTGGCTTTAATGTCCTCTAGTGGTCCAGCAGGGCTGATAAATTAACTTGGCCTATAATGTCCTCTGGTGGTCCAGCAGAGCTGATAAATAAACTTGGCCTATAATGTCCTCTGGTGGTCCAGCAGGGCTGATAAATAAACTTGGTCTATAATGTCCTCTGGTAGTCCAGCAGGGTTGATAAATAAACATTGGCTTTAATGTCCTCTGGTGGTCCAGCAGGGCTGATAAATTAACTTGGTTTATAATGTCCTCTGGTGGTCCAGCAGGGCTGATAAATGAACTTGGCCTATAATGTCCTCTGGTGGTCCAGCAGGGCTGATAAATAAACTTGGCCTATAATGTCCTCTGGTGGTCCAGCAGGGCTGATAAATAAACTTGGTCTATAATGCCCTTTGGTGGTCCAGCAGGGCTAATAAATAAACTTGGCCTATAATGTCCTCTGGTGGTCCAGCAGGGCGGATAAATAAACTTGGCCTATAATGTCCTCTGGTGGTCCAGCAGGGCTGATAAATAAACTTGGTCTATAATGTCCTCTGGTGGTCCAGCAGGGCTGATAAATAAACTTGGTGTATAATGTCCTCTGGTGGTCCAGCAGGGCTGATAAATAAACTTGGCCTATAATGTCCTCTGGTGGTCCAGCAGCGCTGATAAATAAACGTCGCCTATAATGTCCTCTGGTGGTCCAGCAGGGCTGTTAAGTAAACATTGGCTTTAATGTCCTCTGGTGGACCAGCAGGACTGATAAATAAACGTCGCCTATAATGTCCTCTGGTGGTCCAGCAGGGCTTGATAAATAAACGTCTCCTATAATGTCCTCTGGTGGTCCAGCAGGGCTGTTAAGTAAACATTGGCTTTAATGTCCTCTGGTGGTCCAGCAGGGCTGATAAATTAACTTGGTTTATAATGTCCTCTGGTGGTCCATCAGGGTTGATAAATATACTTGGCCTATAATGTCCTCTGGTGGTCCAGCAGGGCTGATAAATAAACTTGGCCTATAATGTCCTCTGGTGGTCCAGCAGGGCTGATAAATAAACTTGGTCTATAATGTCCTTTGGTGGTCCAGCAGGGCTAATAAATAAACTTGGCCTATAATGTCCTCTGGTGGTCCAGCAGGGCTGATAAATAAACTTGGCCTATAATGTCCTCTGGTGGTCCAGCAGGGCTGATAAATAAACTTGGTCTATAATGTCCTCTGGTGGTCCAGCAGTGCTGATAAATAAACTTGGTGTATAATGTCCTCTGGTGGTCCAGCAGGGCTGATAAATAAACTTGGCCTATAATGTCCTCTGGTGGTCCAGCAGCGCTGATAAATAAACGTCGCCTATAATGTCCTCTGGTGGTCCAGCAGGGCTGTTAAGTAAACATTGGCTTTAATGTCCTCTGGTGGACCAGCAGGGCTGATAAATAAACGTCGCCTATAATGTCCTCTGGTGGTCCAGCAGGGCTGTTAAGTAAACATTGGCTTTAATGTCCTCTGGTGGACCAGCAGCGCTGATAAATAAACGTCGCCTATAATGTCTTCTGGTGGTCCAGCAGGGCTGTTAAGTAAACATTGGCTTTAATGTCCTCTGGTGGACCAGCAGGATGGTTGAATAAACATTCGTTTTAATGTCCTCTGGTGGTCAAGCAGGACTGTTGAATAAACATTGGCTTTAATGTCCTCTGGTGGTCCAGCAGGGCTTATAAATAAACTTGGCCTATAATGTCCTCTGGTGGTCCAGCATGGCTGATAAATAAACATGGCCTATAATGTCCTCTGGTGGTCCAGCAGGGTTGTTAAATAAACATTGGTTTTAATGTCCTCTGGTGGTCAAGCAGGACTGTTGAATAAACATTGGCTTTAATGTCCTCTGGTGGTCCAGCAGGGTTGTTAAATAAACATTGGCTTTAATGTCCTCTGGTGGTCAAGCAGGACTGTTGAATAAACATTGGCTTTAGTGTCCTCTGGTGGTCCAGCAGGGCTGATAAATAAACATTGGCTTTAATGTCCTCTGGTGGTCCAGCAGGATTGTTAAATAAACATTGGCTTTAATGTCCTCTGGTGGTCCAGCAGGGCTGATAAATAAACATTGGCTTTAATGTCCTCTGGTGGTCCAGCAGGATTGTTAAATAAACATTGGCTTTAATGTCCTCTGGTGGTCCAGCAGGGTTGTTAAATAAACATTGGCTTTGATGTCCTCTGGTGGTCCAGCAGGATTGTTAAATAAACATTGGCTTTAGTGTCCTCTGGTGGTCCAGCAGGGCTGATAAATAAACATTGGCTTTAATGTCCTCTGGTGGTCCAGCAGGATTGTTAAATAAACATTGGCTTTAATGTCCTCTGGTGGTCCAGCAGGGCTGATAAATAAACATTGGCTTTAATGTCCTCTGGTGGTCCAGCAGGATTGTTAAATAAACATTGGCTTTAGTGTCCTCTGGTGGTCCAGCAGGGTTGATAAATAAACATTGGCTTTGATGTCCTCTGGTGGTCCAGCAGGGTTGATAAATAAACATTGGCTTTAATGTCCTCTGGTGGTCCAGCAGGGTTGATAAATAAACATTGGCTTTGATGTCCTCTGGTGGTCCAGCAGGGCTGATAAATAAACTTGGTCTATAATGTCCTCTGGTGGTCCAGCAGAGTTGATAAATAAACTTGGTCTATAATGTCCTCTGGTAGTCCAGTAGGACTTTTGAATAAACATTGGCTTTAATGTCCTCTGGTGGTCCAGAAGGGCTGTTAAATAAGCACTCGCTTTAGAGTCATCTGGTGTTCCAGCAGGGCTGATAAATTAACATTGGCCTGAATGTCCTCTGGTGGTCCAGCAGGGCTGATAAATGAACATTGGCTTGAATGTCCTCTGGTGGTCCGGCAGGGCTGATAATTAAATTTGGTCTATCTTGTCATCTGGTGGTCCAGCAGGGCTGATAAATAAAGACTGACTTTAATATCCTCCAGTGGTCAAGCAGGGCTGATAAATAAACATTGGCTGGAATGTCCTCTGATGGTCCAGTAGGGCTGATAAATAAACTTGTTCTATAATGTCCTCTGGTGACCCAGCAGGGCTGATAAATAAACATTGGCTTTAATGTCCTCTGGTGGTCAAGCAGGGCTGATAAATAAATATTGGCTTTAATGTCCTCTGTTGGTCAAGTAGGTGTGTAAAATAAAGACTGACTTGAATGTCCTCTGGTGGTCCAGCAGGGCTGATAAATAAACTTGTCCTATAATGTCCTCTGGTGGCCCAGCAGGGCTGATAAATAAACATTGGCTTTAATGTCCTCTGGTGGTCCAGCAGGGCTGATACATAAATTAGGCCTATAATGTCCTTTAGTTGTCCAGCAGGGCTGATAAATAAAGACTGACTTTAATGTCCTCTGGTGGTCCAGCAGGGCTGATAAATAAACATTGGCGGTAATGTCCTCTGGTGGTCCAGCATGGCAGATAAATAAACTTGGCCTACAATGTCCTCTGTTGGTCCAGCATGGCTGATAAATAAACATTGGCTTTAATGTCGTCTGGTGGTGGAGCAGGGCTGATAAATAAACATTGGCGTTAATGTTCTCTGGTGGTCCAGCATGGCTGATAAATAAACATTGGCTTTAATGTCCTCTGGTGGTGGAGCAGGTCTGATAAATAAACATTGGCTTAAGTGTCCTCTGGTGGTCCAGCAGGGCTGATAAATAAACATTGGCTTTAATGTCCTCTGGTGGTGGAGCAGGTCTGATAAATAAACATTAGCTTTAATGTCCTCTGGTGGTGGAGAAGGGCTGATAAATAAACATTGGCTTTAATGTCCTCTGGTGGTCCAACATGGCTGATAAATAAACATTGGCGTTAATGTCCTCTGGTGGTCCAGCATGACTGATAAATAAACATTGGTGTTAATGTCTTCTGGTGGTCCAGCATGGCTGATAAATAAACATTGGCTTTAATGTCCTCTGGTGGTGGAGCAGGGCTGATAAATAAACATTGGCTTTAATGTCCTCTGGTGGTGGAGCAGGTCTGATAAATAATTTGGTTGGTTGGTTGAATATTTAGCGTCATTTTTATGCCATCGAGGGCTAACAGACGATCAGTTAACCTAACCACTGTTTCCTGGGATTAACCAGTACTCGAGCACACCCCATCTCCGCAAGTAACTGATAACTTTCCCACTTGAATCAGTGGTGAGAGACGAATGATAATGAGACACAATGTCGTATATCAATCATCACAGAGACTGTTGCCGGGCGGGGGATTCATACTTACGACCCCTGGATTGATAGTCAGACGTGTAACCGACTGAGCTAATCGGGCCCGGCCTGATAAATAAACATTGGCTTTAATGTTCTCTGGTGGTCCAGCAGGGCTGATAAATAAACATTGGCTGTAATGTCCTCTGGTGGTCCAGCATGGCTGATAAATAAACATTGGCTGTAATGTCCTCTGGTGGTGGAGCAGGGCTGATAAATAAACATTGGCTTTAATGTCCTCTGATGGTCCAGCAGGGCTGATAAATAAACATTGGCGTTAATGTCCTCTGGTGGTCCTGCATGGCTGATAAATAAACATTGGCTTTTCTGTCCTGATGGTCTAACAGGGCTGATAAATAAACGTCGGCGTTAATGTCCTCTGGTGGTCCAGCATGGCTGATAAATAAACATTGGCTTTAATGTCCTCTGGTGGTGGAGCAGGTCTGATAAATAAACATTGGCTTTAGTGTCCTCTGGTGGTCCAGCAGGGCTGATACATAAATTAGGCCTATAATGTCCTTTAGTTGTCCAGCAGGGCTGATAAATAAAGACTGACTTTAATGTCCTCTGGTGGTCCAGCAGGGCTGATAAATAAACATTGGCGGTAATGTCCTCTGGTGGTCCAGCATGGCTGATAAATAAACTTGGCCTACAATGTCCTCTGTTGGTCCAGCATGGCTGATAAATAAACATTGGCTTTAATGTCCTCTGGTGGTGGAGCAGGTCTGATAAATAAACATTGGCTTAAGTGTCCTCTGGTGGTCCAGCAGGGCTGATAAATAAACATTGGCTTTAATGTCCTCTGGTGGTGGAGCAGGGCTGATAAATAAACATTAGCTTTAATGTCCTCTGGTGGTGGAGAAGGGCTGATAAATAAACATTGGCTTTAATGTCCTCTGGTGGTCCAACATGGCTGATAAATAAACATTGGCGTTAATGTCCTCTGGTGGTCCAGCATGACTGATAAATAAACATTGGTGTTAATGTCTTCTGGTGGTCCAGCATGGCTGATAAATAAACATTGGCTTTAATGTCCTCTGGTGGTGGAGCAGGGCTGATAAATAAACATTGGCTTTAATGTCCTCTGGTGGTGGAGCAGGTCTGATAAATAATTTGGTTGGTTGGTTGAATATTTAGCGTCATTTTTATGCCATCGAGGGCTAACAGACGATCAGTTAACCTAACCACTGTTTCCTGGGATTAACCAGTACTCGAGCACACCCCATCTCCGCAAGTAACTGATAACTTTCCCACTTGAATCAGTGGTGAGAGACGAATGATAATGAGACACAATGTCGTATATCAATCATCACAGAGACTGTTGCCGGGCGGGGGATTCGAACTTACGACCCCTGGATTGATAGTCAGACGTGTAACCGACTGAGCTAATCGGGCCCGGCCTGATAAATAAACATTGGCTTTAATGTTCTCTGGTGGTCCAGCAGGGCTGATAAATAAACATTGGCTGTAATGTCCTCTGGTGGTCCAGCATGGCTGATAAATAAACATTGGCTGTAATGTCCTCTGGTGGTGGAGCAGGGCTGATAAATAAACATTGGCTTTAATGTCCTCTGATGGTCCAGCAGGGCTGATAAATAAACATTGGCGTTAATGTCCTCTGGTGGTCCTGCATGGCTGATAAATAAACATTGGCTTTTCTGTCCTGATGGTCTAACAGGGCTGATAAATAAACGTCGGCGTTAATGTCCTCTGGTGGTCCAGCATGGCTGATAAATAAACATTGGCTTTAATGTCCTCTGGTGGTGGAGCAGGTCTGATAAATAAACATTGGCTTTAGTGTCCTCTGGTGGTCCAGCAGGGCTGATACATAAATTAGGCCTATAATGTCCTTTAGTTGTCCAGCAGGGCTGATAAATAAAGACTGACTTTAATGTCCTCTGGTGGTCCAGCAGGGCTGATAAATAAACATTGGCGGTAATGTCCTCTGGTGGTCCAGCATGGCTGATAAATAAACTTGGCCTACAATGTCCTCTGTTGGTCCAGCATGGCTGATAAATAAACATTGGCTTTAATGTCGTCTGGTGGTGGAGCAGGGCTGATAAATAAACATTGGCGTTAATGTCCTCTGGTGGTCCAGCATGGCTGATAAATAAACATTGGCTTTAATGTCCTCTGGTGGTGGAGCAGGTCTGATAAATAAACATTGGCTTTAGTGTCCTCTGATGATCCAGCAGGGCTGATAAATAAACATTGGCTTTAATGTCCTCTGGTGGTGGAGCAGGGCTGATAAATAAACATTAGCTTTAATGTCCTCTGGTGGTGGAGCAGGGCTGATAAATAAACATTGGCTTTAATGTCCTCTGTTGGTCCAACATGGCTGATAAATAAACATTGGCGTTAATGTCCTCTGGTGGTCCAGCATGACTGATAAATAAACATTGGTGTTAATGTCTTCTGGTGGTCCAGCATGGCTGATAAATAAACATTGGCTTTAATGTCCTCTGGTGGTGGAGCAGGGCTGATAAATAAACATTGGCTTTAATGTCCTCTGGTGGTGGAGCAGGTCTGATAAATAAACATTGGCTTTATTGTCCTCTGGTGGTCCAGCAGGGCTGATAAATAAACATTGGCTGTAATGTCCTCTGGTGGTCCAGCATGGCTGATAAATAAACCTTGGCTGTAATGTCCTTTGGTGGTGGAGCAGGGCTGATAAATAAACATTGGCTTTAATGTCCTCTGATGGTCCAGCAGGGCGGATAAATAAACATTGGCGTTAATGTCCTCTGGTGGTCCTGCATGGCTGATAAATAAACATTGGCTTTTCTGTCCTGATGGTCTAACAGGGCTGATAAATAAACGTCAGCGTTAATGTCCTCTGGTGGTCCAGCATGGCTGATAAATAAACATTGGCTTTAATGTCCTCTGGTGGTGGAGCAGGTCTGATAAATAAACATTGGTTTTAGTGTCCTCTGGTGGTCCAGCAGGGCTGATAAATAAACATTGGCTTTAATGTCCTCTGGTGGTGGAGCAGGGCTGATAAATAAACATTAGCTTTAATGTCCTCTGGTGGTGGAGCAGGGCTGATAATTAAACATTAGCTTTAATGTCCTCTGGTGGTGGAGCAGGGCTGATAAATAAACATTGGCTTTAATGTCCTCTGGTGGTCCAACATGGCTGATAAATAAACATTGGCGTTAATGTCCTCTGGTGGTCCAGCATGACTGATAAATAAACATTGGTGTTATATCTTCTGGTGGTCCAGCATGGCTGATAAATAAACATTGGCTGTAATGTCCTCTGGTGGTGGAGCAGGGCAGATAAATAAACATTGGCTTTAATGTCCTCTGGTGGTGGAGCTGGTCTGATAAATAAACATTGGCTTTAATGTCCTCTGGTGGTCCAGCAGGGCTGATAAATAAACATTGGCTGTAATGTCCTCTGGTGGTCCAGCATGGCTGATAAATAAACATTGGCTGTAATGTCCTCTGGTGGTGGAGCAGGGCTGATAAATAAACATTGGCTTTAATGTCCTCTGATGGTCCAGCAGGGCTGATAAATAAACATTGGCGTTAATGTCCTCTGGTGGTCCTGCATGGCTGATAAATAAACATTGGCTTTTCTGTCCTGATGGTCCAACAGGGCTGATAAATAAACGTCGGCGTTAATGTCCTCTGGTGGTCCAGCATGGCTGATAAATAAACATTGGCTTTAATGTCCTCTGGTGGTGGAGCAGGTCTGATAAATAAACATTGGCTTTAGTGTCCTCTGGTGGTCCAGCAGGGCTGATAAATAAACATTGGCTTTAATGTCCTCTGGTGGTGGAGCAGGGCTGATAAATAAACATTAGCTTTAATGTCCTCTGGTGGTGGAGCAGGGCTGATAAATAAACATTAGCTTTAATGTCCTCTGGTGGTCGAGCAGGGCTGATAAATAAACATTGGCTTTAATGTCCTCTGGTGGTCCAACATGGCTGATAAATAAACATTGGCGTTAATGTCCTCTGGTGGTCCAGCATGACTGATAAATAAACATTGGTGTTAATGTCTTCTGGTGGTCCAGCATGGCTGATAAATAAACATTGGCTTTAATGTCCTCTGGTGGTGGAGCACGGCTGATGCATAAACATTGGCTTTAATGTCCTCTGGTGGTGGAGCAGGTCTGATAAATAAACATTGGCTTTATTGTCCTCTGGTGGTCCAGCAGGGCTGATAAATAAACATTGGCTGTAATGTCCTCTGGTGGTCCAGCATGGCTGATAAATAAACATTGGCTGTAATGTCCTCTGGTGGTGGAGCAGGGCTGATAAATAAACATTGGCTTTAATGTCCTCTGATGGTCCAGCAGGGCTGATAAATAAACATTGGCGTTAATGTCCTCTGGTGGTCCTGCATGGCTGATAAATAAACATTGGCTTTTCTGTCCTGATGGTCTAACAGGGCTGATAAATAAACGTCGGCGTTAATGTCCTCTGTTGGTCCAGCATGGCTGATAAATAAACATTGGCTTTAATGTCCTCTGGTGGTGGAGCAGGTCTGATAAATAAACATTGGTGATATATCTTCTGGTGGTCCAGCATGGCTGATAAATAAACATTGGCTGTAATGTCCTCTGGTGGTGGAGCAGGGCTGATAAATAAACATTGGCTTTAATGTCCTCTGGTGGTGGAGCAGGTCTGATAAATAAACATTGGCTTTAATGTCCTCTGGTGGTCCAGCAGGGCTGATAAATAAACATTGGCTGTAATGTCCTCTGGTGGTCCAGCATGGCTGATAAATAAACATTGGCTGTAATGTCCTCTGGTGGTGGAGCAGGGCTGATAAATAAACATTGGCTTTAATGTCCTCTGATGGTCCAGCAGGGCGGATAAATAAACATTGGCGTTAATGTCCTCTGGTGGTCCTGCATGGCTGATAAATAAACATTGGCTTTCCTGTCCTGATGGTCCAACAGGGCTGATAAATAAACGTCGGCGTTAATGTCCTCTGGTGGTCCAGCATGGCTGATAAATAAACATTGGCTTTAATGTCCTCTGGTGGTGGAGCAGGTCTGATAAATAAACATTGGCTTGAGTGTCCTCTGGTGGTCCAGCAGGGCTGATAAATAAACATTGGCGTTAATGTCCTCTGGTGGTGGAGCAGGGCTGATAAATACACATTAGCTTTAATGTCCTCTGGTGGTGGAGCAGGGCTGATAAATAAACATTAGCTTTAATGTCCTCTGGTGGTGGAGCAGGGCTGATAAATAAACATTGGCTTTAATGTCCTCTGGTGGTCCAACATGGCTGATAAATAAACATTGGCGTTAATGTCCTCTGGTGGTCCAGCATGACTGATAAATAAACATTGGTGTTAATGTCTTCTGGTGGTCCAGCATGGCTGATAAATAAACATTGGCTTTAATGTCCTCTGGTGGTGGAGCAGGGCTGATAAATAAACATTGGCTTTAATGTCCTCTGGTGGTCCAGCATGGCTGATAAATAAACATTGGCTTTAATGTCCTCTGGTGGTCCAGCATGGCTGATAAATAAACATTGGCTGTAATGTCCTCTGGTGGTCCAGCATGGCTGATAAATAAACATTGGCTGTAATGTCCTCTGGTGGTGGAGCAGGGCTGATAAATAAACATTGGCTTTAATGTCCTCTGATGGTCCAGCAGGGCTGATAAATAAACATTGGCGTTAATGTCCTCTGGTGGTCCTGCATGGCTGATAAATAAACATTGGCTTTTCTGTCCTGATGGTCCAACAGGGCTGATAAATAAACATTAGCTTTAATGTCCTCTGGTGGTCCAGCATAGCTGATAAATAAACATTGGCTTTAATGTCCTATGGTGGTCCAGCATGGCTGATAAATAAACATTAGCTTTAATGTCCTCTGGTGGTGGAGCAGGGCTGATAAATAAACACTGGCTTTAATGTCCTCTGGTGGTACAGCATGGCTGATAAATAAATATTAGCTTTAATGTCCTCTGGTGGTCCAGCATAGCTGATAAATAAACATTGGCTTCAATGTCCTATGGTGGTCCAGCATGGCTGATAAATAAACATTAGCTTTAATGTCCTCTGGTGGTCCAGCATGGCTGATAAATAAACATTGGCGTTAATTTCTTCTGGTGGTGGAGCAGGGCTGATAAATAAACACTGGCTTTAATGTCCTCTGGTGGTCCAGCATGGCTGATAAATAAATATTGGCTGTAATGTCCTCTGGTGGTCCAGCATAGCTGATAAATAAACATTGGCTTTAATGTCTTATGGTAGTCCAGCATGGCTGATAAATAAACATTAGCTTTAATGTCCTCTGGTGGTGGAGCAGGGCTGATAAATAAACATTGGCGTTAATGTCCTCTGGTGGTCCAGCATGGCTGATAAATAAACATTGGCTTTAATGTCCTCTGGTGGTGGAGAAGGGCTGGTAAATAAACATTGGCTTTAATGTCCTCTGGTTGTCCAGCAGGGCTGATAATATACATTAGCTTTAATGTCCTCTGGTGGTCAAGCAGGGCTGATAAATAAACATTGGCTTTAATGTCCTCTGGTGGTAGAGCAGGGCTGATAAACAAACATAAGCTTTAATGTCCTTTGGTGGTCCAGCAGGGCTGATAAATAAACGTGGCCTATAATGTCCTCTGTTGGTGGAGCAGGGCTGATAAATAAACATAAGCTTTAATGTCCTCTGGTGGTCCAGCAGGGCTGATAAATAAACTTGGCCTATAATGCCCTCTGGTTTACCAGCAGGGCTGATAAATAAACATTAGCTTTAATGTCCTCTGGTGGCCCAGTAGGGCTGATAAATAAACTTGGTCTATAATGTCCTCTGCTGGTCCAGCAGGGCTGGTAAATAAACATTTGCTTTAATGTCCTCTGCTGGTCTAGCAGGGCTGATAAATAAACTTGGCCTATAATGTCCTCTGTTGGTCTAGCAGGACTGATAAATAAACTTGGCCTTTAATGTCCTCTGCTGGTCTAGCAGGGCTGATAAATAAACTTGGCCTGTGCGCTCTTTGTTTTCAAGCCATCTTCATCTACACTCAAAGATTAAATCCCGCAGTTGGAAATCAGTGCTGGATAACCTTGCTACACTGCTGTCCTGTTATAATGCATCTCGAATAATACAAAACCCATTATAAAATGTTATTTATTTGACTGCCATATTTAAATTGGTTCCCTCTAATCAGATATGGTATAAATATTTTAAGTGATATTTTAAATTTGATAAAATTACAATGTTTATGTAAAGTTGTTCACAGAGTAGAATCATGATTGATGCAGGGTAGAACTGAGTGTTGGCTTTAGGGGCCATAAGGTCCAGCTTGGGATCAGACCCCAAAATACTTTAATCTGATATGCAATTCTATTGTAGATTTTTAACTGTTTATTTTCCTTTATAGCCATTCATCGACCCAAACAAGTTAGGTTCTTACATACAACTAGGTACATGTAATATATCAGAGTGATTGATTACTTTTTAAAAATATAAACCTACATTTGGATGTGTGATGGCTGGGATCTCGGACAGAGATATCTTTGAGAATGACTGACACGACCGTCTTGTCTTCCTGGAGGGCAACACTGGCTTCAATACCTGTAAAACAAAACTTGTCAATGCAATATCTTATTTAGTGTTAGTATTCTGGGGCTGGTACCTGTAAAACAAAACTTGTCAATGTTATGGATTATTTACAGTGTTAGTATTCTGGTGCTGGTACCTGTAAAATGAAACTTGTCCATGTTATGTCTTAGTTACAGTGTTAGTATTCTGGGGCTGGTACCTGTAAAGCAAAACTTGTCAATGTTACGTCTTATTTACAGTGTTAGTATTCTGGTGCTGGTACCTGTAAAACGAAACTTGTCCATGTTATGTCTTATTTACAGTGTTAGTATTCTGGTGCTAGTACCTGTAAAACAAAACCTGTCAATGTTATGTCTTATTTACAGTGTTAGTATTCTGGTGCTGGTACCTGTAAAACAAAACTTGTCAATGCAATTATCTTATTTAGTGTTAGTATTCTGGGGCTGGTACCTGTAAAACAAAACTTGTCAATGTTACGGATTATTTACAGTGTTAGTATTCTGGTGCTGGTACCTGTAAAACAAAACTTGTCAACGTTATGTCTTATTTACAGTGTTAGTATTCTGGTGCTGGTACCTGTAAAACAAAACTTGTCAACGTTATGTCTTATTTACAGTGTTAGTATTCTGGTGCTAGTACCTGTAAAACAAAACCTGTCAATGTTATGTCTTATTTACAGTGTTAGTATTCTGGTGCTGGTACCTGTAAAACAAAACTTGTCAACGTTATGTCTTATTTACAGTGTTAGTATTCTGGTGCTAGTACCTGTAAAACAAAACCTGTCAATGTTATGTCTTATTTACAGTGTTAGTATTCTGGTGCTGGTACCTGTAAAACAAAACTTGTCAATGCAATTATCTTATTTAGTGTTAGTATTCTGGGGCTGGTACCTGTAAAACAAAACTTGTCAATGTTACGGATTATTTACAGTGTTAGTATTCTGGTGCTAGTACCTGTAAAACAAAACCTGTCAATGTTATGTCTTAGTTACAGTGTTAGTATTCTGGGGCTGGTACCTGTAAAGCAAAACTTGTCAATGTTATGTCTTATTTACAGTGTTAGTATTCTGGTGCTGGTACCTGTAAAACAAAACTTGTCAATGTTACGGATTATTTACAGTGTTAGTATTCTGGTGCTGGTACCTGTAAAACAAAACTTGTCAATGTTACGGATTATTTACAGTGTTAGTATTCTGGTGCTGGTACCTGTAAAACAAAACTTGTCAATGTTAGGGATTATTTACAGTGTTAGTATTCTGGTGCTAGTACCTGTAAAACAAAACCTGTCAATGTTATGTCTTATTTACAGTGTTAGTATTCTGGTGCTGGTACCTGTAAAACAAAACTTGTCAATGCAATTATCTTATTTAGTGTTAGTATTCTGGGGCTGGTACCTGTAAAACAAAACTTGTCAATGTTACGGATTATTTACAGTGTTAGTATTCTGGTGCTGGTACCTGTAAAACAAAACTTGTCAATGTTACGGATTATTTACAGTGTTAGTATTCTGGTGCTGGTACCTGTAAAACAAAACTTGTCAATGTAACGTCTTATTTACAGTGTTAGTATTCTGGGGCTGGTACCTGTAAAACAAAACTTGTCAACGTTAGGTCTTATTTACAGCAGTGTTTTTTCCCACCATTTAGGGAAGATGACCCATACTGTACCCTTGGAATTGGGAATATGCTCAAGTTTATTAAACCTGGTACACTTGAGTAATTGACAGTTATATTTACTGATAACTTTATACTTACTGATAACTGTCTATTTAATGTGTAATGATATAAATAAACATTAACAAATATCTGGCTATTTATGAATGAGTTCTTATTGATTTTTACCATTTCCTTCAATTTACTTTCACAGCTTCCGGTTCTTCAAAATGTTGACATTTTTTAGTTTTTGCCTTGGTTAGTAAATATAAACTGCTTGCAGATTTTGACGAGTACCTATTTTGAAGCTGAATTGTATGTTGGCAGAAAGGACTGAAATTATTTTTACCATAAAAGTCCGGAATTTTTATGAAATTTAAAAAATAGATTTCCGTCCGAGGAATGACATCAATGACTAGTCTCCCTTTTAGCGGGTAAATGGCCAGACAAAAATACTATCGATATGAGGATACACGCGTTTGCTTTAAGTTACCGTATCATATTGTCGATAACGCATTACCATTGAATAAAACCCGACACAATTTTGACACCTTCCCGAGGAAAACTTTCTGTGCACATTGATAACGTGTGTCAAGGTCACTATTTTCCAATTTCGGCTTACTCGGATTTCTTCCTTAAAACCATTAACTGTAAACCACTTAAACGCGGAAGTTGCTGTAAAACACAGAAAATAATGATCATCATTTATAATACGAACATATCTATTTTACTTACAGAAGCGTAGTTACTTAATAGGCCCAAAGGCCCGTGCCTGCACATAATTTTCAGAGGCCATTTTTTTTAAAAGATTTTTTTCCATTTTATGTAAATTATATCAATGATAATGTGTTAATTATGTCTCAAATATAAGCTAAAACGCACTAGAACCATTCTAAACAAACACTCATGGGGTGGGGGCGTGGTTCAGTGGCGGAACTCATGATCTGACGGTCATGGGTTCCATCCTCCACCACGGCCATTTGTGGTGTCCTTCAGCAAGACCCCTTTTCCGCATATGTTTAGTACTGGTTCTACCCAGGAAGACGTCTAAGTTGTAAGAACTTGTTTCACAATCGCAGTAAAATATATAAGTTTAAACCCCGCTAGGCGCTACGCCTGTGACTTCGAGTGTGCATCACGTTATTTCAACTTCAAAGACAAATTAAGCTCGAAGTCTTCCTCTGTGTGTGGGGGGTGGAGGGAGGGGGAGTGGATACTAGGCATATATGAAAATGTGCCCCAATGACACCACAAATAATCGTGGTAGGGGATCGAACCTTCGATCGACCCGCCGGTTCTGGGTCCAGTGCTCTACCACAGAAGCAAGCGCTATACAAATATATTTTATTTTTCCATATGCGTTATATAATGTGTTAAAAAACATTGATACACTAATAGAAAATGAATGAAGGCATAATGCTTATGCTGGACCTTCTAACGTTGGATACATTTGAGACGCGGTGCACCAAACCCGAGGCTACAATGTTTTACAAGACTGCGAACGATCTTGTTGACATCCCTGCCTCGGACTACCAATTTAGTATTACCAGCCTTCAACAGAACTACAACAGGCCACCATCAGAAATACAGAGTATTTAGTTCCTCTGCCGACTACTACATGCATATAGTTTGGAACAGTCTACCAGCAGCAGAGTAGCTGAGCCCACAGGTGCTAGTCATAATATATATTCTATATATACAGAGAGAGTATTATACTATATTTAGGGATATAGAATATATATTGTCACTAGTCCTTGTGGCTGATTCAAGCAACTGCCTTGTTATTTTTATTGTTAGTGTATCATCAGTTAATTCCGCGGACAAGCAGGTACTGTTAATATTATTTCCAGTAGCTAAGCTTACCATTTGCCTTATATTTTGGCTGATACTTATTTTTTAACGTAAATCTAAAGTAAAATATAGTGATGTTTGACGTTGACTTGAGACAATCTACGTATATTTTTCATATCGGTAAAGACACGCTATGGTAAAACATTCAAAATAAACACTTTATTTTCGTAGAATCGTTGTTTAAAAGTGATACAATTATCGAAAATATAAACTGACCGGTGTACGGGGTATTGTGTGTCTGTTGCGCATTGCAATTGATACAGAATTTGTGTACGGCGTGTTGCAAGTAAAATAACATTTTTATTGGACTCACCACGTTAAACTTGTCGTTAGAGTACATGATTCCTTATCCTATACAGTCATCTATATATTTCTGGAAAGATGGTACTGTACGTGGTGCTTCTATTGCGCTGCGGAGGCAAACGCTTTCAGAGAGATAGATGAAAACCCGATCGTCTTGTTTTTTTTCTAAGCCACACCTGATAAAGTTGATAATATCAGACACTGACATGGTATTCTCTATATCAATATAATTATCCATGTCTATAAAAAATAAAACAAAAAGTTTGACACCACAACAAATTATACGACCTCATTACTATTTTTATTTAGATTTACGTCTACTAATTAGATAAATCAGACAAAATATATGGCAAATTGAACGGTTAGCTTCTTGAAAATATATTTACAGTACCTGCGTGTCCATGGAATTAACAGATGATACAATAAAAATTATTATAACAAGGGTCATGCTTACCGGAACGTTGTTTCAAAAGCTACTTTAAGTGATTATTCGTGTCGATTTTGGGTACATTTGTAGATTTGATATATAATTCAGTGCAACCTGCAAAGTTTCAGATTACCTGAAAACAGTTGAATGTCATGTCCGATAACGTTTACATTTAGAATGAAGCGCAACCGTTTTGAGGTAATCTGGAATTGTGTAGATTGGAATGATGTATATATTGGTAAAATAGATTCCTCTAATACACAGGTGAAAACTATAAAATATGCACATTACCAGAAATCGAAACGAAAATTTTGAAGCAACGTTCCGGCACGTATTTAGAGGTGCGCGTGGCGTAGGTTCTGCCCCTTGTATAATAAAGGTAAACTACTTATCCTGTATCGGTTAAATGGATTCTGTTTGCAATTGTACTCAATCGCTTTGTAGCCAATATCCGGTGTACGTTGTCAATCAGGTTTTCTTGTAAGAAAAACAATACAAATCAGGCACGAAATCATAATCTGACTGAAACTGTGACCTCGACCTTTTAGGTAACGTTCATGTTATGTCTAAATCGATTGAGCCAATAGAGTTTGAAATACATCCAGTATACAGACATGATCCGAAATCTTCCAAGACTCAAAGTGCTGTCCAGCAGACGCAAATCGCGACATAACGTCATGTCACATTAATCATTTTTTGCCAAGATTTTATTTAGAGCCATCCATGTATGACAAAGTTACAAACCGGACACAAAAACCTCGGACGGACACTGCCATTTCTACATCCCCCCCCCCCAAAGGTGAGGGATTGGGGGCATAATGACATGCCACATTATCTAGATTCCTAGAATTATCCTTTAAACGCAGAGTGTCGAGAACTTCTGGAGATGGGTGCGCTCGAGTACTGGTTAAGCTTCCAGGATCATTCAAGGCTAGGTTAATTGATCGTAACCTTCTAGTAGTTTTGTTTAAGTTTCTAGTTTAAACTTATTTATTTTACTTCGAGTGGGAAACAACTTCTTACAACTTCTTACAACAAATCACGCCCGAGGTCTTCCCGGGTAGAACCAGTATAAAGCATATGCAAAAAGGTGTCTTGCTTAAGAACACCACAGAGAGTCGTGGGGGAGGATCTAACTGTTTCAAGTCTTTGGTATAACCATAACAGAGAGGGATCAAACCCATGATCTTCCCCATCCGAGACGGACACTCTAGCACCAGACCATTGGACAGGATTTATTTCATTAAAACCAGCAAAGTTTATATCATGACAGAAAATATTAAGACAACAAATTTAAAGACGGACGGACGGACGGGCGGACGGACGTTCTGGTGGAAGTGATGTTGTGGGGTGCGGTTTTTATATGTTATAAAACATCTTTTTTTTCATAAAACAAAACAAAACTTATTTTCTTTCTAACCCTAATGTCACAAACCTTGAGATCCAACCCTAATGACACTAAAAAAGAATGAAAAATGGTGAAAAAAATAAAATTAACCCCACAATGCCATTTGGACGGGTTTTCGCACTTGTGGGGTGCACATTGCACCCCACAAGTACCAAAAAAAAAACACAATGCCATTCTGTACTGGCAACGCAACCAACAACTGCTGCTCCAGACGTACGGGCAGGCGGGTGGGCGTTCGGACGGGCGGACGAACATTTTGTTGATACTTGCCACAAATGATCAACATAGTAAAACGACGTGTCGCGAGTAAGACTCACACCCGTACCTCACAATTTCAGTTTGTTTGACAACACTTTGAGTTTGTGTGAGATTTCGTGTCCGGCCTGTGACTTTGTCATGCATAGATGGATTTTGTTGAAACTTGCTACAAATGATCAACATAACATGACGACGTGTTGCGAGTAAGACCCGCACCCGTACCTCAAAGGTTAAAGTCACAATTTGAGTTTGTTTGACAACACTTTGCGTTTGTGTGAGATTTCGTGTCTGGCCTGTAACTTTGTCATGCAAAGATGGATATTGTTGATACTTGCTACAAATAATCAACATAACATGACGACGTGTCGAAAGTTAGACCCACACCCATACCTCAAAGGTCAAGGTCACAATTTGAGTTTGTTTGACAACACTTTGAGTTTGTGCGAGATTTCGTGTCCGGCCTGTTACTTTGTCATGCATAGATGGATTTTGTTGATACTTGCTACAAATGATCAACATAACATGACGACGTGTTGCGAGTAAGACCCGCACCCGTACCTCAAAGGTCAAGGTCACAATTTGAGTTTGTTTGACAACACTTTGAGTTTGTGTGAGATTTCGTTTCCAGCCTGTAACTTTGTCATGCATAGATGGATTTTGTTGATACTTGCTACAAATGATCAACATAACATGACGACGTGTCGCGAGTAAGACCACCACCCGTACCTCAAATGTCAAGGTCACAATTTGAGTTTGTTTGACAACACTTTGAGTTTGTGTGAGATTTCGTGTCTGGTCTGTAGCTTTGTCATGCATAGATGGATTTTGTTAACATCATGACATGTTGCTAGTAAGACCCACACCTGTACCTCAAAGGTCAAGGTTACACTTTGAGTTTGTTTGACAACACTTTGAGTTTGTGCGAGATTTCTTGTCCAGTCAGTGACTTTGTCAAGTATAGATGGGTTTTAAGCTCGTCGGGATGAAGTCCAAGGAGAGCTATTGTCATGATCCCGGCGGTGTCGGCGTCGTCGTATGCGTCGTCTGTAGACACCCAGGTTAAACTTTTGCATTTAAGTTTCAGTTATCTATGCAACAACTCATTGGATGTCAATGAAATTTTGCATGTGTGTTCATCATCATCAATGGACCCCCCACCTCCCCCATCCCCGCCCATTTTCCTTTGATGCTCCCCCAAAGGGGGAAGCATATAGTCGCCGCTTCGTCCGTCCGTGCATCCGTCCGTCCATGCGTCACCAATTCTTGTCCGGACTATTTCTCTACAACCTCTGGTTGGAATTTGATAAAACTTGCTAGGATGCATCATTACCAAGTGCAGATGCGCATACTGTTTTTCTGTTCCGGTTCGATGATTTTTTCACGGAGTTATGGCCCTTTTTGATTCTGTTTGTGACCAAATTTTTGTCCGGGTTATTTCTCTACAACCTCTGGTTGGAATTTTATGAAACTTGCTAGGATGCATCATTACCAGGTGCAGATGCGCATACTGTTTTTGTGGTCCGGTTCGATGATTTTTCACGGAGTTATGGCCTTTGATTGTATTTGTGACCAAATTCTTGTCCGGGCTATTTCTCTACAATCCCTTATGGAATTTTATGAAACTTGCTAGGATGCATCATTACCAAGTGCAAATGCGCATATTGTCTATGTGTTCCGGTTCGGTGAATTTTCACGGAGATATGGCCCTTTGATTGAGTCTGTGACCAAATTTTTGTCCGCGCTATTTCTCTACAACCCCATTATGGAATTTTGTGAAACATGCTATGATGCATCATTACCAAGTGCAGATGCGCATATTGTCTATGTGTTCCATTCCATGTTTCACGGAGTAATGGCCCTTTGATTGAGTCCGTGACCAAATTATCGTCCGCGTTATTTCTCTACAACCCCATGTTGGAATCTTGTGAAACTTGCTAGGATGCATCATTACCAAGTGCAGATGCGCATATTGTCGTTGTGTTCCAGTTTGATGATTTTTCACAGAGTTATTGCCCTTTGACTATGTCTCTGACCAAATTATTGTCTGCGCTATTTCTCTACAGCCCCATGTTGGAATTTTATGAAACTTGCTTAGATGTATCATTACCAAGTGCAGATGCGCAAATTGTCGGTGTTTCCCTTCGATGATTTTTCACGGAGTTATTGCCCTTTCATTGAGTCTGTGACTAAATTCTTTTCCGCTCTATTTCTCTACAACCTCTGGTTGGAATTTTATGAAACTTGTTAGGATGCATCATTGCCAAGTGGAAATGTGCATATTGTTGTTATGACGCTATTTCCCTACAACCTCTGGTTTTAATTCTGTAAAACTAGCTAGGATCTGCACATATTGTCATTTTGTTCCGGTTAAATGATTTGCGATTTAGTTCTGTGAAGCGCAGAGCCACATATTGTTCCTGCTATACAGTTTGGTATTCTTCAGCCAAGTACCCCGTACAGAGGCAAACAGTCACTTGGGGAGCATCCATCGGTTCCACCGATATTTTCTTGTTTAATTTTGTTTTTATTAAATCAAATACTCTGCCCCATTTCAACTTTGTTACTGACCCCAAGACCCTCACACCTACCCACATCCCATCCCCGCCCATTTTTTTTTAAAATTTTGCTTTGTATTTACTCAAATACTCTGCCCAATTTTAACTTCATTACCGACCCCAAGACCCTCATAATTATATACTCGACCCCTATCCCTGCCCATTTTTTTTTTTTTTCAAATTTTGTTTTGTTTTAAATTAAATTACTTTGCCCCATTTCAACTTTGTTATTGACCCCAAGGACATCCCCCCCCCCCCCCCCCACCATTTTTTTCTTTTTTAAATTTTATTTTGTATTAAATCAAATACCCTGCCCCATTTCAAATTTGTTACCGACCCCTAGACCCTCAACCCTTCCCCCTCCCCCCCCCCCCCCCGCACACACCACCCACCCCTCCTGTCCATTTTTATTTTAATTTTGTGTTGTATTAATCAAATGCTCTACCCCATCTCAACATTGTCACTGACTTTGATCTTGATCTACTATAGATTTGAGAAAAGACGAGCTTCTGCACCCGCTTGCGGTGCTCTTGTTTACATGTTGCATTGCATGGAGGTCCTGTAAAGCATCTGTTGCAAGTAGATCGTTCAGGTCCGCTTGGGCCTCTTGTTTATTGTTTCTGTGCAATAAGTTAATTTGTATACAATGTAGTTTAAAAAAAAATCTATGGTATAAAAAAAATGTCAATTATAGTTTAGCTAACATAAAATTAGTGGACAAAATTTCCAAGACCTAAATCAACCTCTACTGCTGTTGTACTTGCCAAAATGCTTTGTTCAAAGCACTAGGGTAAAACTTTTTCATATATGATACTGCTGTCTGAGTATGTACTGGTAAGAGTCTGCTTGAAATTAGGGCTAATGGACCATTGGAGTACAGTAGGTTGACTTTCACTTTACATGGAAAAGCTATGAGAAAACCGATAATTCTCATCTATAACTATAATAAATTCTTTATAGGCTTAGTCCATACAAAATTTGAAAGGAAGTTGCATATGAAACCAGATGAGCGACTTGGGCCTCTTGTTTTATGCCCCCATGGGAAGAAAACCTGGAGGGCATGTATTTTTAACTGCTCATCTGTCAGTCGTCCATCTGCCCATTTGTCTGTCTACAAATGTACCGTGTAACTTCAACTCTTACAGTTTTCATCCGATTCTAATCAAACTTGCTATACATCATCATGCTATACATTTTCTGACTAAGAAATATTTCATATACTTTTAAACCTGTCTTTAGCAGCCAGTCAAGGGAAAGAGCAAATGTGACCTTTTAAGACAGGTTGTTGCTTAATATAGGTTTATTTTTTTCAACAAGCATAGAAATGGGAAATAGAAAACATGGTTGTTTAAGACAGGTAGCTGTTTAATATACTGTATATACCTTAGGGCCTCAACTTCTACAGTTTCCATCCGGTTCTATTCAAACTTGCTATACATCCTCACAACCATCTGAACAAGCCGATATTGTCAACATTTGTCATCAAGTTATTATTTATGGATTATGCCCCTTTATCTGACTTAAAATATTTCATATACCTAATTTAAATTGTCTACCTTGTGGCCACAGCTCCTACAGTTTTCATCTGATTCTAATCAAACTTGCCATTAGCATCACCTTCACCTGAGCAAGTGCATATTGTTAGTGATTAGATTATCAACTTGTTTGATTGAGAACCCGTGTCAGGTCTATTGAAACAATGCAGGGTCTTCCGTGGTCGAGTGATCTGAGGTGCCATCTTAAGACCACTTACCTCTCACCATTAAAGTTGTAGGTTCGAGTCTTGCTCGCTTCAAAAACTTTATGTGAGAAATTTTCCAGTTACTTGTGGAAGGATGGCGTTTCTTTTCAGTCTCAACTTTATTATCTTCCAATGATCTATATTTTTATTTTATTTTATAAAATTTTTATTTTGTTTTTAACTTATATGGATTACTCTGCCACACTATAACTTTATTACCTTCCCCTCCCCCACCCTCCCATCCCATCACACACACACACACACACGATACAAATACTCTCCACAACTTATTTGCCTCCCCCTTCTATATATGGTCCAATTTTTTTTACTTTATTACCCCCAGCCCCTCCACACACATGCACAAAAACTCAGTCAGTTTATCACAGGATAGGCTATTTTGAACTCATTTTCTTATGAATAATAAGGTGTTTTTTTTCTTTCTCTTTTCAGTCTGCAGGCCATCCGACCATGACAGAACACCAGCCCCCAGCAGCTGCCGTTCCATCCGTGGACGTCTTGATGGCCGATCATGTGCTGCGCCTGTCGTTGGACCTGCCGTGCCAGGCTCTGTTTGTACGTATGTTGTGTCTGTGCCTGGGCCGAGCCTGCACCCGGGCCCGCACCAGTGCCCGTGCTCATGCCCGTGGATGAGCTTGCTGCCGTGCTTGCGCTTGCGCCCGTGGACGAGCCTGCACCCGTCCCAGTGCTCGGTCCAGGAGACCATACCCCGGTATGTGTTGCTCCACCTAGACGTTCCGGTAGGATCTCTAGGCCGCCCGTTAGGTACACGGACGTACGTACGGTTAGGAGAGTCATGGTTGCGGTGCCACAGGTTCGGCGTTCGGGTAGGGAGCGTCGTGTAGGTGTTTTCTCATGGTTAATGATAACCCATCATTGTAGGATAACTCTATTTATGTTTTTTTTCCCATAAGTATGACTAGGAGACTGATAAAATATTTTTCTAAGACTTAATTAGAATTGTGTTTTATCCGAGTTTGAAGCGAGTCAACACGTGTTTTTCTGCTTTTCAAGATTTAACTGTTTTTTGCAATAATCATTCAATAGGAGCAGATTACTTTAATGTTTTTCTTGCTTCAAGGATAAGGGACATGTAGTGTCTTCAGTGTCCAAGCAAGATATGGATGCAGAAGAAATAAAGTAAACTTTTTCATAGATCTAAAAACAGGTTCCAGTAATTTTTTAGGGACACGCAGAGTGGTGGTATATAATTGATAGGCTGGATAGTAACGTCATGGTTCATGGCAGTATTATCTATTTTGTCTGCAGAACGAAGAAGTGATACCAGCTCTATATATGCATAAAATCCATATTTGTGTATGTGAAATGATTTTATCTGATCAAATAATTTATTTTTCTTAAGTATGATAATCCTATTTACAACTGACATTCTCATAAGAGAAAATAATTAGGAGACTCCAGCATTAGGGTTTTACAGTTGTTCTTTTCCATATTCAAGATCTCATAATTTTTGAAAGATAAGGTATTGCATAAGAGAACTTCGGCATTATGATTTATCTCTTCTAAGATTAGATAAAGTCATGGTCATTGTCAAATGTGTGGGACTTTTTTATTTGATGTATTTAGTTACACAGACAAGGCAATACAGAGAGTTTAAAGTCACTGTGACCAGTTCAAATTTTATGATAATGTTCTCCAAGATTGATAACTTCGTAGTTTTCAGTTGTAGTTCATTATTAATATATCATTTAATTAGTGGTTCCAAATCGTCTACAACTGTTTTTGACTCTTGAATTAATAAGCATTTTGGTGTTTTTAATTTAAGACGTCAAATTCAATGGCTAGGAGATGGTTGATATGGTCTTTGCAGAAGAGTTATACTGATTTCGTTTTCGTGCGAACATATTCATTATACCTAATTGGTTGTTTTTTTTGGTTACAATGTTTAGGCAAAGACATGTCTTACTGCCCTTGGAGATAGGGTTAATATTTGTAAAATTAAATTAATTTTATTATTTTTTATTTATCTAGATCTATGTTAATTTTTGTAAAATTAAATTAGATTTTTGTTATTAATTTTTGTTTTATACTTAACAAGATCTGCTTTAATTTTTATAAAACTAAATTTAATTTTTGCTATTTATTTTTGTTTTTTACTTGATTATATTATTTGTTATTATTATTTTTGCATTTATTTCATTTAAAGTATTTAGATTTTTCCATTTTTCCATGGTATTGAGTGGTTGCCTCATTTTTCGACAGGAGTAGCCAGCTGTCATTACATAGATGCCTTATCCCATCTTATGTCTTCTGCCTGTTTACATTTCCAATGTAGCAGACAACTGATTATAGGTGGCTGTTGCTATTTCTTTGAAATACATAGTAGATCATAGTGTACTTGGCAATACAGCCCACCACAAAGTACTGGTTCTATACAGGTAAGGGACTTGAGAGTGGAACATAGTTGATCTTAGTGTACTTGGCAATACAGCCCACCACCAAGTACTGGTTCTATACAGGTGAGAGACTTGAGCGTGGAACATAGTTGGTCTTAGTGTACTTGGCAATACAGCCCACCACCAAGTACTGGTTCTATACAGGTAATGGGCTTGAGAGTGGAACATAGTAGATCTTGGTGTACTTGGCAATACAGTCCACCACGTGTACTTGGCAATACAGCCCAACACCAAGTACTGGTTCTATACAGGTAAGGGACTTGAGAGTGGAACATAGTAGATCTTGGTGTACTTGGTAATACAGCCCACCACCAAGTACTGGTTCTATATAGGTAAGGGACTTGAGAGTGGAACATAGTAGATCTTAGTGTACTTGGCAATCAAGCTAAAATATATTAGGACAAAACAATTAGTTAAAAAAAAGCTGCTCAGACTTGCTGTTTCTAGTGCTGGTGCTATATAAAACTATATTCTACTTTTATGTTGTCAAATGTATGTGACCTATAGAGCAAGTTTCTTAAAAATTATTTCGTTTAAAATCTCAAAATTACCTATATATATGTTTTAACAGCAACTTACATAGAAGGATAGGAAACTACAATATGTTGATAAAATAGCATGCGAGGAATTAATAAGTTGGCAAATTAATCATTCAGATTTCGCAGGCAACTGATTTCTTTTATATAAACTTTAAGATGTATGTAATCTTATATGTTTTATAATGTTTTAAACAAGTAAAAGGATCTTTAATTTAAAATATTGCAGTTTGAAATGAAATTTCGGGTACTTTCCTTAATTTTTCAGTTGCAGTATACAAATTTTGAAATCATAAGTACATCAACAATTTTCAACACAATTTGCTGGGAGTAGTCTGGTTCTGTTAATAATTCCATTGTGCAAAGAAAGAATTTTGATCTGATTTCTGAGATGAAAGGAAGTTAGAATATTTGAAAAAGAGATTTTTTTGAGATTTTTCGTGAATATTGAAACTTTTAAATCAGTTGCTTTTCCTTCTCTCCTTGATTTTACTTATTATATTATGTAGATTATATTATAAAAGAAATCAGATGTCATGAGAGAATATATTAAAAATATAAAAAAATACAAAATTGTTTTGCATTATAGAAATTGTTATGAATTAATTATATTCTTTTTAGTAGGAGAGACAAGAATTGGTGGTGTGGATCATGAAATACAACTGAAAACGTGGGGTATACCGCGCCAACATACCAGACCATCATAGAGAGGTATATGTAGTTTGTTTATATAATTATCACACACCTGATAATGAGCAAGTCAGACAAGTCTTTAGTGTTGGTTTTTGTACCAAGTGATTATTTTACATAGTAGTTGAGCTAACCCTACACACTGCCTTCATTTTTTCTCAGCCAAACTTAGGACCGTCTATGGTGCATTTCTGGAAATGTTGCTGAAGCCCTGAGTAGTGCAGTATTCATACATTTATCACACACATGTGATATTGAGCAGGTCAGACAAGTTTCTAGTAGAGTTACCATGATGTGATCTTGTAGAGTTACCATAGTAATTGATGTGATCCTGTAGAGTCACCATAGTAATTGATGTGATCCTGTAGAGTCACCATAGTAAGTGATGTGATCCTGTAGTTTATCATAGTAAGCAATGTGATCCTGTAGAGTCACCATAGTAATCGATGTGATCCTGTAGAGTCACCATAGTAATCGATGTGATCCTGTAGAGTCACCATAGAAATCAATGTGATCATGTAGTGACCATAGTAATTGATGTGATCATGTAGAGTCACCATAGTAATTGATGTGATCCTGTAGAGTCACCATAGTAATCGATGTGATCCTGTAGAGTCACCATAGTAATTGATGTGATCCTGAAGTGTTACCATAGTAATCGATGTGATCCTGTACAGTTAACATAGTAATCGATGTGATCCTGTAGAGTTACCATAGTAATTGATGTGATCCTGTAGAGTCACCATAGTAATTGATGTGATCCTGTAGTGTTACCATAGTAATCAATGTGATCCTGTAAAGTTATCATAGTAATCGATGTCATCCTGTAAAGTCATCATAGTAATCGATGTGATCTTGTAGAGTTACCACAGTAATCGATGTGATCATGTAGAGTCACCATAGTACTTGATGTGATTCTGTAGTGTTACCATAGTAATCGATGTGATCCTGTAGAGTCACCATAGTAATCGATGTGATCCTGTTAAGTTATCATAGTAATCGATGTCATCCTGTAAAGTCATCATAGTAATCGTTGTGATCTTGTAGAGTTACCATAGTAATCGATGTGATCCTGTAGAGTCACCATAGTAATTGATGTGATCCTGTAGAGTTATTATAGCAATCGATGTGATCCTGTAGAGTCACCATAGTAATCGATGTAATCCTGTAGAGTCACCATAGTAATTGATGTGACCCTGTAGTGTTACCATAGTAATCAATGTGATCCTGTAAAGTTACCATAGTAATCGATTTGATCCTGTAGAGTCACCATAGTAATTGATGTGATCCTGTAGAGTCACCATAGTAATTGATGTGATCCTGAAGTGTTATCATAGTAATTGATGTGATCCTGTAGTGTTACCATAGTAATCAATGTCATCCTGTAGAGTTACCATAGTAATTAATGTGATCCTGTAGTGTTACCAAAGTAATCGATGTGACCCTGTAGAGTTACCATAGTAATTAATGTGATCCTGTAGTGTTACCATAGTAATCAATGTGATCCTGTAGAGTCACCATAGTAATCGATGTGATCCTGTAGAGTCACCATAGTAATTGATGTGATCCTGTAGAGACACCATAGTAATTGATGTGATCCTGTAGTGTTACCATAGTTATCAATGTGATCCTGTAAAGTTACCATATTAATCGATTTGATCATGTAGAGTCACCATAGTAATCGATGTGATCCTGTAGAGTCACCTTTATAGTAATCGATGTGATCCTGTAGAGTCACCATAGTAATCGATGTGATCCTGTAGAGTCACCATAGTAATTGATGTGATCCTGTAGTGTTACCAAAGTAATCGATGTGATCCTGTAGAGTTGCCATAGTAATCAATGTGATCCTGTAGAGTTACCATAGTAATTAATGTGATCCTGTAGTGTTACCATAGTAATCGATGTGATTCTGTAGTTACCATAGTAATTAATGTGATCCTGTAGTGTTACCATAGTAATCAATGTGATCCTGTAGAGTTACCATAGTAATCAATGTGATCCTGTAGAGTTACCATAGTAATTGATGTGATCCTGTAGAGACACCCTAGTAATTGATGTGATCCTGTAGTGGAACCATAGTAATAAATTTGATCCTGTAGAGTTACTATAGTAATCAATGTGATCCTGTGGAGTTACCATAGTAATCATTGTGATCCTGTTGTTACCATATGATAAATGTGATCCTGTAGAGTTACCATAGTGATCAGTGTGATCCTGTAGTGTTACCAAAGTAATCAATGTGATCTTGTAGAGTTACCATAGTAATCAATGTGATCCTGTAGTAACCATATAATAAATATGATCTTGTAGAGTTACCATTGTGATCAATGTGATCCTGTTGTGTTACCATAGTAATTGATGTGATCCTGTAGAGTTACCAGAGTAACTGATGTGATCCTGTAGAGTTACCATAGTTACTGTAATCAATGTGATCTTGTAGAGTTACCATAATAACTGATGTGATCCTGTAGAGTTACCATAGTAATCAATGTGATCCTGTCGAGTTACCATAGTAATAAATGTGATCCTGTAGTGTTACCATAGTAATCGATGTGATCCTGTAAAGTCACCACAGTAATCAATGTGATCCCGTAGTGTTACTATTTAGACCGAATCAGGCGAAAACACGGCTTCTCTTGCCGCCGCAAATGCCGCCCGTTGGCAAATACTTCGGTTTCAATGGACACCTCAGGTATCTTCTACACCCCCTGGCCTGCCCAGGGACACCAAGTTTTTTGAGTCTGGCTCGTCTAGAAGGCGGTCAACGGGTGTCGGGAACATGTCAACGTACACAAAGTTGCATGTTTTTGGCTATTTCGACAAAATCAGGCGAAAACACGGCTTCTCTTGCCGCAAATGACGGCCCTTGGCAAATATTTGGGTTTCAATGGACACCTCAGGTATCTTCTATACCCCCTGGCCTGCCCAGGGACACCAAGTTTTTGAGTCTGGCTCGTCTAGAAGGCGGTCAACGGAGGTCGGGAACATGTGCAATGTTTTATTCATATGTACACGTACATATTGCGTCAGCTGTAATCCGCAGCAGCAAGTCGGCACCGGCATCGGAGGCTTCTCGGATGTCACGATCAGACAAAATTGTTTTAGATGATTTTGACTTGGTGTCAATTAATTTTGTACTGTTCTTCATATAGAGACATGCACTTCTTAAACACTGGAAACATTATCAATGGAGACCTCTATACAGGCAATGTATATAGAGAAGACGTTGCTACCAACACTTGCAAAATTAAAAAGACAAACTGAAACAGCACACTGGGATACTTTTATGGAAAAAAATTGAAAACAAAATGATCATAAACAAGGCTCGAACTCGCGACATTTGGGTTGACAGTTCAAACCGTTAGCACTACGCTATCGAAACAGACAGTAGTACAACACACTTTATATTGATATATAGTTTATTTTATAGTTTATGTAATAGATAAAAAATGCTATCATACAACAAATACCACTAATACGGAAGATTCCATCTAAAAATAGAATGACGTATTTTCAAAATAGCTGATTCGGTTTATAATAATAATAATAATAATAATAATAATAATAATAATAATATTATTATTATTATTATTAAAGATTACAGTACTAATAATAATAATAATAATAATCATTATAATAAATAAATAATAATAATCACGAAAATAATAATGATAATAATAATATTAATATTAATGATTACAATAATAATAATCAGAATAAGTACAAAGACTATCATAACAAAAACAATAAAAATAATAATAATATTAATGATTATAATTATAATAATAATAACAATAATAATAATAATAATAATAAGAATAACATTAATATTATTGATTACAATAATAAAAATAATAATAACAAAAAAAAAAAAAAATAATTATAATAATAATAATAATGATAAGAATAACATTAATATTATTGATTACAATAATAAAAATAATAATAACAAAAATAATAATAATAATAACAATATTAATGATTACAATAATAACAAAAATAATAACAATAATAATAACAACAGCATCAACAACAACAACAATAACAATAATATTAATAGCAATAATAGCAATTATAACAACCTATATAGCGATTTATTTAAACTCCAGATAAGTATTTCAAAATTATAATAAATTCATAGCAGTGATACAGCTCAGCAGTCAATTCATATAGTTAGTTCTGCAGACATGTCATACAGACACAGTTCTGCAGTCATGTAATACAGTCAAGTCATACAGTTAAAGTTGTGCAGTCATGTTATACAGTCACAGTTCTACAGTCATGTCATACAATCATAAAAGAGGTCCTTTCAATCGGTCAAAGTTGTGCAGTCATGTCATACAGTCACATTACTTCAGTCATGGTATATAGTCACAGTTTGGCAGTGAAGCCATAGTCAATGTTTCAGTCATTCTGTCATAGTTCTACAGTCATGAGAAATGGTCACAGTACTGCAGTTGAGTCATACAGTCATAGTATTGTGGATACGTTATGAAGACCCAATCATGCAGTCATGTCATACAGTTACAGTAATGCAGTAACTGAATGCTCACAGTATGGAGGTCAAGTCATAAGGCTACAATTCTGCTATCATGTCATACAATCATAGTTCTGATGCAGGTCATACAGTAACAGTTCTGCAGTCATGGCATACAACCATAGTCCTGCAGTCATGCCATACAGTCAGTGTACTGTAGTCAAATCATACAGTCACAATGTTTCAGACATAGGTCTGCAATCATTATGTTACAGTTCTGCATTCAAGTCATACAATCACAGTTTTTCAGTCATGTCATACAGTCACTGTTCTGAAGTCAATTCATACAGTAACAGTTCTGCAGTCATGTCATACAGTTAGTTCTGCAGGCATGCCATACAGTCACAGTTCTGCAGTCATGTCATACAGTCAAGTCATACAAGTCACATTTCTACAGTCATGTCATACTATCATAAAAGAGATCATTTCACTCGGTTAAAGTTTTGCAGTCATGTCATACAGTCACAATACTTCAGTCATGGAATATAGTCACAGTTTGGCAGTGAAGACATAGTCAATGTTTCAGTCATTCTGTCATACTTCTACAGTCATGACAAATGGTCAGTTTTTCAGTCAGGTTATGCAGTCATAGCAAGAGTTGTGTCACAGGTCTGCAGTCATGGCATACAGGCAACGTACTGAAGTGGCAGTACTGCAGTCATACCATCAAGTCAAAATTCTGCATTTAAGTCATAATGTTGCAGTTCTTCTGTCATGTCGTACATTCACAATATAAGTCATAACATATTGTTAAAATTCAGCAGTCATGTCAGTCACAGCATAGCAGTCATACCATAAAGTCACAATTTTGCATTTAACTCATAGTGTCACAGTTCTGCAGACATGTCAAACAGTCAACAATACTCAAGTGATGTCAAATGGTCACAGTACTGCAGTTGAGTCCTACAGTCACAGTATTGTGGATCAGTTATACCGACCCAATCATGCAGTCATTTCATACAGTTACAGTTATGCAGTCATATAATACTCATAGTATGGAGGTCAAGTCATGAGGCAACAATTCTGCTATCATATCATACAATCATAGTTCTGATGCAGGTCATACAGTTACAGTGCTGAAGTCATGCCATACAACCACAGTCCTGCAGTCATGTCATACAGTCACAGATACGCAATCATACCATACAGTCACAGTGTTAAAGTCAAGTCATATGTCTTGCAGTTATGTCATATGGTCACAGTTCTGTCGTTATTTCAGTGTCACAGTTCTAAAGTCATGCCATACAACCATAGTCCTGAAGTCATGTCATACAGTCACATATTTGCAGTCATACCATACAGTCACAATGTTAAGGTCAAGTCATATGTCAAAGTTTTGCAGCTATGTCATATGGTCACAGTTCTGCGGTTATTTCAGTGTCACAGTTCTGCAGTCATACCATACAGACGGTGTACTGTAGTCAAATCATACAGTCACAATCTTTCAGACATAGTTTCAATCATAATGTTACAGTTCTGCATTCAAGTCAAACAATCACAGTTTTTCAGTCATGTCATACAATCACTGTTCTGAAGTCAATTCATACAGTAACAGTTCTGCAGTCATGTCATACAGTTAGTTCTGCAGACATGCGGTACAGTCACAGTTCTGCAGTTATGTCATACAGACAAGTCATAGTTCTACAGTCATGTCATACAATCATAAAAGAGATCCTTTCACTCGGTTAAAGTTTTGCAGTCATGTCATACAGTCACAATACTTCAGTCATGGAATATAGTCACAGTTTGGCAGTGAAGCCAAAGTCAATGTTTCAGTCATTCTGTCATAGTTCTACAGTCATGACAAATGGTCAGTTTTTCAGTCAGGTTATGCAGTCATAGCAAGAGTTGTGTCACAGGTCTGCAGTCTAACCCCGACTCATGGGAATGATTATAACCATGCATGAAATTTAAAAAAAAACGTCTCCATATTATTCAAGATTTTAAGTGCAGCTTCAGCTTTGATTGTCAAATAATCATACTTTTTATAATTAATGTTGAGATCATGTCCTGGGTAGATCCAGTATTGGGTGTTGATTTTGAGAGGCCAGCATACCAAACTTGCAACCCATGGCTTGATAGACACATACATTGACTACGTTTCACAAAATAACTTTGTACGTTCAAATATTTATCAATATTTAAAATGATCATAATTATATTTCCAGAAAATATACATCTTTTTTTAACGAGTTTTAACGCCATTTTCAACACATTCAGGTTATTTAATGGCATATAAAGTTTTATTGGTATAGGAAGACCTCAGAAAGAAGTTTTTGGAACAATCGTGACTTTAACCTACAACCTTAGTGGTGAGAGATAGGAAAATGATATTCTGCATGAGCTAACTCCGGGTTCATTTGGATGAATATTGACAATTTATGATTAATTTTTGTTTTATGTTTACTTGATATTTGTTGTATGGCTATACACACACAAGTGCTGTTTTATTTCTAATAAAATATTTGTTTGTTTGTCACTATGAGTTTTTGTGAAATGCATCCATTATCAATAAATTTTTTTAGATACTTTAATGTGAATTTATTATTTAGGTAAACTGTGATTATTTTTCAGATTATGGCTTCATACAACAACACTAAATTACACAGTAATATAACTGGTATGTCATGATATAATACATAATACCTTAAAATAGTAGTTAAGCGTTTCATTTTAAATAAATTAATGTATACAAATGTAACAGGACTATTGTGCATGCTGCAATTATTCATAAAATGGGATTTGCATTTTTTATACCCAAATCAATTGGAGTGGAAACTGGCTTTTTTATGTACTAGTTTTGCAATCACTTTTGGGTTGTGTTTAGTTTAAATGACTTTCAGAATTATTCTTTCTCAACAAATTATGTTTTTTTTAGCAGCCACTGGAAACAGGATTATATTTATAATTAGTGTGCAGTGCTTAAATGTAGCTCCAAGATGCATCCTTATAGTACAATGAAGTACATCCGTCATTGAGATGGAAGATGTTGGTTCAATTCCAATTAAGGATATCTGTTGGAGGCTTCTTACTATGCAATGCAAATATGTTTTGAAATAATGAAATGAAGGTAGTAAAATTGTTTTGATCTGTAATTTGGGGCATGTACATTTCAGGAAGAATAGAACAACTTTGAGTTTTCATGACAGTTGATGAGAAACTTTAGGCTAGTTCAATGTCTGTGAAGGGTGTATTATACAGAATAAGCATTCATGTAATAGTTATGCCTGATAGAATTAAGTGTTTATGCTGTACAATGATTGAAAGTGTTGAGGTCTTCACCAGGACTTGAACCTGGAGCTCTTTTCATATAGAAAAGCGTGCTACATTACACTATAAAGATGTACTCAACACCAGAAACCATATGTATATAATTATGTATTGTGTTATAATTTTAGCTGAATATATAAAGAAACAGCTCAAACTTAAGAATGAATGCACCGTTACTTTAAGTTACAAGGGATATGTAACATACATTATATTGATCAACAGTTACTGTTCTAGAATAAAAAAATCAATAGATGAGTATGGAAAATTATCAAGGCTACGAATTGATCAGGGTTAGGGTACACATCAACTAAGGCTAGGGTACGAATCAACCAGGGCTAAGGTATGATATGTCAGGGATTGGGTACAAATCGGCCAGGTTACGAAACGACTGTAATTCAAAGCAATTAAGCATCGCAGAGTCCAATAACACCTTTTGAACAATGTGACAACACGCGCCAATACACAATGTACAGTGTATATACTGCGACTATACTGGAGATCGCCGAGGTTCTCTGCATTTAAGCTTATGCAGTAAACTTTACACAAATTATAGACGTGCGGTAATGGAGAAATTGAAGCACCGCGAGCATAACTTAGTGAAATAAGGCACTAACCTCTCTTTGATTATGAGATTCAAGCACCACTGATCATATGTTAGATGTCGATGGCATAAAAATGACACTGAACATTCAATTAATCAATTTCAACTTGGATAATCATATTTTCCATTATCAATCATAATTTCTATATTAACTGAAGCTGTATAGTTACGATTTGGTGTAGTACTTAAACAGTTGCATTAACACGTGACGTTATCAATTGCACTTTATTGAAATAACTGAATGTTTACAAAATGCATGAAATTAGAAACTTGTCTACGTTTAAGCGAAAACCGGGTACAGCCTAAGACAAAATTTACCTCTTGAACTTATAAAAATTGAATGGTCTATTCAAGCAGTTCCTGCACACTGTATCTTCAGCTGTTCATGCTTTCTCACATCCATTAACAGATTGTCGCGCTTATAATTAATTATCACACAAAAAATACAGTTCCTACCGTAAGGCAGACTCGGCACAGAAACTTCTGTTAGTAATGAACTTAACTGCGAACCGTCGCAGACTCGGCACGGAAACTTCTATTAGTAAGGAACTTAACCGAGAACAGACACAGACAAAGCAAAAAAACTTCTATTAGTTTATAACTTAAATGAGCACCGACACAGACAATTCTATTAGTAATGAACTTAACTGAGCACCGACACAGACTCGGCTCAGAAACTTCTATTAGTAATGAACTTGACTCAGCACCGACACAGACTTGGCAGAGAAACTTCTATTAGTAATGAACTTGACTCAGCACCGACACAGACTTGGCAGAGAAACTTCTATTAGTAACAAACTTAACTAAAGCACTGAGACAAACTCGGCATAGAAACTTCTATTAGTAAGCACCGTCACAAGACTAGGCACGAAAAACATATACTAGTTATGAACTGAACTAAAGCACCGACATAGACTCAGCACAGAAACATATATTAGTTATGAACTTAACTTAAGCAACGACACGGACTCGGCACAGAAACATATATTAGTTATGAACTTTACTAAAGCACCGACAAAGACTCGGCACAGAAACATATATTAGTTATGAATTTAACTAAAGCACCGACACAGCACAGAAACATATATAAGTTATGAACTTAACTGAAGCACCGACAGAAGACGCGGCACAGAAACATATATAAGTTATGAACTTAACTCAAGCACCAACACAGGCTCGGCACAGAAAATTCTATTAGTAGCACCGACACAAGTCGCGGCACAGAAACATATTTTAGTTATCAACTTAACTGAAGCACCGACAGAAGACGTGGCACAGAAACATATAAGTTATTAGTTATGAACTTAACTAAAGCACAGACACAAGACGCGGCACGGAAACATATATTAGTTATGAACTTAACTGAAGCACCGACAGAAGACGCCGCACAGAAACATATATTAGTTATGAACTTAACTGAAGCACCGACAGAAGACGCGGCACAGAAACATATATTAGTTATGAACTTAACTGAAGCACCGACAGAAGACGCGGCACAGAAACATATATTAGTAATGAACTTAACTGAAGCACCAACAGAAGACGCGGCACAGAAACATATATTAGTTATTAGTTATGAACTTAACTGAAGCACCGACAGAAGACGCGGCACAGAAACATATATTAGTTATGAACATAACTGAAGCACCGACAGAAGACGCGGCACAGAAACATATATTAGTTATGAACTTAACTGAAGCACCGACAGAAGACGCGGCACAGAAACATATATTACTTATGAACTTAACTGAGGCACTGACAGAAGACGCGGCACAGAAACATATATTAGTTATGAACTGAACTGAGGCACAGACACAAGACGCGGCACAGAAACATATATTAGTTATGAACTTAACTAAAGCACCGACAGAAAACGCGGCACAGAAACATATATTAGTTATTAGTTATGAACTTAACTAAAGCACCGACATAAGACGCAGCACGGAAACATATATTAGTTATGAACTTAACTGAAGCACCGACAGAAAACGCGGCACAGAAACATATATTAGTAATGAACTTTATTGAAGCACCGACAGAAGACGCGGCACAGAAACATATTAGTTATTGGTTATGAACTTAACTACAGCACCGACAGAAGACGCGGAACAGAAACTTATATTATTTATGAACTTAACTGAAGTACCGATAGAAGACGCGGCACAGAAACATATATTAGTAATGAACTTAAGTGAAACACCGACAGAAGACGCGGCACAGAAACATATATTAGTTATGAACTTAACTAAAGCACCGACAGAAGACGCGGCATAGAAAGTATATTAGTAATGAACTTCACTGAAGCACCAACAGAAGACACGACACAGAAACATATATAAGTGATTGAAGCACCGACAGAAGACCAAGCACAGAAACTTATATTAGTAATGAACTTAACTGAAGCACCGACAGAAGACGCGGCACAGAAACATATATTAGTTATGAACTTAACTGAAGCACCGACAGAAGACGCAGCACAGAAACATATATTAGTAATGAACTTAACTGAAGCACAGACACAAGACGCGGCACAGAAACATATATTAGTAATGAACATAACTGAAGCACCGACAGAAGACGCGGCACAGAAACATATATTAGTTATTAGCTATAAACTTAACTGAAGCACCGACAGAAGACGCAGCACAGAAACATATATTAGTTATGAACTTAACTGAAGCACCGACAGAAGACGCGGCACAGAAACATATATTAGTGATGAAATTAACTGAAGCACCGACAGAAGACGCGGCACAGCAACATATATTAGTAATGAACTTAACTGAAGCACCGACAGAAGATGCGGCACAGAAACATATATTAGATATGAACTTAACTGAAGCGCCGACAGAAGACCAAGCACAGAAACATATATTAGTAATGAACTTAACTGAAGCACCGACAGAAGACGCGGCACAGAAACATATATTAGTAATGAACTTAACTGAAGCACCGACAAAAGACCAAGCACAGAAACATATATTAGTTATAAGTTATGAACTTAATTGAAGCACCGACAGAGGACGCGGCACAGAAACATATATAAGTGATGAACTTAACTGAAGCACCGACAGAAGACGCGGCACAGAAACATATGTTAGTTATCAACATTAACTGAAGCACCGACATTAGACTCAGCACACAAACATATATTAGTTATGAACTTAACTAAAGCACCGACAGAAGCTGCGGCACAGAAACATATACTAGTTATTAGTTATGAACTTAACTAAAGCACCGACAGAAGACGCGGCACAGAAACATATATTAGTTATGAACTTAACTGAAGCAACAACAGAAGACACGACACAGAAACATATATTAGTTATGAACTTAACTGAAGCACCGACAAAAGAAGCTGCACAGAAACATATATTAGTTATCAACTTAACTGAAGCACCAACAGAAGAGGCGGCACAGAAACATATATTAGTTATTAGTTATGAACTTAACTAAACCACCGACACAAGACGCAGCACAGAAACATATATTAGTAATGAATTTAACTGAAGCCCCGACAGAAGACGCCGCACACAAACATATATTAGTTATGAACTTAACTGAAGCACCGACAGAAGACGCGGCACAGAAACATATATTAGTTATGAACTTAACTGAAGCACCGACAGAAGAAGCGGCACGGAAACATATATTAGTTATGAACTTAACTGAAGCACCGACAGAAGACGCGGCACGGAAACATATATTAGTAATTAGTTATGAACTTAAATAAAGCACCGACACAAGACGCGGCACGGAAACATATATTAGTTATAAACTTAACTGAAGCAACGACAGAAGACGCGGCACAGAAACATATATAAGTAATGAACTTAACTGAAGCACCGACAGAAGACTCGGCACAGAAACATTTATTAGTTATTAGTTATGAACTTAACTGAAGCACACACAGAAGACGCGGCACAGAAACATATATTAGTAATGAACTTAACTCAAGCACTGACAGAAGATGCGGCACAGAAACATATATTAGTTATCAACTTAACTGAAGCACAGGCAGAAGACGCGGCACAGAAACATATATTAGTTATCAACTTAACTGAAGCACCAACAGAAGACGCGGCACAGAAACATATATTAGTAATGAACTTAACTGAAGCACCGACAGAAGACGCGGCACAGAAACATATATTAGTTATTAGTTATGAACTCTTAATTGAAGCACTGACAGAGGAGGCGGCACACAAACATATATTACTTATCAACTTAACTGAAGCACCGACGGAAGACACGGCACAGAAACATATATTAGTTATGAACTTAACTGAAGCAACGACAGAAGACGCGGCACAGAAACATATATTAGTAATGAACTTATCTGAAGCACCGACAGAAGACTCGGCACAGAAACATATATTAGTTATTAGTTATGAACTTAACTGAAGCACCGACAGAAGACGTGGCACAGAAACATATATTAGTTATCAACTTTACTGAAGCACCGACAGAAGACGCGGCACAGAAACATATATTAGTAATGAACTTAACTAAAGCACCGACAGAAGACGCGGCACAGAAACATATGTTAGTTATGAACTTAACTGAAGCACCGACAGTAGACTCGGCACAGAAACATATATTAGTTATCAACTTAACTGAAGCACCGACAGAAGACGCGGCACAGAAACATATATTAGTTATGAACTTAACTGAAGCAACGACAGAAGACGCGGCACAGAAACATATATTAGTAATGAACTTATCTGAAGCACCGACAGAAGACTCGGCACAGAAACATATATTAGTTATTAGTTATGAACTTAACTGAAGCACCGACAGAAGACGTGGCACAGAAACATATATTAGTTATCAACTTTACTGAAGCACCGACAGAAGACGCGGCACAGAAACATATATTAGTAATGAACTTAACTAAAGCACCGACAGAAGACGCGGCACAGAAACATATGTTAGTTATGAACTTAACTGAAGCACCGACAGTAGACTCGGCACAGAAACATATATTAGTTATCAACTTAACTGAAGCACCGACAGAAGACGCGGCACAGAAACATATATTAGTAATGAACTTAACTGAAGCACCGACAGAAGAGGCGGCACAGAAACATATCTTAGTTATGAACTTAACTGAAGCACCGACAGAAGACACGGCTCAGAAACATATGTTAGTTATGAACTTAACTAAAGCACCGACAGAAGACGCGGCACAGAAACATATATTAGTTATGAACTTAACTGAAGCACCGACAGAAGACCAAGCACAGAAACATATATTAGTAATGAACTTAACTGAAGCACCGACAGAAGACGCGGCACAGAAACATATATTAGTAATGAACTTAACTGAAGCACCGACAAAAGACCAAGCACAGAAACATATATTAGTTATAAATGATGAACTAAACTGAAGCACCGACAGAGGACGCGGCACAGAAACATATATCAGTGATGAACTTAACTGAAGCACCGACAGAAGACGCGGCACAGAAACATATGTTAGTTATGAACTTAACTGAAGCACCGACAGTAGACTCGGCACACAAACATATATTAGTTATGAACTTAACTAAAGCACCGACAGAAGCTGCAGCACAGAAACATATACTAGTTATTAGTTATGAACTTAACTAAAGCACCGACAGAAGACGCGGCACAGAAACATATATTAGTTAAGAACTTAACTGAAGCACCAACAGAATACGCGGCACAGAAACATATATTAGTTATGAACTTAAATGAAGCACCGACAAAAGAAGCTGCACAGAAACATATATTAGTTATCAACTTAACTGAAGCACCAACAGAAGAGGCGGCACAGAAACATATATTAGTTATTAGTTATGAACTTAACGAAACCACCGACACAAGACGCGGCACAGAAACATATATTAGTAATGAATTTAACTGAAGCCCCGACAGAAGACGCCGCACACAAACATATATTAGTTATGAACTTAACTGAAGCACCGTCAGAAGACGCGGCACACAAACATATATTAGTGATGAACTTAACTGAAGCACCGACAGAAGACGCGGCACGGAAACATATATTAGTTATGAACTTAACTGAAGAAATGACAGAAGACGCTGCACGGAAACATATATTAGTTACGAACTTAACTGAAGCACCGACAGAAGACGTGGCACGGAAACATATATTAGTAATTAGTTATGAACTTAAATAAAGCACCGACACAAGACGTGGCACGGAAACATATATTAGTTATGAACTTAACTGAAGCACCGACAGAAGACGCGGCACGGAAACATATATTAGTTATGAACTTAACTGAAGCAACGACAGAAGACGCGGCACAGAAACATATATAAGTAATGAACTTAACTGAAGCACTGACAGAAGACACGGCACAGAAACATATATAAGTAATGAACTTAACTGAAGCACCGACAGAAGACGCGGCAGAGAAACATATATTAGTTATGAACTGAACTGAAGCACCGACAGAAGACGCGGCACAGAAACATATATTAGTTATGAACTGAACTGAAGCACCGACAGAAGACGCGGCACAAAAACATATATTAGTTATGAACTTAACTTAAGCACCGACAGAAGACGCGGCACAGAAACATATATTAGTAATGAACTTAACTGAAGCACCGACAGAAGACGGGGCACAGAAACATATATTAGTTATCAACTTAACTGAAGCACCGACAGAAGATACGGCACAGAAACATATATTAGTAATGAACTTAATTGAAGCACCGACTGAAGACGCAGCACAGAAACATATATTAGTTATTAGTCATGAACTTAACTGAAGCACCAACAGATGACGCGGCACAGAAACATATATTAGTTATGAACTTAACTGAAGCATCGACAGAAGACGCGGCACAGAAACATATATTAGTTATGAACTGAACTGAAGCACAGACAGAAGACGCGGCACAGAAACAAATATTAGTTATGAACTTAACTAAAGCACCGACAGAAGACGCGACACAAAAACATATATTAGTTATTAGTTATGAACTTAACTAAAGCACCGACATAAGAATCAGCACGGAAACATATATTAGTTATGAACTTAACTGAAGCACCGACAGAAGACGCAGCACAGAAACATATATGAGTTATGAACTTAACTGAAACACCGACAGAAGACGCGGCACAGAAACATATATATTAGTTATGAACTTAACTGAAGCACCGACATAAGATACGGCACAGAAAGATATATTAGTAATGAACTTAACTGAAGCACCGACAGAAGACGCGGCACAGAAACATATATTAGTTATTAGTTATGAACTCTTAACTGAAGCACTGACAGAGGAGGCGGCACAGAAACATATATTACTTATCAACTTAACTGAAGCACCGACAGAAGACACGGCACAGAAACATATATTAGTTATGAACTTAACTGAAGCAACGACAGAAGATGCGGCACAGAAACATATATTAGTAATGAACTTAACTGAAGCACCAACAGAAGACTCGGCACAGAAACATATATTAGTTATTAGTTATGAACTTAACTGAAGCACCGACAGAAGACGCGGCACAGAAACATATATTAGTTATTAGCTATGAACTTAACTGAAGCACCGACAGAAGACGCGGCACAGAAACATATATTAGTAATGAACTTAACTGAAGCACCGACAGAAGACGCGGCACACAAACGTATATTAGTTATGAACTGAACTGAAGCACCGACAGAAGACGCGGCACAGAAACGTATATTAGTTATCAACTTAACTGAAGCACCGAAAGAAGACGCGGCACAGAAACGTATATTAGTTATGAACTTAACTGAAGCACCGACAGAAGACGCTGCACATAAACGTATATTTGTTATGAACTTAACTGAAGCACCGACAGAAGACGCTGCACAGAAACATATATTAGTTATGAACTTAACTGAAGCATCTACAGAAGACGCGGCACAGAAACATATATTAGTGATGAACTTAACTGAAGCACCGACAGAAGTCGCGGCACAGAAACATATATTAGTTATTAGTTATGAACTTAACTGAAGCACCGACAAAAGACGCGGCACAGAAACATATAATAGTAATGAACTTAACTGAAGCACACACAGAAGACGTGGCACAGAAACATATATTAGTTATTAGCTATGAACTTAACTGAAGCACCGACAGAAGACGTGGCAAAGAAACATATATTAGTTATGAACTTAACTGAAGCACCGACAGAAGATGCGGCACAGAAACATATATTAGTTATGAACTTAACTGAAGCACCGACAAAAGACCAAACACAGAAACATATATTAGTTATTAGTTATGAACTTAACTGAAGCACCGACAGAGGACGCGGCACAGAAACATATATTAGTTATGAACTTAACTGAAGCACCGACAGAAGACGCGGCACAGAAACATATATAAGTTATAAGTTATGAACTTAACTGAAGCACCGACAGAGGACGCGGCACAGAAACATATATAAGTGATGAACTTAACTGAAGAACCGACAGAAGACGCGGCACAGAAACATATGTTAGTGATGAACTTAACTGAAGCACCGCCAGAAGACGCGGCACAGAAACATATGTTACTTATCAACTTAACTGAAGCACCGACAGAAGACGCGGCACAGAAACATATATTAGTTATGAACTTAACTGAAGCACCGACAAAAGACCAAACACAGAAACATATATTAGTTATTAGTTATGAACTTAACTGAAGCACCGACAGAGGACGCGGCACAGAAACATATATTAGTTATGAACTTAACTGAAGCACCGACAGAAGACGCGGCACAGAAACATATATAAGTTATAAGTTATGAACTTAACTGAAGCACCGACAGAGGACGCGGCACAGAAACATATATAAGTGATGAACTTAACTGAAGAACCGACAGAAGACGCGGCACAGAAACATATGTTAGTTATGAACTTAACTGAAGCACCGACAGAAGACGCGGCACAGAAACATATATTACTTATCAACTTAACTGAAGCACAGACAGAAGACGCGGCACAAAAACATGTATTAGTTATGAACTTAACTGAAGCATCTACAGAAGACGCGGCACAGAAACATATATTAGTGATGAACTTAACTGAACACCTACAGAAGTCGCGGCACAGAAACATATATTAGCTATTAGTTATGAACTTAACTGAAGCACCGACAAAAGACGCAGCACAGAAACATATATTAGTTATCAACTTAACTGAAGCACCGACAGAAGATGCGGCACAGAAACATATATTAGTAATGAGCTTAACTGAAGCACCGATAGAAGATGCGGCACAGAAACATATGAACTTAACTGAAGCACCGACAGAAGACCCGGCATACAAAAAACTTAACTAAAGCACTGGCAGAAGACGCAGCACAGAAACATATATTAGTAACAAACTTAACTGAAGCACCGACAGAAGATGCCGCACAGAAACATTTATTAGTTATCAACTTAACTGAAGCACAGGCAGAAGACGCGGCACAGAAACATATATTAGTTATTAGTTATGAACTTAACTGAAGCACCGACAGAAGTCGCGGCACAGAAACATATATTAGTTATTAGTTATGAACTTAACTGAAGCACCGACAAAAGACGCAGCACAGAAACATATATTAGTTATTAACTTAACTGAATCACCGAAAGAAGACGCAGGCACAGAAACATATATTACTTATCAACTTAACTGGAGCACCGACAGAAGACGTGGCACAGAAACATATATTAGTAATGAACTTAACTGAAGCACCAACAGAAGACGCGGCACAGAAACATATATTAGTTATCAACTTAACTGAAGCACCGACAGAAGATGCGGCACAGAAACATATATTAGTCATGAGCTTAACTGAAGCACCGATAGAAGACGCGGCACAGAAACATATGAACTTAACTGAAGCACCAACAGAAGACCCGGCATAGAAAAAACTTAACTAAAGCACTGACAGAAGACGCAGCACAGAAACATATATTAGTAATGAACTTAACTGAAGCACCGACAGAAGACGCGGCACAGAAACATATATTAGTTATGAACTTAACTGTAGCACCGAAAGAAGACGCGGCACAGAAACATATATTAGTGATGAACTTAACTGAAGCACCGACAGAAGACGCGGCACAGAAACATATATTAGTGATGAACTTAACTGAAGCACCGACAGAAGACGCGGCACAGAAACATATATTAGTCATCAACTTAACTGAAGCACCGACAGAAGACGCGGCACAGAAACATATATTAGTCATCAACTTAACTGAAGCACCGACAGATGACGCGGCACAGAAACATATATTAGTTATGAACTGAACTGAAGCATCGACAGAAGACGCGGCACAGAAACATATATTAGTTATGAACTGAACTGAAGCACCGACAGAAGACGCGGCACAGAAACATATATTAGCTATCAACTTAACTGAAGCACCGAAAGAAGACGAGGCACAGAAACATATATTAGTTATGAACTTAACTGAAGCACCGACAGAAGACGCAGCACATAAACATATATTTGTTATGAACTTAACTGAAGAATCGACAGAAGACGCGGCACAGAAACATATATTAGTGATGAACTTAACTGAAGCACCGACAGAAGACGCGGCACAGAAACATATATTAGTTATGAACTTAACTGAAGCATCTACAGAAGACGCGGCACAGAAACATATATTAGTGATGAACTTAACTGAAGCACCGACAGAAGTCGCGGCACAGAAACATATATTAGTTATTAGTTATGAACTTAACTGAAGCACCGACAAAAGACGCAGCACAGAAACATATATTAGTTATCAACTTAACTGAATCACCGAAAGAAGACGCGGCACAGAAACATATATTACTTATCAACTTAACTGGAGCACCGACAGAAGACGTGGCACAGAAACATATATTAGTATTGAACTTAACTGAAGCACCAACAGAAGACGCGGCACAGAAACATATATTAGTTATCAACTTAACTGAAGCACCGACAGAAGATGCGGCACAGAAACATATATTAGTCATGAGCTTAACTGAAGCACCGATAGAAGACGCGGCACAGAAACATATGAACTTAACTGAAGCACCGACAGAAGACCCGGCATAGAAAAAACTTAACTAAAGCACTGACAGAAGACGCAGCACAGAAACATATATTAGTAATGAACTTAACTGAAGCACCGACAGAAGACGCGGCACAGAAACATATATTAGTTATTAGCTATGAACTTAACTGAAGCACCAACAGAAGACGCGGCACACAAACATATATTAGTGATGAACTTAACTGAAGCACCGACAGAAGACGCGGCACAGAAACATATATTAGTTATGAACTAAACTGTAGCACCGAAAGAAGACGCAGCACAGAAACATATATTAGTTATGAACTTAACTGTAGCACCGAAAGAAGAGGCACAGAAACATATATTAGTGATGAACTTAACTGAAGCACCGACAGAAGACGCGGCACAGAAACGTATATTAGTGATGAACTTAACTGAAGCACCGACAGAAGACGCGGCACAGAAACGTATATTAGTGATGAACTTAACTGAAGCACCGACAGAAGACGCGGCACAGAAAGATATATTAGTCATGAACTTAACTGAAGCACCGACAGAAGACGCGGCACAGAAACATATATAAGTGATTAACTTAACTGAAGCACCGACAGAAGATGCAGCATAGAAACATATATTAGTTACCAACTTAACTGAAGCACCGAAAGAAGATGCGACACAGAAACATATATAAGTGATGAACTTAACTGAAGCACCGACAGAAGACGCGGCACAGAAACATATATTAGTTATTAGCTATGAACTTAACTGAAGCACCAACAGAAGACGCAGCACAGAAACATATATTAGTTATGAACTTAACTGAAGCACCGACAGAAGACGCGGCACAGAAACATATATTAGTGATGAACTTAACTGAAGCACCGACAGAAGACGCGGCACAGAAACATATATTAGTTATGAACTTAACTGTAGCACCGAAAGAAGACGCGGCACAGAAACATATATTAGTGATGAACTTAACTGAAGCACCGACAGAAGACGCGGCACAGAAACATATATTAGTGATGAACTTAACTGAAGCACCGACAGAAGACGCGGCACAGAAACATATATAAGTGATGAACTTAACTGAAGCACCGACAGAAGACGCGGCACAGAAACATATATTAGTTACCAACTTAACTGAAGCACCGAAAGAAGACGCGACACAGAAACATATATAAGTGATGAACTTAACTGAAGCACCGACAGAAGACGCGGCACACAAACATATATTAGTGATGAACTGAACTGAAACACCGACAGAAGACGCGGCACACAAACATATATTAGTTATGAACTGAACTGAAGCACCGACAGAAGACGCGCCACACAAACATATATAAGTTATGAACTGAACTGAAGCACCGACAGAAGACGCGGCACAGAAACATATATTAGTTATGAACTTAACTGAAGCACCGACAGAAGACGCGGCACAGAAACATATATTAGTAATGAACTGAACTGAAGCACCGACAGAAGACGCGGCACAGAAACATATATTAGTTATGAACTTAACTGAAGCACCGACAGAAGACGCGGCACAGAAACATATATTAGTAATGAACTTAACTGAAGCATTGACAGAAGACACGGCACAGAAACATATATTAGTTATTAGTTATGAACTTAACTAAAGCAGCGACAGAAGACTCGGCATAGAAACAAATATTAGTAATGAACTTAACTGAAGCACCTACAGAAGACGCGGCACAGAAACATATATTAGTTATTAGTTATGACCTTAACTAAAGCATCGACAGAAGACGCGGCACAGAAACATATATTAGTTATGAACTTAATTAAAGCACCAACAGAAGACGCAGCACAGAAACATATATTAGTAATGAACTTAACTGAAGCATTGAAAGAAGACGCGGCACAGAAACATATATTAGTGATGAACTTAACTGAAGCACCGACAGAAGACATCAGAAACATATATTAGTGATGAACTTAACTGAAGCACCGACAGAAGACGCGGCACAGAAACATATATAAGTGATGAACTTAACTGAAGCACCGACAGAAGACGCGGCACAGAAACATATATTAGTTACCAACTTAACTGAAGCACCGAAAGAAGACGCGACACAGAAACATATATAAGTGATGAACTTAACTGAAGCACCGACAGAAGACGCGGCACACAAACATATATTAGTGATGAACTGAACTGAAACACCGACAGAAGACGCGGCACACAAACATATATTAGTTATGAACTGAACTGAAGCACCGACAGAAGACGCGCAACACAAACATATATAAGTTATGAACTGAACTGAAGCACCGACAGAAGACGCGGCACAGAAACATATATAGTTATTAAGTTATGAACTGAAGCACCGACAGAAGACGCGGCACAGAAACATATATTAGTTATCAACTTAACTGAAGCACCGACAGAAGACGCGGCACAGAAACATATATTAGTAATGAACTGAACTGAAGCACCGATAGAAGACGCGGCACAGAAACATATATTAGTTATGAACTTAACTGAAGCACCGACAGAAGACGCGGCACAGAAACATATATTAGTAATGAACTTAACTGAAGCATTGACAGAAGACACGGCACAGAAACATATATTAGTTATTAGTTATGAACTTAACTAAAGCAGCGACAGAAGACTCGGCATAGAAACAAATATTAGTAATGAACTTACAGACCCTAAACCGCTCAAGTACCCCAAATGCACGCAAACGGAGTGCACTCAGAGCGTAAGCGGAGCGCTAGCGGAGCGCGAGCGTAGCGCAGACGGAGCGCGAACGGAGCGCAGTTTGAGCGCTGACGGAGCGGACCTGGACCGTAAGCAAACGCTGAATTTTTAATAATAAACGCACTCCTGAACGCATGAAATAGATCGAGTGCACTCAGACACGCTGAATGCACTCAGATACGCTGAGTGCACTCAGATGCGCAGTATATGCAGTATACGCTAGACACAGTAAGATAACTGATAACAGAACTATCCGTGCGCTACTGAGTGCACTCGTTCATTCGGATACACTCTTTTTTCATCATTTGATCGTGAAATCGATACTTAAAATCGAGATTAAAAAGAAAATTTCTTTCACATAAATATAAACCATGTATTTTATATAAATGTTTTATTGTAAAACGCATGATAAAACTTATTTTTGTCAACAATTTATCAATTATAACATAAATATCAATATTTAGCTGATCAATACAATAATGTTTAAAATACCTATTATACAATAGACCACACATCAACGGTTATCTACGGTTAATTTAGTTGCATGTTTAAGCATGTTTTGGTTTGCACAACAAAAATATAAATAATTAAAAATGTAATAAAATGTATATATATTGTGTAAATAACAATTCGAAAAGATGTAATATGAATTCACTATTTGCCGTGTTATTTCGATATAAATTAGTTATAGAACATACAATACATTTACTTTATTTCGATTTAAGCGTATACTGTTCCAAATACAAAAATATCAAAGCATGCGTGAAACAAACAAAACATAGATATGCGGAAAATTATATGATTATGATTCTATTTGTTTGGGTATTTCGGCAAAATAAAAATTACCAATTTTCAATTTAATTTGGACTTTAGTTTTATATTTTCCCCAAACATAGTTACACTGAGTTTGTGCTTAGTTGTGAACAAATGTACGTAAAACTGTTATATTGCAATTAAAGTGGAAACATTATACTCGTGCACATCTCATTAAAATAATAGTAATACATTAATTGTATTCTAAAATATAAAGTGGGTCAGTAGTACAGCGGATAGGGTGCTGGCTTCAGGCGGTAGAGGTCGCGAGTTTGACCCAGGCTCTACCCGACCTCTCGAAACACAATTCAGTACCAGATCTAATAAGGGAATGCACTGGAGAACGATATGCATAAGCTCCGAGCTTACTTCACAATCAAGCTAAATTAGATTAATGTTAAATAAAAGTATGTATGCCAAATTAACACGACAGACCGAAATAACACATTAGACACAGGAAATAAAAACTAGTAAACGTAAATTTCAAGGTGACCTTTCTGAGGTTGTGATTTTATATTGACTAAAGAACAGCTTTTGATCATCGGGAAGGTTGAAATAAACAAAAAAGAACATGTATCCACTGCCTATAAAATAGTAAATATATTATTTTCCCGCTTTCCTACAAAATCGATACGCCTGATCACGTGCACGTAAGCACGTAACAATTTAGCCATTATATAAAAGCTTTGAAAGGGGCAACAAGTAAGAAATGACAATAATAATAAGAAGAATAATAATATTATAATATAATAATAAAGTAATAAAGCAATAATAACAATACTATAAATAATAATGAAAATAATATTAGTAATAATAGTAATAAATAATGATAAAATATATAATAGATATTAATGATAATGATGATAATAACAATATTATAAAAAAAATCTGCATATTTTAGTATTGATTTTGACTATATATTTCCTATCCAATCACATGCCGCGGGTTAAATTAAGATTCATTCATCTGGCATTACATATAATCAAAATGAAAATTACACACCGGCAGGGTTCTTCGTGATCAATGGACCGATAAATCACCAATTAACTTTTTATTGACACACATGTGGTTCTCACCATGGGTATCTGTTTTGATGATTGCCATGCAACTCTGCCTTCATAACAGTAATTAAATTGTTATATTAATTGTGAACGACTGACCAGATGCACGTCTCCAATATAAAAGCTGTGACAAATCAATAAGTCAATATGTATATTATAATAATAGCTCCAATGATAATAATATTAAAAAAAAAATAAAACAAATAATGAAAGTAAAAAATAATACAAATAAAATACTACATTTTTACAAGGAATTATTTAGAGACATTTAATTTTTATTAGTTTTAAAATTGTAGGATTGTTTTATTTTGTAAATTAACAATTCTGATTTTTAGTTGTATCTGTTTTTTATACGAGGTCGCTAAGGCAGCTGTGGTAAAATGACAGCCCTGAATACACATCCCTTAATACGTGTATGTCACACTTTCCACCATTCATTCAGAACTGGCGTTTTCGGTTCGTTAATTTAATGATATTAACATCATGATATTTACATACTAAAGCGTTCTGAAACTTCGAATAACAAATATCTTAAATAATTTTTTATTTGTTGTTAATTGGCTGGCAGTTTTCCTTTTTTATCTTTTCTTTTCAATCACATAATGTTGGCTCATTTAAGATTCATCCATCTGGCACGAATTACAATCAAAATGAAACCATACATATCTTCCGTGGTCAATAGACCGATAAGTCACCGCTTTAGCATATAACCTAATTGACACGGCTCTCACTGGCATGTGACATAACGTAATTAACACCACGGGTGTGTTGCTGCGTGTCATATAATTACCGGTATAGCACAGTGGGTGTAGTTTCAATAAAGTTTAATATAGTTTGTCATTTTAAATAATATATTAACATAAAGCATACTATCAGTAAAATAATAGTTTGAGAAACCCGCTGAAAAAAGTTCATTGCAAGTATATTTATATACATAATGATAACGAAAATTATTATAAAAACTTAAAATATCAGAATATATTTTTTAAGTCTAGTGAAGCCACAATTGGACCCAAATCGAGAAAAACACTACAAGATTATTATTTTTCAAAAATCATTTATTATAATGTCGAATTACATTGCACGGGACATAATAAATTTTTCATAACCCTTGCAGTGCATATTATTGATTATAAAGCTTATTTTAGTTTGAACATTAACAAAACCAGTGATATATCCACATGTTGTTAAGTCACTGCTTACACTGAGCAGATTTATGGATTATTATAAGGCCAACGAGGTATCAACAGTATGGAATTACTAATTAAGTTTAATTATTAATAACAATATATTTAGTTTATGTTGATGATGTATGTGTAAATTTTGTGGACAAACTTTATTGCTTTCCTGTTACAAACAGCTTACGGTATATCAAAGAAGATACTGACGCAAACACATGTCGGTCTGGATAACAGACGCCGGTATAACTTACGATATTCTTTGATCACCCAGACCACTGATCACATATCAAAACATAGACATTTCCGTTAAACATGCCTACTATCGATACTAGCTTATCGGAAATTTACAACCTTTCGCCCAGCGGGTGACATAATATGTAGACAAACAATCGGATTATGAATTAATTTACCTTGACTAAATCCCATGGATACATTTTATTGCTCCATTGGAACAGATTAAATTAAAAAGTCAATATAGAATCATTTTAAGAGTTGAGATGTTGCGATTGGTTATTGGCCGGAAACCGAACTGAGCGAACTGAACGTTGAGTGAACGCTGAACGAAGCGAACGATAAGAGGAGTATTAAACAGAGCACTCAGATATACAGCGCTCGTGAGCGAATACCTGCGTTTGTGAGTGCATTAAATTAACCGCGTTTAATCGAGTGCACGCAAACGGAGCGCGAACGGAGTGCGAACTAAGCGCGAACGGACCGCGAACGGAGTGCAAACTGAGCGCAAACGGAGTGCAGTTATGGGGTACTTGAGCGGTTTAGGGTCTGTAACTGAAGCACCTACAGAAGACGCGGCACAGAAACATATATTAGTTATTAGTTATGACCTTAACTAAAGCATCGACAGAAGACGCGGCACAGAAACATATATTAGTTATGAACTTAATTAAAGCACCAACAGAAGACGCAGCACAGAAACATATATTAGTAATGAACTTAACTGAAGCACCGACAGAAGACGCGGCAGAGAAACATATATTAGTTATGAACTTAACTGAAGCACCGACAGAAGATGCGGCACACAAACATATATTAGTTATTATCTATGAACTTAACTGAAGCACCGACAGAAGACGCAGCACAGAAACATATATTAGTTATGAACTGAACTGAAGCACCGACAGACAGAAGACGCGGCACAGAAACATATATTAGTTATCAACTTAACTGAAGCACCGACAGAAGACGCGGCACAGAAACATATATTAGTTATCAACTTAACTGAAGCACCGACAGAAGACGCAGCACAGAAACATATATTAGTTATCAGTTATGAACTTAACTGAAGCACCAACAGGTGACGCGGCACAGAAACATATATTAGTTATGAACTTAACTGAAGCACCGACAGAAGACGCGGCACAGAAACATATATTAGTGATGAACTTAACTGAAGCACCGACAGAAGACGCGGCACAGAAACATATATTAGTTATTAGTTATGAACTTAACTGAAGCACCGACAGATGACGCGGCACAGAAACATATATTAGTTATGAACTTAACTGAAGCACCGACAGAAGACGCGGCACAGAAACATATATTAGTTATCAACTTAACTGAAGCACCGACAGAAGACGCGGCACAGAAACATATATTTGTTATCAACTTAACTGAAGCACCGACAGAAGACGCGGCACAGAAACATATATTAGTAATGAACTTAACTGAAGCACCGACAGAAGACGCGGCACAGAAACATATATTAGTAATGAACTTAACTGAAGCACCGACAGAAGACGCGGAACAGAAACATATATTAGTTATCAACTTAACTGAAGCACCGACAGAAGACGCGGCACAGAAACATATATAAGTTATGAACTTAACTTAAGCACCGACAGAAGACGCGGCACAGAAACATATATTAGTTATTAGTTATGAACTTAACTGAAGCACCGACAGAAGACGCGGCACAGAAACATATATTAGTTATGAACCTAACTGAAGCACCGACAGAAGACGCGGCACAGAAACATATATTAGTAATGAACTTAACTGAAGCACCGACAGAAGACGCGGCACAGAAACATATATTAGTTATGAACTTAACTGAAGCACCAACAGGTGACGCGGCACAGAAACATATATTAGTTATGAACTTAACTGAAGCACCGACAGAAGACGCGGCACAGAAACATATATTAGTAATGAACTTAATTGAAGCACCAACAGAAGACGCGGCACAGAAACATATATTAGTTATTAGTTATGAACTTAACTGAAGCACCAACAGGTGACGCGGCACAGAAACATATATTAGTTATGAACTTAACTGAAGCACCGACAGAAGACGCGGCACAGAAACATATATTAGTGATGAACTTAACTGAAGCACCGACAGAAGACGCGGCACAGAAACATATATTAGTTATCAACTTAACTGAAGCACCGACAGAAGACGCGGCACAGAAACATATATTAGTAATGAACTTAGCTGAAGCACCGACAGAAGACGCAGCACAGAAACATATATTAGTAATGAACTTAACTGAAGCACCGACAGAAGACGCAGAACAGAAACATATATTAGTTATGAACTTAACTGAAGCACCGACAGAAGACGCAGCACAGAAACATATATTAGTAATGAACTTAACTGAAGCACTGATAGAAGACGCGGCACAGAAACATATATTAGTTATTAGTTATGAACTAAACTGAAGCACCGACAGAAGACGCAGCACAGAAACATATATTAGTTATGAACTTAACTGAAGCACCGACAGAAGACGCGGCACAGAAACATATATTAGTAATGAACTTAACTGAAGCACCGATAGAAGACGCGGATGAGAAACATATATTAGTTATTAGTTATGAACTTAACTGAAGCACCGACAGATGACGCGGCACAGAAACATATATTAGTTATGAACTTAACTGAAGCACCGACAGAAGACGCGGCACAGAAACATATATTAGTTATCAACTTAACTGAAGCACCGACAGAAGACGCGGCACAGAAACATATATTAGTAATGAACTTAACTGAAGCACCGACAGAAGACGCGGCACAGAAACATATATTAGTAATGAACTTAACTGAAGCACCGACAGAAGACGCGGAACAGAAACATATATTAGTTATCAACTTAACTGAAGCACCGACAGAAGACGCGGCACAGAAACATATATAAGTTATGAACTTAACTTAAGCACCGACAGAAGACGCGGCACAGAAACATATATTAGTTATTAGTTATGAACTTAACTGAAGCACCGACAGAAGACGCGGCACAGAAACATATATTAGTTATGAACTTAACTGAAGCACCGACAGAAGACGCGGCACAGAAACATATATTAGTAATGAACTTAACTGAAGCACCGACAGAAGACGCGGCACAGAAACATATATTAGTTATGAACTTAACTGAAGCACCGACAGAAGACGCAGCACAGAAACATATATTAGTGATGAACTTAACTGAAGCACCGACAGAAGACGCGGCACAGAAACATATATTAGTTATCAACTTAACTGAAGCACCGACAGAAGACGCGGCACAGAAACATATATTAGTAATGAACTTAGCTGAAGCACCGACAGAAGACGCGGCACAGAAACATATATTAGTAATGAACTTAACTGAAGCACCGACAGAAGACGCAGAACAGAAACATATATTAGTTATGAACTTAACTGAAGCACCGACAGAAGATGCAGCACAGAAACATATATTAGTAATGAACTTAACTGAAGCACTGACAGAAGACGCGGCACAGAAACATATATTAGTTATTAGTTATGAACTAAACTGAAGCACCGACAGAAGACGCGGCACAGAAACATATATTAGTTATGAACTTAACTGAAGCACCGACAGAAGACGCGGCACAGAAACATATATTAGTAATGAACTTAACTGAAGCACCGATAGAAGACGCGGCAGAGAAACATATATTAGTTATTAGTTATGAACTTAACTGAAGCACCGACAGATGACGCGGCACAGAAACATATATTAGTAATGAACTTAACTGAAGCACCGACAGAAGACGCGGAACAGAAACATATATTAGTTATCAACTTAACTGAAGCACCGACAGAAGACGCGGCACAGAAACATATATTAGTTATGAACTGAACTGAAGCACCGACAGAAGACGCGGCACAGAAACCTATATTAGTTATGAACTTAACTTAAGCACCGACAGACGACGCGGCACAGAAACATATATTAGTAATGAACTTAACTGAAGCACCGACAGAAGACGCGGCACAGAAACATATATTAGTTATCAACTTAACTGAAGCACCGACAGAAGACGCGGCACAGAAACATATATTAGTAATGAACTTAACTGAAGCACTGACAGAAGACGCGGCACAGAAACATATATTAGTTATGAACTTAACTGAAGCACCAACAGGTGACGCGGCACAGAAACATATATTAGTTATGAACTTAACTGAAGCACCGACAGAAGACGCGGCACAGAAACATATATTAGTAATGAACTTAATTGAAGCACCGACAGAAGACGCAGCACAGAAAAATATATTAATTATTAGTTATGAACTTAACTGAAGCACCAACAGGTGACGCGGCACAGAAACATATATTAGTTATGAACTTAACTGAAGCACCGACAGAAGACGCGGCACAGAAACATATATTAGTGATGAACTTAACTGAAGCACCGACAGAAGACGCGGCACAGAAACATATATTAGTTATCAACTTAACTGAAGCACCGACAGAAGACGCGGCACAGAAACATATATTAGTAATGAACTTAGCTGAAGCACCGACAGAAGACGCGGCACAGAAACATATATTAGTAATGAACTTAACTGAAGCACCGACAGAAGACGCAGAACAGAAACATATATTAGTTATGAACTTAACTGAAGCACCGACAGAAGATGCAGCACAGAAACATATATTAGTAATGAACTTAACTGAAGCACTGACAGAAGACGCGGCACAGAAACATATATTAGTTATTAGTTATGAACTAAACTGAAGCACCGACAGAAGACGCGGCACAGAAACATATATTTAGTTATGAACTTAACTGAAGCACCGACAGAAGACGCGGCACAGAAACATATATTAGTAATGAACTTAACTGAAGCACCGATAGAAGACGCGGCAGAGAAACACATATTAGTTATGAACTTAACTGAAGCACCGACAGAAGATGCGGCACAGAAACACATATTAGTTATGAACTGAACTGAAGCACCGACAGAAGACGCGGCACAGAAACACATATTAGTTATGAACTTAACTTAAGCACCGACAGAAGACGCGGCACAGAAACACATATTAGTAATGAACTTAACTGAAGCACCGACAGAAGATGCGGCACAGAAACACATATTAGTTATCAACTTAACTGAAGCACCGACAGAAGACGCGGCACAGAAACACATATTAGTAATGAACTTAACTGAAGCACCGACAGAAGACGCGGCAGAGAAACACATATTAGTTATGAACTGAACTGAAGCACCGACAGAAGACGCGGCACAGAAACACATATTAGTTATGAACTGAACTGAAGCACCGACAGAAGACGCGGCACAGAAACACATATTAGTTATGAACTTAACTGAAGCACCGACAGAAGACGCGGCACAGAAACACATATTAGTAATGAAATTAACTGAAGCACCGACAGAAGACGCGGCACAGAAACATATATTAGTTATCAACTTAACTGAAGCACCGACAGAAGACGCGGCACAGAAACATATATTAGTAATGAACTTAACTGAAGCACCGACAGAAGACGCAGCTCAGAAACATATATTAGTTATTAGTTATGAACTTAACTGAAGCACCGACAGATGACGCGGCACAGAAACATATATTAGTTATCAACTTAACTGAAGCACCGACAGAAGACGCGGCACAGAAACATATATTAGTTATCAACTTAACTGAAGCACCGACAGAAGACGCGGCACAGAAACATATATTAGTTATCAACTTAACTGAAGCACCGACAGAAGACGCGGCACAGAAACATATATTAGTAATGAACTTAACTGAAGCAACGACAGAAGACGCGGCACAGAAACATATATTAGTAATGAACTTAACTGAAGCACCGACAGAAGACGCGGAACAGAAACATATATTAGTTATCAACTTAACTTAAGCACCGACAGAAGATGCGGTACAGAAACATATATTAGTAATGAACTTAACTGAAGCACTGACAGAAGACGCGGCACAGAAACATATATTAGTTATTAGTTATGAACTTAACTGAAGCACCGACAGAAGACGCGGCACAGAAACATATATTAGTAATGAACTTAACTGAAGCACCGACAGAAGACGCGGCAGAGAAACATATATTAGTTATGAACTGAACTGAAGCACCGACAGAAGACGCGGCACAGAAACATATATTAGTTATGAACTGAACTGAAGCACCGACAGAAGACGCGGCACAGAAACATATATTAGTTATGAACTGAACTGAAGCACCGACAGAAGACGCGGCACAGAAACATATATTAGTTATCAACTGAACTTAAGCACCGACAGAAGACGCGGCACAGAAACATATATTAGTTATGAACTTAACTGAAGCACCGACAGAAGACGCGGCACAGAAACATATATTAGTAATGAACTTAACTGAAGCACCGACAGAAGACGCAGCACAGAAACATATATTAGTTATTAGTTATGAACTTAACTGAAGCACCAACAGGTGACGCGGCACAGAAACATATACTAGTTATGAACTTAACTGACGCACCGACAGAAGACGCGGCACAGAAACATATATTAGTTATGAACTTAACTGAAGCACCGACAGAAGACGCGGCACAGAAACACATATTAGTTATCAACTTAACTGAAGCACCGACAGAAGACGCGGCACAGAAACACATATTAGTAATGAACTTAACTGAAGCACCGACAGAAGACGTGGCAGAGAAACACATATTAGTTATGAACTGAACTGAAGCACCGACAGAAGACGCGGCACAGAAACACATATTAGTTATGAACTGAACTGAAGCACCGACAGAAGACGCGGCACAGAAACACATATTAGTTATGAACTTAACTCAAGCACCGACAGAAGACGCGGCACAGAAACACATATTAGTAATGAAATTAACTGAAGCACCGACAGAAGATGCGGCACAGAAACATATATTAGTTATCAACTTAACTGAAGCACCGACAGAAGACGCGGCACAGAAACATATATTAGTAATGAACTTAACTGAAGCACCGACAGAAGACGCAGCTCAGAAACATATATTAGTTATTAGTTATGAACTTAACTGAAGCACCGACAGATGACGCGGCACAGAAACATATATTAGTTATCAACTTAACTGAAGCACCGACAGAAGACGCGGCACAGAAACATATATTAGTTATCAACTTAACTGAAGCACCGACAGAAGACGCGGCACAGAAACATATATTAGTTATCAACTTAACTGAAGCACCGACAGAAGACGCGGCACAGAAACACATATTAGTAATGAACTTAACTGAAGCACCGACAGAAGACGCGGCACAGAAACACATATTAGTTATCAACTTAACTGAAGCACCGACAGAAGACGCGGCACAGAAACACATATTAGTAATGAACTTAACTGAAGCACCGACAGAAGACGTGGCAGAGAAACACATATTAGTTATGAACTGAACTGAAGCACCGACAGAAGACGCGGCACAGAAACACATATTAGTTATGAACTGAACTGAAGCACCGACAGAAGACGCGGCACAGAAACACATATTAGTTATGAACTGAACTTAAGCACCGACAGAAGACGCGGCACAGAAACACATATTAGTAATGAAATTAACTGAAGCACCGACAGAAGACGCGGCACAGAAACATATATTAGTTATCAACTTAACTGAAGCACCGACAGAAGACGCGGCACAGAAACATATATTAGTAATGAACTTAACTGAAGCACCGACAGAAGACGCAGCTCAGAAACATATATTAGTTATTAGTTATGAACTTAACTGAAGCACCGACAGATGACGCGGCACAGAAACATATATTAGTTATTAGTTATGAACTTAACTGAAGCACCGACAGATGACGCGGCACAGAAACATATATTAGTTATCAACTTAACTGAAGCACCGACAGAAGACGCGGCACAGAAACATATATTAGTTATCAACTTAACTGAAGCACCGACAGAAGACGCGGCACAGAAACATATATTAGTTATCAACTTAACTGAAGCACCGACAGAAGACGCGGCACAGAAACATATATTAGTAATGAACTTAACTGAAGCAACGACAGAAGACGCGGCACAGAAACATATATTAGTAATGAACTTAACTGAAGCACCGACAGAAGACGCGGAACAGAAACATATATTAGTTATCAACTTAACTTAAGCACCGACAGAAGATGCGGTACAGAAACATATATTAGTAATGAACTTAACTGAAGCACTGACAGAAGACGCGGCACAGAAACATATATTAGTTATTAGTTATGAACTTAACTGAAGCACCGACAGAAGACGCGGCACAGAAACATATATTAGTAATGAACTTAACTGAAGCACCGACAGAAGACGCGGCAGAGAAACATATATTAGTTATGAACTGAACTGAAGCACCGACAGAAGACGCGGCACAGAAACATATATTAGTTATCAACTGAACTGAAGCACCGACAGAAGACGCGGCACAGAAACATATATTAGTTATGAACTGAACTGAAGCACCGACAGAAGACGCGGCACAGAAACATATATTAGTTATCAACTGAACTTAAGCACCGACAGAAGACGCGGCACAGAAACATATATTAGTTATGAACTTAACTGAAGCACCGACAGAAGACGCGGCACAGAAACATATATTAGTAATGAACTTAATTGAAGCACCGACAGAAGACGCAGCACAGAAACATATATTAGTTATTAGTTATGAACTTAACTGAAGCACCAACAGGTGACGCGGCACAGAAACATATATTAGTTATGAACTTAACTGAAGCACCGACAGAAGACGCGGCACAGAAACATATATTAGTAATGAACTGAACTGAAGCACCGAAAGAAGACGCGGCACAGAAACATATATTAGTTATGAACTGAACTGAAGCACCGACAGAAGACGCGGCACAGAAACATATATTAGTTATCAACTGAACTTAAGCACCGACAGAAGACGCGGCACAGAAACATATATTAGTTATGAACTTAACTGAAGCACCGACAGAAGACGCGGCACAGAAACATATATTAGTAATGAACTTAATTGAAGCACCGACAGAAGACGCAGCACAGAAACATATATTAGTTATTAGTTATGAACTTAACTGAAGCACCAACAGGTGACGCGGCACAGAAACATATATTAGTTATGAACTTAACTGACGCACCGACAGAAGACGCGGCACAGAAACATATATTAGTTATGAACTTAACTGAAGCACCGACAGAAGATGCGGCACAGAAACATATATTAGTAATGAACTGAACTGAAGCACCGAAAGAAGACGCGGCACAGAAACATATATTAGTTATGAACTTAACTGAAGCACCAACAGAAGAGGCGGCACAGAAACATATATTAGTTATTAGTTATGAACTTAACTAAACCACCGACACAAGACGCGGCACAGAAACATATATTAGTAATGAATTTAACTGAAGCCCCGACAGAAGACGCGGCACAGAAACATATATTAGTTATGAACTGAACTAAAGCGCTGACAGAAGACGCGACACAAAAACATATATTAGTTATTAGTTATGAACTTAACTAAAGCACCGACATAAGAATCAGCACGGAAACATATGAGTTATGAACTTAACTGAAACACCGACAGAAGACGCGGCACAGAAACATATATATTAGTTATCAACTTAACTGAAGCACCGACAGAAGAAACGGCACAGAAAGATATATTAGTTATGAACTTAATTAAAGCACCGACAGAAGACGCGGCACAGAAACATATATTGTCACCCATACTTCTTTCTTACAGTTTGATTGACCCACTGCCCTTGTGTTGTATTCTCGCATCATATTTCTTTGTCAGAAAACGGCAATATTTCTGTCCAAATGTTGAGCTTTCAAATCATACTTCTAGTTTATTATGCAAAAATCTGTCATGTTATATAGTCACAGCTCTACAGTCATGTCATACAATCATAAAAGAGGTCCTTTCACTTGGTTAAAGTTTTGCAGTCATGTCATACAGTCACAATACTTCAGTCATGGAATATAGTCACAGTTCGGCAGTGAAGCCAAAGTCAATGTTTCACTCTTTCTGTCATAGTTCTAGAGTCATGACAAAATGGTCATTTTTTTAATCAGGTTATGCAGTCATAGCAAGAGTTGTGTCACAGGTCTGCAGTCATGCCATACAGGTACAGTACAGAAGTCACAGTAAAGCAGTCATACCATCAAGTCAAAATTCTGCATTTAAGTCATAATGTTGCAGTTCTCTGTCATATCGTACATTCACAATATAAGTCATGTCATATGGTTAAAATTCAGCAGTCATGTCAGTCACAGCATAGCAGTCATACCATCAAGTCACAATTCTGCATTTAACTCATAGTGTCACAGTTCTGCAGTCTTGTCAAACAGTCAACAATACTCAAGTGATGTCAAATGGTCACAGTATTGCATTTGAGTCTTACAGTCACAGTATTGTGGATCAGTTATACAGACCCAATCATGCAGTCATGTCATACAGTTATGCAGTCATATAATACTCACAGTATGGAGGTCAAGTCATAAGGTAACAATTCTGTTATCATGTCATACAATCAAAATTCTGTTGATCATACAGTAACAGTTCTGCAGTCATGTCATACAACCACAGTCCTGCAGTCATGTCATACAGTCACATATTTGCAGTCACGTGATACAGTCACAGTATTAAAGTCAAGTCATAATGTCACAGTTTTGCAGTCCTGTCATATGGTCACAGTTCTGTGGTTATTTCAGTGCCACAATTCTGCAGCCATGCCATACAGTCAGAGTACTGTTGTCAAATCATACAGTCACAATGTTTCAGACATAAGTCTGCAGTCATACAGTTTCAGTTCTGCAGTCATGTCATACAGTCACTGTTCTGAAGTCGAGTCATACAGAAACAGTTCTGCAGTAATGACATTCAGTCACAGTTCTGCAGTCATGTCACAGTTCTGCAGACATGTCAAACAGTCACAGTTCTGTAGTCATGTCATACAGTTGAGTCATACAGTTAAAGTTCTGCAGTCATGTTATACAGTCACAGTTCTACAGTCATGTCATACAATCATATAAGAGGTCCTGTCACTAGCTTAAAGTTCTGCAGTCATGTCATATAATCAAGTCATACAGTTACAGTTCTGCAGTCATGTTATACAGTCGCAGTTCTACAGTCATGTCATACAATCATATAAGGTCATTTCACTTTGTTAAAGTTTTGCAGTCATGTCATACAGTCACAATACTTCAGTCATGGAATATAGTCGCAGTTCAGCAGTGAAGCCATAGTCAGTGTTTCACTCATTCTGTCATAGTTTTACTGTCATGACAAATGGTCAGTTTTTCAGCCAGGTTATGCAGTCATAGCAAGAGTTGTGTCACAGGTCTGCAGTCATGCCATACAGGCACAGTACTGAAGTCACAGTACAGCAGTCATACCATCAAGTCAAAATTCTGCATTTAAGTCATAATGTTGCAGTTCTGTAATGTCGTACAGTCACAATATAAGTCATGTCATATGGTTAAAATTCAGCAGTCATGTCAGTCACAGCATAGCAGTAATACCATAAAATCACAATTCTGCATTTAACTCATAGTGTCACAGTTCTGCAGACATGTCAAACAGTCAACAATACTCAAGTGATGTCAAATGGTCACAGTATTGCATTTGAGTCTTACAGTCACAGTATTGTGGATCAGTTATACAGACCCAACCATGAAGTCATGTCGTACAGTTATGCAGTCAGATAATACTCACAGTATGGCGGTAAAGTCATAAGGCAACAATTCTGCTTTCATGCCATACAATCATAGTTCTGATGCAGGTCATACAGTAACAGTTCTGCAGTCATGCCATACAACCACAGTCCTGCAGTCATGTCATACAGACACAGATTAACAGTCATACCATACAGTCACAGTGTTGAAGTCAAGTCATATGCCACAGTTTTGCAGTTATGTCATATGGTCACAGTTCTGTGGTTATTTCAGTGTCACAGTTCTGCAGTCATGCCATACAGTCAGAGTACTGTAGTCAAATTATACAGACATAGGTCTGCAGTCATACAATTTCAGTTCTGCAGTCATGTCATACAGTCACTGTTCTGAAGTCAATTCATACAATAACAGTTCTGCAGTAATGACATTCAGTCACAGTTCTGCTGTCATGTCATACAGTTAGTTCTGTAGACATATCATACAGTCACAATACTTCAGTCATGGAATATAGTCACAGTTTGGCAGTGAAGCCATAGTCAATGTTTCAGTCATTCTGTCATAGTTCTACAGTCATGAGAAATGGTCAGATTTTCAGTCAGGTTATGCAGTCATAGCAAGAGTTGTGTTACAGGTCTGCAGTAGGCCATACAGGCACAGTACTGAAGTCACAGTACAGCAGTCATACCATCAAGTCAAAATTCTGCATTTAAGTCATAATGTTGCAGTTCTTCTGTCATGTCATACAATCACAATATGTCATGTCAGTCACAGCATAGCAGTAATACCATCAAGTCACAATTCTGCATTTAACTCATATTGTCACAGTTCTGTAGACATGTCAAACAGTCAACAATACTCAAGTGATGTCAAATGGTCACAGTACTGCAGTTGAGTCATACAGTCACAATATTGTGGATCAGTTATACAGACCAAATCATGCAGTCATGTCATACAGTTACAGTTATGTAGTCATATAATACTCGCTGCATGGAGGTCAAGTCATAAGGCAACAATTCTGCTATCATGTCATACAATCATAGTTCAGATGCAGGTCATACAGTAACAGTTCTGCAGTCATGCCATACAACCACAGTCTTGCAGTCATGTCATACAGACACAGATTAACAGTCATACCATACAGTCACAGTGTTGAAGTCAAGTCATATGTCACAGTTTTGCAGTTATGTCATATGGTCACAGTTCTGTGGTTATTTCAGTGTCATAGTTCTGCCGTCATGCCATACAGTCACTGTACTGTAGTCAAATCATAGTCAAAATGTTTCAGACATAGGTCTGCAATCATAATGTTACAGTTCTGCATTCAAGTCATACAGTCACAGTTTTTCTGTCATGCAATAGTAACAGTTCTGCAGTAATTTCATCAAGTTACAGTTCTGCAGACAAGTTAAACACAGTTCTGAAGTTATGTCATACAGTTAGTTTTGCAGTCATGTCATACAGTCAAAGCACGGTTCTATAGTCATGCCATACAATTACAATTATACAGTCATGTCACAATTAGTTCTGCAGTCATGTCATACAGTTAGTTCTGCAGTCGTGTCATACAGTGAATTTCCTCAAATGCAGGGGAAACAATTGTAAGACATTCCTACCTGAAGCATTTAACAGAAGCATGGCAGCAACCAAAAGACTTGTGGGGGCAAATCCTGTCCTGAAAATAAAAACAAGAACAATGTCAATATTGTGTGGCACATGACCCTGAAAACTAATGTGAAAGAATTATCATGTATTATATTAAATACTTTTTCTAATATATTGTAATGTCCAAAAAATGTCCTGAAACAAGGCCTGTCCAGAGGACAGAGTACTTGCCTATTCTAAAATAAGTACAAGAAATGTCACTGGTAAGCTTGTCACATGCCCTCCATCCCTAAGTGGTTTTTGAAAATAATAACATATATTAAAGAAAGGAATTGACCTTGACCTTGTATGAAATTGAACTGGACATGTGATGTACAGGTCTGAGTATTGCACCAACACATTGTGACATGCTGATCACTTGTGTAAAGTTATTTTACAATCCTTCCATGTAACAGACCAAACTCAAAATCACAAACAGACTGAAGTGTTACCTTAGCCTTAGAGGAACAGTTCTTGGTCTTGGGTTCTAAGCATCGTCATGTCATGTTGATAAATTGAGTCAAGTGTTTTTGAAATCCATCCATATATGACAAAGTTACAGACCGGACACAAAATCTTAAACAAAGTGAGACCTTGACCTTTAAGGTAAGGGGTCTATATGTGCCACGTTTTTTTTTAATCAATCAATGTATGACAAAGTTACAGGCTGGAGTCTTGAATGGACAGAAGTATACTGCGAATACTATACTGAAAACAATGTTTTGTCAGTAAATATGCATGGGAAATCCCATAGGGTACATTTAAAGCCAGATGTGTGCCTGGATATGGAAATGTTATTTTGAAGACAAAGTCTGAAATTGAATTTTGGTTTGTAACAATCAGAATCCATGATTAGATAAAATATACCATCCAAAATCTTTCTTTTTTCAATGTCAAGGGAGGTAATTTACTGACTTCATAACTTTCACGAGGGAATGCATACACATACAGTGATGCCATGTTATGCATTTTTTTTTACAAGTTTTACATTTTGTGGTGTTCATTTCTCATCATTTACAGTTTCCGTTGTTTAACCCTTTACTCCATAGATATGCGTTTTCCAGCACCAATCAAAGAAGGCCATTGAAAACAGTGCAGAAAGAGTTCAGATTGCTCGTAACAAGCAATCTGAACACTTCCTGCACTGTTTTCCACTCTGTCAGTTAATATAAACATTATTCACCCATTACTGATACGTGGTGAATTAATGCTTTCAATATTAGAGGTGTCCAAAGGCGTCTATATGAAGTAAAGGGTTAACTAGACAAATAGTGCTTTTATTTAACAAAATGCTGTTTTACACAAAGGGGCAATAACTTTCAACCAGACTATAGAATTTATCCAAATTCTGTTGATGTTGCTCTTAATTCTTTGACAAATATAGTTGAATTAATAAGAATATCGAAAAAAAAATTGTATTATCAGAGCTCCAGATAAGGTGCGTATTTGCGTAAATACGCAAAACAAATCGTAGAAAAAGCAATATAAATACAAAACAATGCGTATCATAACGCAAAAGAAATGTTTGATACGCAATTACTCGCAAATTGCTTGCGTATTTGCAATTTTTCATTTCTAACCGATCGCGTACTGGCCCAGCGTTTTCGCAATATCTCGAAATAATTAAATAAAGGTAAAAGACCGAGTAGACCGAAACTGGCAAAGCGAATAGACTGGTTCTGAAATTCAGTTTAATTGTGCACAATTTACTAAATTTTGCCTGTGGTACCCGTTTTATATCGTGTAGGCGCTCGGCGATCTAAATCAAGCGTCCAATAATAATGTCTGCGAACGTGAACAAACGCGGACGAAAGAAAACAGCTTAAAAAACACCCCAAATTAATACAATAAGTAAATGCTTTGAACATAATGATAAACGTGAGTACCATGTATGATTATGTGTTTTGTTTATTGTCAGTTAATTTTACAAGAAATACCCATTGAAAAAAAAATGATGGGGTAAAAAATTTTTTTCACCCAATTGCAAAATGCAAATACCCAATTAAAATAAAAACAATGGAGTAAAAATACTCAATAGGCAAATCCTTATCTGGAGCTCTGTATTATAATTAAACTTCATTGAAAAAACAGACAGAACTTTTGGAATTTTACATACAACAGTAGAAATTGTTAATGGTTTAATAAAATACAGGTCATATAATGACAAAAATCTTCCTCCATTTAAAACTTGTGTTTATTATCATATTTTATCATTATTCTTTAACCAACTTGTCTCCGCACATTGCCCTGTATCAAGGGACTATAGAAGAATCACTTATTCCTTGTCTGTATACACTTCTCATCATCACTATAATAATCTGATTCTTCATAGCAATTATCATTGCACAAGTTAAAATAGTTGGTCACACATCAACTGTCTATCTTTTATTATGGTAGATTTGTCGGGAATATAAAGAAATAATTCTGAAATTAATTAAATCTAACAACCGGTTTTATTTTGCTTTATATTATCTGGTGTGTAGCTTCCTATAGGCACGTGTCTGTACTTTTTTCTGAGAAATAAATGCCAAAATGCAACAATAATCCGACCCCTAGGAAGGCCTCTTCATTTTCCCTTTATTGAAGTGAACAAACATTAAAACATTACATTTAATATCAATTTATTTGGTTATAAAACAATGAAATCAATGTTAATATATTAAGGATAACCAGGCCCCTAAAAAACATAATATTCACAAAATGCACAGTATAGCCAACTGTTGGAAGACTTTACCCCTGGACCTCCCTACAACTGTGCCTACACATTGTATTCATCAGGGCTACGACCCTGATTATTTGCAAGTTTAATAAACCTACTCACCAACTGTCTTAATTTGGTTATTTGTTTATTTGGGTCACATGTGGACATACAGTGAAGAGAAATCTTTGTTAACTCATTTTAACATTTTCATACTTCAGTCAGTTTCGATCTTTATAGGTGACCCAGTTCTTTTTGAAAGTACAAACTTGTTCATGTTTATACCCTTTGTTTTTGTCCTTGCAGTGTTTTATCCAGAGCGCGTTTCTTGTGTTTTGACACAATTAAATCTCATTTGACGCAATCAAGTTTGTTCAGTGCATCCACCATGACAAAACTTTAAAAATACAGAAATTCAAATTATGCATAGTTGTTTCAGCAAGCTGGTTTAAGAGTTACTGTTACAATGCTAACTGTTTTGACAGATCACGTGGTCTGATTCTGGGAAACACCAGGTCACGCGGGTCTACTAAGTGACATAAACGCTTCAAATGTTATTACTCTATATTGATGCAATCGTATAGACGATTATATTCACATACATAATTTTCCACGAAGCGATATTGGAGGCTGAAGACATCTATGAAAACAAACGTATGCTGCAACAATAGCACTGATATATACCCAGAGATATCAAGCAGAAACCAATTCCTCGACATTTGTCAATAATATAACTCCAAAAGAGGCAAAACTCCATTAAAAATCATCAAGCTGAAACGAAATAAGAACTTGATCTGCATTACCTGAATGTGAAGTCACACACCAAATTTGGTTTAAATCTGTTCATTAAACCTAAAGATATGTCAAAAACCATTTACGTACGGAACGTACGTACTGACAGCGGTGATACTATATGCCCCCCATTGAAAATGGCGGCGGCATAAAAAACACTGCATACTATTGTCTTTCATCACTCACCACTGATTTAAGTGCGAAAATTATCAGTTACTTGCAGTAATGGGTGTGCTTGAATACAGGTTAATTTTCCAGGATCCCAGAAAAGAATGATTAGATTTACTGATCATCTGTTAGCCATCAATGGCATTAAAATGATAAATGATTCAAACAAACATCAAACAAGCAAAATACTCAGGCAGGGCTGTACAAATTTTTTTTTTAAGTCACTTGTCCAGGCTAAAAAGCAACTTATCCAGATTTTTATATACATTTAAAAATGCCTATCAGTCTAACCCATAGTAAAGATGCTTACGCATGATTTTCAACCTGGACAATTTCAGATGGTAACTTTTTCTTCTTACAACATTAGACATTTTTATATGTGTTTTAAATTCAATAAATACAATATCAATTCCTTTTTATGTTTTATTTATTCATCATAAAAACTACCATCTAAAAGCATAGCAACATAGCATCATGATATAGTTAAAAATCCAATTAATAAATATACCAATAAAGTCTATGATATTTACATTATGTATCACACTTCTTGGCAAGTGTGTCCATTATCCTCTAAATAAATTAACATTAATATAACTATTTACACTACACAGCTGAGCACATTTCTCCAGGACAGAAAGTTCTTCAAAAGTTTTAAAAGCTGTTCTATAACCTGGAGCTATATCCTGACACTTGTTCAGTTCCATTGTTCTTGTTTGCTGTTTTGTGGCCACTGATGTGTCGACCACCCTTGCCACATGACATTCAATGACATATTGCTTGATCTGGATCAAAGTCAGTCAATGAAGTGCCAAGCAGCCTCACTGTCATCAAAAGTTGAAGGGACTCCTGGTTCAGGCAGTTTCTAGTTGTTGATTTAATTAAATTCATCGCAGAAAAACCATGTTTACACTCTGCTGTGGAAGGACTGACAACCATCATCAACTGCACAAGTTCTTTTATGTTGTCAGTAGATCCTTGTGCTCGCAGCTGTCTACTGTACACCTCCTGGAATGTTTCCTCTGAGTGCTGGTAATTCCTCATGTTCACTTTCATCTGGGTGTATTCTGAAAGAACTTGATCATGGGTTGGCACTTGGAAAATGGTTGTCATATGCACCAGAAGAGTTTTTATTGCATCAGTTCCATAGTGGACCAGCTTTGTTCTGTCCTGGGGGATGTTTCTGTAGTCAAGAGCCTCGAAACACTTCAGGGGACTGGTGTTGAAGTGTTGGAATCTGAAATTAGATGAAAAAATAATAATATCATCATGCTTAATCTATATTATACATATTTTTCTGTGCATATGAAATCAATTCTCCAATTGGTAGACCTACCCCATTTAGGGTTAATCCAAAAACACTTATTTATAAATCTAAAAGAAAAATCTAAAATATGCAGTTAACCAGCTTTGCGCTTGTTTTTAATGTTTATTTTATTTTTGGTTCTGTTTACAATAACCTTTTCTGTTTAAATTGAAAAATACCTGATTAAAAACACTTATTAAACTTACCTTTGATCTACATATGTCACCATGTCATCAATGATGCTGTTGATGAACTCTGTACTCTGGATGGCTCCCTTCAGCTGCACCCCACAGAACGTACTCTCCTCACTCTTGAAGTCGGATATGACCTGTAAAATACAAGTGTCATTTTGATGAAATAAAATAGTGTGATTAACATTAATTTGATTTTCTAAATAACAGAATTCTGCATTTTCTGTAGTTGAGCTGTTGCATCTTTTGATTTGGTCATGATCAATCACTATAAATTAATGGCATTTAACTTTGTGATAATAAACACCCAAATCAGCCAGCTGAGAATATTAATTATTTTTGGAGAAAACTGTAACTTATGTTGTTATAACTTTTAGTTTGCATATAATTTATTTTGTACATTATATAAAGACATACATAATAAAATATGTTTAAACAAAACTTTAACCTTGAGTTGAGGGCTAGGGTTGTGCTTTAGCTCTTCCAGTCGCAAGAGGTGGTCCTTTTCCTGGAACACCTTTGACAAGGTAGCGAGTACACTCAAGATGTCAACCACGGCATGCAACATCATTACAAACTTCAAGGTGGTCAGGTCCTTCAGGTATCCCTAAGCACCTGCAGCTTCATAACCTGATTAACATGCTGCCACATGTTCCAGGTGCGAGACAATCACCACAGAGTTTTTCAGCAGTGTCGCCAGTGCCCTGGTTTTGCTTGCCATCCACCGTACCTGAAACCCCAATTAAATATAATATATAAAATGAGACTCAAACAGAAAAATTTTTGACACCAAGTCGTTACTAATAGTTTTATTTATTTTAACATTTTAAATGCATTCGTCTTATTACCATATTAAATTATACTTTTGCCTGAAAATATTCATATGTATATTAGTATGTGTGTTTCATAAGTCAGTACTGGCTGGATGTTTCATCATGTGTTTATATATGTATAGTGTTGTTGTTTTAAACCATGCGACTTCTAATAAAATCAATTATCATTATTATTATTATTACTACTTACAGTCCGTACAATGTTAACATATGTATGCAATCAATAATATTACTGTCAGTTTATAGTCATAAAAACCATTTTAGCAAAATTAAAGGATTAAACAGATTTTATTCACTGCTAACTGTCAACAACACAATTAATTGAGCAGTTCTCATCAGTATACCTGTTTGATTCCACTGATGTGAACAAGATCAACTTCAAAATCTCGGCCACTGCCTTCACTTCAAGTTGGCGCTTTGGACTGTAGTGGTAGAACATGAATATCCCTTTTATCACGTCCTCAAATATCCGCATGTAAGAATCCCCTTTAACACTTTCCAGGGCAGCAAGTTCAAGTTTATGGGCAACACAGTGCATTGGTAGAACCCACGGAGCACCCTTAAGTATTAAACCCATTGTTCCATTTTTTCATCCCTGCATCACACTTCCACCATCCAAATTAGCACAAACTAAGGTTGGTGAAATTGCTTTAGGATCACTTAAAGGGTACCGCATGTCAGAATATAAATGGCCATTTATCGTTAAATTGACATGTAACTAACACAAAAATCAACAAATTTTAATTGAACGAAATTTATCAAGTGAGAAAAACGATATTAAATATCATGATTTCAAGTGTTTCCTATATATCATGGGCGCCGCCATTTTAAAGCTCTTTTATGTTGGAGGTTTTCGGTGACGTCATAGCTGCACTTCCGTTCAAGTTCTCGCGAAAAATTTATTGTGTCGTTATTGACTGCTCTCTACTGATACTCTTTTGTATATACACTAATCCACGTAAACAATTGATAGATAGATATACAGTACATTAGTGAACATCGAAGGAAGACAATTAAACACGAAAACTATTCTGAATTGAAGGACTTAACCATAAATATTGTTTTCTTCAGCGGAATAAGTGAGTGGAGTAATGCGATATGTTTTGTGGGCAGCGTTGTTTTTAGTTTTCCTAATATGTGATTTCACATTGCCTCAGTGTCAAGCTTCTGGTGACATCACGCGCAAAACGCCTTTATACTTTGGGGTAGGACTTAAGATTGTAGAATGAAGCGTACCAATGCCTTGGCGTACTACTACCCAAGGATACAATTTCTGATGATTTTAGTACGAAGATGACAATATGCGACATACATATAAACTTAGTGTATATTATCCAGTGGGAAGCTCTTAAAAATGTGCTAATAACATATAGCTCAGCTGATTTCTGAAATTTAATTTGTAATTTTATATACTCTTCCAAAATATTGCGAAATTGATATAGCAAACTTTCACAATATTATAATTGCAGGCTGTTTGAACAGGTGTGATAATCCAATTAACAATAAAAACAAGAGGCTAATGCCAAAACATAAGGTGTGAAAACGACATGGTATCTAAAAGTTATTATTAAAATACAAATTAAGGCCAATTAATTGTGACAGGCCCGATTAGCTCAGTCAGTTACATGTCTAACTATCAATCCTGGTGTCTCGAGTTCAAATCCCAACCCGGCGACAGTCTCTGTGATGACTGACATACAACATTGTGTCTTAATATCATTTGTCTCTCACTGCTGATTTGAGTGGAAAAATTATCAGTTACTTGCGGTTGTTGGGTGTGCTCGAGTACTGGTTAACTTTTGCAGGAAACAGTGGTTAGGTTAACTGAACATCTGAACAGTAAACCCTTGATGACAAAAAAGGATGCTAAATATTCAGTCAACCATTAATTGTTCATAAACTCATTTTATTAATTTTATAATCAATAGGCAATTTAGTTTATTGATATATGGCTTTTTTCACAGTCAACTAGGTCATTATTCTTGAATAGACATTTGAACTACCTCTACTTCGCAATGAAAAAAAGATTAAGTAAAACCTTTGTTCCTTTATTTATTCATTAATACATGAAAAGTTTTTTTTACTGTTAAAATAGTGTTCTGGTATACAATTTATGAAAAATATTCATAAAATCATATAACATAATTTTTTTACTTGTAAGTTTGCATTGATATTGAAACCCTAATTAACTGAAAATGTTTAAATTAGTAATAAGGCATAATACTATGTGATATAACATCCTGTCATAAACCCTGGGGTCATTAAACCTGGGGTGATCACGCTTATTAGGGTACAATATGCACAATGTGGCAGGGTATTTCTCATTACCCCATGGTGTGAATGTGGTGTTTGTGAATTATGAAAGCTCAGCAGGGTGCCAGTAGCTGGACAGTAACATACACTTTGTGCAATATGCCTGTAGACATTATATTCCATATGACACTCCCTATAAGGAGACACATTCATATATGTTCAGAGAACTGGTAGAATAGATAATCATCATATATCAAATTGGGTAGTAACATCATTTGAATAACCAAAAGACAGTGACAGTTAGGTAAAACAACACAAAAAAAACCCCAACTCATTCATGCTTCATCTAAATTTACTAAAAAGGATATGAAATCAAAATTTTATCAGCCATTTCTCAGTACGAAACAATGGCCGCACCAGCTAAACACGATAAGAAAAGAGATATAATTAATTTCTTATTCTCTCTTAGACAGGTAAATATATGTAACAAAACATTTTCCCTTAAATTCCATTCTTGGTCTAATTAGTGTTTTTTTTTTTTTTTGATAATGTATTGACTGAGTAGCAAACAGTATATACCCTGATAGTACAGCATGAATGTGCATGCTCGCCTGGATCTACATCAACACTGACGGCAATAATTACTTTTTTTATCAAGCTAAGGGTAATTTTACTATTTTGAAAAATTCAATCATCAATGTCAGGCTACATGATAAGATGTCAGAGTTGTGATTGATGGGTTTCGGGTTTGATCTCTGGTTCATGATCGGTGTGACTGTTTAACAGTTATCATCTTTTTAGGTGAAAACTTCATAAGACATTGCTGTGACATCTCTGTATTATTTCTGTGATACATTCTAAATCTTCTAAATTTCCAATAGTGTGAAATTGCATCTGCAGCACGTATTTTCGTCAGACGAAAGCATCATTACACAGTTTTCGCAGCTGCAAAAATCTTTCACGGGTGTGAACAACTGTGCCGTCTCACTATTTCTCTCGTCTTCTAATTCATTTAACTCTGCTTCTGAAAATTCTGGTTCAAAGTTGTAGGCCACAAGTCCTTCTCCGTTACTAAAATCCATTTTATTATTCTTGCGAGTACTTTTGCCGGTGACTATAACTGCACGTTTCTACATCTGCTGTAGCGTACAAATCAATTATGTTTTAAACCGGAAGTGCAGTTATGACGTCACGCAGGTATCCAATATGGCGACTTCCACCATAAAGTCGATGTGCGAAAATGACCGTTACAAAACGAGCTGATATATCTTTATGGACTCGAATTTATGCATAATAATACTATTAATAGAAAGCTGAACTCATAGCTATTCATATTATCCTGTTTTATACACAGGGTTGCGTTCCCCTTTAATTCACCCAAGTTGAGTCCTACTTTTTGAAGGCCATTTTCTATTCCCGTAAGAACACCTTTGGCGTCTGACGATTGTAGATTTTCAATTGCTACAAACTGTGTCTTAACTTTACAATATGACATATAATGTACATACTCAACTTCCTGCTCAACAACAGATGCATCAGTGCTCCCATCCACCAAAACAGATATGAATGGACACGTGTGTGCAATAGAACTGGTGAATTCCCTGGCACGAGTCTTGTTTTGATAATTGTCACCAAGATTTAACCCATTTTTTACCATTAATGAACATATCATTTCCATATCAGAAAACAGTTTGTTGTTGATAACAAGAGTGAAGGCTGTATTAAACAGAAGACACATTTTTTTCCATTTCCTTTTCACCTATATTGAGCAGTACCTTTCCAATTGCAGTTTCTGATACATTAGGCACCACTTGAAGAGGGTGACATGGTGTTTCTCTGTCGCGGAAATACTTTGAAGCACAGATTCTGTGAGGAAAACTGGTTTCATGAGACCGGAGTGCCTCAATGCGAAATTTATCTGTACCAACAACAAATACCGATTGTAAGCTAGGATTAGCTGTAGCTAGTTGTGGATACTCCATGCAAATCTTACAGAACATCTGTTGACATCTGTATTATACACCAACCACGTGAATGTATCCTTACAGTGGTCTTGGAACTTTCTTTCTCGTTTTTGACTGTCATATTTATGGTTCTTTTCACTAACAGAATCTGTTGTTAATCTTTTTGTATGTCACTTCAAGTTCTTCGTTTTTTCTCTTTTCTGATCTATTTGTATTAATTGGCACATTATTTTCCTTATTCCCACTTTTAAAATACTTTAACAGACTCACAATTCAGACTCAGATTTATTTCACATACGCAACATAATCCATTGAAATACATGAAAACCATACGTCTACCAACCATAATTTTGGCAGTAATGACAATTTCATCTTCCCCTTCCTTAATCAATCTGTTAATAACAATCATTTTTCGATTAATTTCTCAAACTGCTAATTGGGATTAATTACAATACAATTATAAAAGATTAAAACACAACAACACTTACCATACTCTGAACACCTGTGCTGACTGCATAATTGTTGCATAATTGGCAACTTAAATTGAACTTCTCGCCGCCAATCAATCGAAATTAGGTCATTTGTTTACGTGCATATAGAGATCACATGCGGGATAACAGCCAGACGAACTTCGTATCGACAAAAATTTCATTGGCTGCTTCGGTTTACACAAATTGTATGCGTCTGATTGGTTAACTGAATATGTAATACAGTCGAGTTAACACTGTATGTTGTGAATACATGAGCTTAATTGACGCGTGCCATGGCATGCCCCCTGCAGATAATCAAAGATAATCGGTCTTTGTAAGGTGCAAACTGATCACGGCTAATCGGTTCACATGTGCGGCGCATCAATTAAACATACTTGCTTTCTGAAAATGACTTTTGCACGGGACTAAATTTTTGAAAAATGTCACTTGCCCGGGACTAAAAAGATGTAAAATGCCTTGTAACTACAAACACTGAACAGTCTGTTTAATTTCCAGGAGACAAGTACCGGGAAGCAAAAAAGTACATGAATGCAATTTTCGAAGGCGAAAATCCTGTCAATATCAAAACCATGATTACAGATGGGGACAACTAAAACTTAAAAGATAAAAACTATTTCCAGGACAGATTTGCAAAAGAGGTAGGATCACGCATACATGCTGAATTTAAAAAAATGCACATGAAAATAGGTAGTGATATAAAACTGTTACAACACAAAGCCAACCATGTGAAAACGGCAATAATCAAGTGCTATTCAGGAAACTATGGCATTGCATGTCAGAAACATTCCTATTTTGACATGGTTTGCCACCAAACCACTGCAGGGCTCGAATTTAAGCACTCGCCACTCGCAAAATGCGAGCTGTATTTTGAAAATGCGAGTTGAAATTACTTAAGCTGGCATTTTTTTGCGAGTGGATTTCAAGTTGAGAAAATTACTTATTTTATTCATTTTATTGATTTTTGAAAATAAACAAGTATCATCCTGGTAAAAATAACGAGTTCTTGTCAATTTTACCAAATTTCTTTTGCTTCTCGCGCCAAATTACCCCCTAGCAGCACGATTGTCAATGACATGTATTAAATATTTATATATATGTGTAGACTGCGTCCAATTGTTTTTGATCTCAAGTTCATTCTGCAAAAAGGAAGTAAAGTTAAAACCCGTCAACAACATAATGAGTAGACTGTGTCTAGTTTGATCGATTGCGCACTCACTCTGTAAAATAAAAGTAAAGGTGAAACCCGTCAAATTTATTGTTTACATATTTTGTCAGTTGTTAAAGTGGCACTTTTTCTCCATTAACCCGACGAATGGAATTTAGTCCCAACAAGAAAAAAGTGAAATAATCCTTCCGTTAATACTGTAATGAAATGGGAGCAACAGCTCAATATCACACAGGGCTATAAACTTGACAATGACAAAATGGTGTGTCAATTGTAGAAACCACCGCGATCGACAGATCATCCATAATAATTAAACTATATTACTATGATATCACAACATTTACACATGTTAAACAATCGTCCTTGGCTAGATCTAGATCTTATTTTAAAACGAAAGGCCATTGGCTATATTAATTCTATAAATAGAAATGTGTGTACCTCTCTGTACACTTGTTATTGCTGAATCCATGATTCATATTTTGGTTTAGTTAAAAGTGTTTATTTATGATATATCATTGTATGCATCTATTTATGGTAGTATAATAAATAACAAGGACAATTTTATTTTTTTAAATATTTTGTTTTGTAAAGTACTGCTTTGAATTGTACCTTACATATATAATAACCTTGATACCATTGTCTATAAATAAAAAAAGCTAATAATGCATATTAAATAACACGCAGGCTTTGAAACAATTATTTTTGGGTTTATTTAGACATTTAGGACTACAAGTTTCTGCGAAAATTGGTTTGGCTAGTTGGTTTCAAATTTGGCCAGTTGAAATTTTAGGCACTGGCCAAAATTGCCAGTGCACAAAAAAGTTAAAATTCTAGCCCTGCACTGGCAAGCAAAATTTTGCCAAAAATGGAACAAAAAAACAAAATAACAGGGACTGATAGAATCACTCTTCTAGCATGCCTTGATATTAGATTCGGAATGGAAGCAATTGCTAAAATACCATTTGGCGCGGACACAAACAAATTGGAAGCAAGTCATAGAGCATACAATGTTTCAAATCCGAAAGATGTTACATATAAGCGGAATGCCAAGACATAAAATTAAGTGCAGCTGCAAGAATCGTGCAAACTCAGCATTACAGAAAGTGTACTGGACAAATAAATTGTACACATCTCATACTCAAGACATTGTATTACTCTACAGCAGACTCTTCAGAAAATAAGTGGGTGGGGTACATTTATAACATGTTAATACATAAATAAATGCATGATATGTTAGATCTGTGTTTTTTTTAATGAGTACTTACCTATAACAAACAATCTGGGTATTTTCCATGTTGTAGTCAGGATTTTGGAATCATGTGCAGACATTTCTGTCTTTCAAGATTGACAGAGTGATGTCCAACATACAAATGATCTGACCGTATACATAAACTGTTGTGGCATAGATGGCTAATATCCATATTTCTCGGAATACACGACACTCTGTGTACACACATGTACATCGCTCTATGAGCAGAAACGTTCATCTGAGTACCATCTTCTCTTTTCATAGACTGACGTCCATATCTAACACCAGTATGCTTCTTCAGAAGTCCAAATTTTGTACTGTACAGAATGCACTCACTGTTCCTGACACTGAAGTCAATTTTTGTTTGCAATATCATTAGATATTTGTCAAAATCCATCTTTAAATGCTCAAAATCACTTTTTACAGGAAGAAAACTTGATCTCAGTCTTTTAAACGCACTTTACAAGCTTTTGATCACATTTTACTTATGGTCTCACTACACAGTCGGATTCCACTATATAATCTATATAAAACAGTGTCTGCCTGTTTCACTCTATTTTTTACACATACAATTTTTTTAAAAGTGGTTTCTTTCCAGAGAACGAATGTATTTTCTACCTAAAAATGCACATTAACTGGCATGTTGATCACGTTTTTTTTTTTAATTTTCTTGTGTAAAAATCATGTTACTGTGGCTCGAAGGGGGACATAACTGTGTAGTGACTGTGTCGGCTGGCTGGGAATTGGTTGTGCTCTCTTCTGGCTGGTTCCACTTGTCTTAACCACAGTTCTCACAAAGGAATTCTTAAATTGTTGTCTTAGTACATTGCACTACAAACCAGTTTGAATAGTTGGTAATTTGTTTTTCTAAAATGTTTCTTGTTTTTATGTTTGAGAATGTCACTTGTTTAACCTTACACTTTGATTTCTGCCTAAGAAATCATAGACGTTCACTGCCGGTACCATTTCCACATGATCTTAGACAGCCTGTTGAATTCATGTTGCTGTTGGAGCTCCAGTTTTTGCAGCCTTTCAGTTACACATCCCTTGTATTCCTTCTTAAGGATATATCAATGCCTGAAATGGAGTAAGAAGTGGGTGGGGTAGTGAATTTCAATTTAGTATTGCCCAACAGTTTCCTGTTCAAAACATAAATATACATTAAAATAATGTACACTGCACATACTATTACTGAAACAAATAGTAAAGTAAAGATTTTGCATGATATAATATGTCAAATAATGCATCTTGCAGTGTGGTTTCAATGTCGCATATGATACCAGTGTTTGACATTATTACAGTAATATTCTCTGTCTGTTTTAAATATTGAGCTGGCCGTAAAATCCAAAGTTAATTTTTATCCTCAGAACGATAAAATCAGTAAATAACCCATGGATTTATTAATACAATCATTTTATCAAATAAAGTTCCACATTTAAGAACCCAAATATATACCGATAAATTGAAAATATTTCTAGTGTAGGGTATGTGTTCCTGTTACGCTTTGTACTTATTTACGAAGCCGGGTAATACACAATTAATGGGCAAGTTTGACTCGGTAGCATTTACTCATGTTATGTGATGTCTGTATGCTGTTTTATGACTACCTCATTACGGAGTAGTGTAGTTATCATTCCAATGTGACACTTGATTTATGCCGCTCGAACATGACATCTAATGCGATGAAGTGCCAAAAGACGTTGTTCGACTTTGTGTTAAAAAAACAAAAAATGACACAACACAAGAACTTAATGAAAATGGTAATAATTTGTTACAAAGTTTGTTTGAGTTATAAACTGTTTTTTTAAATAATGTAATATGTTGCTTGTATTTTCAGATTACTTTTCAATACCATCCATTTCAAAGTTATTTATATTGGTGAATGTAAGACTTTTTCTTGGCCAATCAAAAAGCATATAAAAATATTAATCTATATTTATAACAGGGATTTCCATGCATTCGTTTTCTTCTTTTTTTTCTTTTGTTAACTTAATGTTGTGTCATTTAAGTGCAGGAGTGCTGTTCAATATGCTGTTATAAACTTATTTACATAGATCTTTAAGTGCAGGTTTGTGTATTGTGTTTCTTTTTCAGAGATGAATATTTCTTGGAGCTAGTGGTTGAAGACAACAAATAAATAAAAGTTACCCCATTGTTTTGTTTCATGGATTCCTTAACTTTACATATTTTCTTTCTTTCTTGTTTAATGACATAGCTGATGGAAGTTTTGCTTTTCTGTGACTGAGGGTTCCACATTGCCTTTAAAATTTATAAAAGAAATATAGAATAATGACATGATAAACAGCATTTCATTTCTGCTGATTTTTACTTGGTGAAAACTCTTTACCAAGGTCAGCAAAGCATTTTACTCAAAGTTTTCCAGGTAATTTTTCAGTCAATTGGATAATTGTCACTGTTTTTTTGTTTTGTCATGATTGATTGATTGAATATATAGTGTCATTTTTATGCCATCGAGGGCTAACAGACGATCAGTTAACCTAACCACTGTTTCCTGGTATTAACCAGTACTCGAGCACACCCCATCTCCGCAAGTAACTGATAACTTTCCCACTTGAATCAGTGGTGAGAGAAGTATGATAATGAGACACAATGTCGTATATCAATCATCACGGAGACTGTTGCCGGGCGGGGGATTCGAACTCACGACCCCTGGATTGATAGTCAGACGCGTAACCGACTGAGGTAATCGGCCCGTTTTGTCATGAATAAATAAACATGATTCTCCACAATGAAACATATTGTACATTATGGCCTGTGCTATGTACTTTTTACTTTGATCCGCCGAAGAATCATTGCCAAAAATTAGGCCATAATGTACAATATGTTTCATTTTTAATGATTATTATGTGCTATTTTTCATGTATGAAGTATGATTAAACGTTTGTATTGTGCTATGTACTTTTTACTTTGTAATAGTTACTATAAGAACTAAAAATGTGTTTGTTTTTTTACTTGTATTTTATTAAACATATCATGTTTTAATGTCCTTGATTTGTTTTGGTTGACCCGACATTCGTTTGTTCCACGTACGTAAACTTTACTCGTAATTTATCCCCATCCCCTACCAGTTTAGACCATACCCAATATAATACACAGTGGAGCGAGTGATAAAAACAAACAAACAAAGCAATTTTTATCATTTATTGTATTCGTGAGGTGTGATATACTTTACCATACAATTACCAAATAATTACTCTATAATTGCTTTTTTACCAAAACGTCCAATCGGTTTACTATATTAATCCAATTTACCGAACTGGCTATTTACCGAAACATCTGTAAATCATTGTTTTCATGTCTGTTTATTTCAACATCAGTTTTGGCTAGGTGAATTTTCATTTCTAAATCAAAGAAACAGTCATAAATTTACCAAAACGTAGATACAGACAATACTGGAATATTTTTTCAAATGTAGGAGTTCCTACTTCATTATGTAAGAAAAAACAAGCAAAGAATATTAAACCAACCAAGATCTCAATTATGCTAAGTTGTGTTTTGAACTGAGTACATGGTTCATACACAAACATCCAAGGCCACCTATATTTCACTAAGTGTTTTTAATTGAATGCTGTGACATAAGAACTGTAAAATAATGACATATTTGTTACTATGTTTTACAGAAAAAACATCTCCCAATTCAACATTGTTGCAAAAAAGAGCCACCATTTGAAATTAGGCTCCTCCCGTATCTTTTTATAGAAAAGTTTGGGGTTTATGTGATCGAAAACCGGTAACAAAATCATACTTAGAACATACCTGGAACAGCAGAACAGATTTGTATGCGGCCCCTTGTTTCCAAGGCAATTTTCCTCTCAGTTGCTGGAATGTCTTTCTTCTTCCCAAAGGATAAAGCATCGAAAATTGTCCGGTGTAATTGCAAAATAATATAAAAACATAAAACTTTCTTCAGTTTCCATCAATCGGCCATTTTGTCTTGTTCCTTAGTGAAAATCGTGAATAGATGGCGCCAAATTTGGCCCAATCGGAACGTTCGAACGGTTTACGGAAATTACTCAATCGTGAAACATCGGGTATTTCGGTATCCTCCGTATAATACATAAAGGCCGAGGTGATCAGATTGGAAAATTACCAAGCGATGTTCCGGGTACTACTAAAACTAACTTCATAATCACTAGTATACGCCCCCACATTTGCCTTTTCCCCACGGCCGGAAAAGTGACCAGATCGACCGGAATTTGACCGGGTTTTAGTAGTACCCGATGTTCGGAATTGATTCTGAGGTGTCCGTAATGACCAATCAAAACAAAGTTTATAAAAATACTTCGGCTGAACTGACAAAATGGCGATCACTTTCGGAAACAAATGTAAACAAACATTAATTTAAAATGATAACTGTTGAAATAAGTCAGATGCAATAATGAGATAGAGCAATGGAATCGCGAATCAGTTGATAGCTCAATAATATTTTGTTTTGAAAATATTTCTCACGAATAACGCTTTGTCCATTACAATTCATCAGAGAGGGTTTTTAATCTTCTTTTATCTTGTCGCACTGTTTTTACACCTTTACACTGTTTTTACCTTTATTCTTATTATGCTTTACTTTTTCTTGTTCTATTAATATAAGACACGACGTGCAGCTGCCCGATTATGCCTGTAAAGGCGTGTGGCAAAATATAAAGATGGATAGATAGTCTGTTAGCGGGTACCCATATGGCATTTGCAAAATATAAATGACCTCATTATTATGGCATATGCAAAAAATACCCTTTTCTATATGGAAAAAATAAAGTTCAAGATTGTGAGTCTCTTATTGTATGTATATCTCTAATTTTGAGTAGGAAAATGGTCAAACTGCATTATGGTCATCAAAGGTAATGTGTTTATAATGACACGTTTCTCCTCCCAAGACGTTTCCCTCCCCCTCAAAACGTCTGCAGTAGCATTATATATATAGAAAGTGAGAGGGGTCACTACACCTTATAGTAGTCTAGATAAACAAGTATGAATAGTTTTATATATTTAGTTTAAATGTAATTACACTTTGTTAAGGGTTTTGAATAAAAAAATAATTTTCTTTAATGATGTTACTTAAATGTTGCTAAATCATATATAAAGGTAATTAGTATGTTTGCATTTAAAGTATGTGTTTGATGTTGTTTTTTTTTAAATTTTATTAATTAATTAAGTTTTTTTTATCTTGATTTCATTGTTAAATATAATTAGGTGTTGTTTGACAATCAATGAATAACATTGTGTTGTTTGAAGGTTCAATATTTTCTTTGATTTTCTTTGATGTTTTCTGAACTGGGGACTGCTAATTAGTAATTGTAGTCTGTAACTTTGTTGTTTTGTTTTCATTTAGATATAAATATTTTAATTGGGATAATAGTTGTTTTGAGTAATATGTCATAAAGTATATAAACCAAAGAAATTAATGCAGTTTTATTCTATGCTTTCATGAATCAGGGCTAGAATTTAACTTTTTTGCGCACTGGCAATTTTGGCCAGTGCCTAAAAATTCAACTGGCCAAATTTGAAACCAACTAGCCAAACCAATTTTCGCAGAAACTTGTAGTCCTAAATGTCTAAATAAACCCAAAATTAATTGTTTCAAAGCCTGCGTGTTATTTAATATGCAATATTAGCTTTTTTTAATTTATAGACAATGGTATCAAGGTTATTATATATGTAAAGGTACAATTCAAAGCAGTACTTTACAAAACAAAATATTTAAAAAAATAAAATTGTCTTTGTTATTTATTATACTACAATAAATAAATGCATTCAATGATATATCAAAAATAAACACTTTTAACTAAACCAAAAGATTCAACAATAACAAGTGTACAGAGAGGCTGAGATTGAGACATACACACATTTCTATTTATAGAATTAATATAGCCAATGGCCTTTCGTTTTAAAATAAGATCTAGATCTAGCCAAGGACAATTGTTTAACATGTGTAAATGTTGTGATGTCATAGTAATATAGTTTAATTATTATGGATGATCTGTCGATCGCGGTGGTTTCTACAATTGACACACCATTTTGTCATTGACAAGTTTATAACCCAGTGTGATATTGAGCTGTCACTCCCATTTCATTACAGTATTAACGGAAGGATTATTTCTCTTTTTTCTTGTTGGGACTCGCTTTCAATCGCCGGTTAAATGGAGAAAAAGATGTTATTTTATCAGCCATTTTAACAGCTGACAAAATATGTAAACAATAAATTTGACGGGTTTCAACTTTACTTTTATTTTATAGAGTGAGTGCGCGATCGCTCAAACTAGACTTGACGGGTTTTAACTTTCCTTCCGTTTTGCAGAATGAACTTGAGACCAAAAACAATTGGACGCAGTCTACACATATTATATAAATATTTAATACATGTCATTTACAATAGTGCTGCTAGGGAGTAATATGGCGCGAGAAGCAAAAGAAATATGGTAAAATTGACAAGAACTCGTTATTTATACCAGGATAATACTTGTTTATTTTCAAAAATCAATAAAATGAATAAAATAAATAATTTTCTCAACTTGAAATCCACTCGCAAAAAAATGCCAGCTTAAGTAATTTCAACTCACATTTTCAAAATACAGCTCGCATTTTGCGAGTGGCGAGTGCTTAAATTCGAGCCCTGATGAATTAATTGCTGTTAAAATAGAGTTTCATAAATTTCATATACATTTTGGCTGGGTTATATTGACTTTGTTGTTCATTTGTGATCATTTGGATATACTATTTGGATATACTATTTAGATATACTATTTATAAATGCCAGATCAGTGTATTGTGTGTGCTGAGGACAAACGTCCAAGGCAACATGGAATCATGTGTGATTCTTGCCAACTTTGGCAACATAGAACCTGTGGAACAGGTTAGAGATTTTTTTATATTATTTTAGATATTTTTGTCATATTAAGATAGATGATATTTTAAATTTCCTTAAAATACATCAGATTTTTTTCTCTGTAAATATGTATATATTGTATATATTTAAAAGCAGATGCATTTTTAAGTTTCAACTTTTGTAATATTGCTATCTTTTAAATTAAAGTTTCAAGATCGACATTTTAAACTTGGATTTTAACAACAACAGTGGACTTATTATGACATTTTCAAACTTGACCTAAGGATTTATTTTTGCTCTTAATATGATAATGTTTATATTGTATAATAAATATATAAAAAATTCATGTTTTATTTTTAAACTAAATAATAAAATGTTCCTTATTTTGTACTTTTTTGCTATGTGAATGAAATAGTAGGTACCTAAAAGAAAATTGTGCAATATGGCCTGGAAACTCAGCTTCAGCAGGTCAATAAAATCTAGAAATAATGATACAACAGAAATCTATTCCCTATTTCAAAGATGAATTTCTGAGGCCACATCCTTGATTGCTTTCTGTATCAATCAATTATATAATTAAAGGTTTTGAAGACAGAACAATTATGAAAATAAGTGTTGATTGGATTAATACCTGGAAATGGAGAGTAGTACCACCTTTAAACATAATAAGGCAGAATACTTTGCAAATTCCAAATTCTTTCATTTCAGTTTAATATTTATATATTGTCCGAACATTTACATTTAACTGAATTGAAGTTATTTGATAACTTTTGTTTACTATTTTTTACTTAGCAATCTTATTCTAGGATAATTTTCTCACATTACAAGTATTCACTGAAGACATAAAATACTTACAAACTCACAATATTTCATGTTTTATCTGATTGAAAAGTAATTTTAATCACAAACATAGGAATTATTTTATTCTTTCATTACAATTTAAAATTTACCTCATATTAAATAATTGTAATGAAACTATCAAATAATTCATTTAATAAACTGTTACATGTAACAAAAATTAATGAAAATAAAGTATCTATTTTAGATGAAATTCATCAATATTTTAACACTATGTCACATATTTGGTGTCAAATTCATTTTGCAGGAGGGAACCGTCTATAGGTATATAACTTTGGGGGGGAAATATCTTGGGAGGAAATGGTTTGGGGAGGAAACGTCTACAGGGAGGGAACAGTTTGGGGGTGAAATGTCTGGTTTCCATGTGTTTATATGCTCCTTGACCGTATTACCAGTGTATTTACCGTAACATAACTGTAAAAAAATAGCAAAATCATTTTTCTCTGCTTACCTTTTTTTATTTGATAGATTGTAATTCAAAATACAACATACACCCATCAAAATAGCTCAAAACTCCATCAATCATGTTATTTGGCTCGGTTGAACATGGACTTAGTCCAGGAACCAGGGGGTCAAAATGGTAGTACATGCAACTTGCCTGGAATGGAAGCCTGCTTCTTTCTGTTGAACTTATTTTATTCAAAATGATTTTATAACATTAGAACAATAAATAAATAGTAAAATATACATTTTATTTAGAGTTAAAAAATAATTATGTAAAATAAATTAGTCAGAATTTCAATGTTTTGGTCGTTAGCCGACATCTAATTTATTTTACAAATTTTCTCTTACTTGTATGACAAAGAAACTAGTTTCACTTTCAGATTACAAATACTATTGAATTAGTACCTAGCAAGTTTCATCAAATTTGAATCATGAATAAAAAAGTTATTAAATTTTTAGAATTTCTAAATTGTTCCAGAATTTGGCCATTTTGGTCAATTTGTCAAAATACCAGTAAAAGTTGAAAGGCTTTAAAAACAAAATCTTATCTTTTTTTTTCAAGATGTTTTACCATGGTTACATTAGTAATATATGGGAAATTTTTGTGCATATTAATTTGACAATTTTCAAATCCAGATTTTCTTCTGGGAATTTGTTTTCTTTAGAAATCTCTGAAAAATGGCGCCAATTTCTATACAATTGACTAAAAAAAATTTTTTTTATATCTTCATTTGGCATTCCTTAATTTTATAATTTTCAGACAGAGTAAATGTATACGGATAAATATATGCAGGTAGTGGTATGTTATCTAGCCTAAAATAGTTGTATTACTGTTTTCAGTTTGTGCGGATTGCCAGATCTTTGGATTTTCCTCCGAATTTGACACAATATCATAGGTTCAACTGGCACATGAATGTGAAGGACAGTTTTTGAGATACAGCCATGGAATCTACTCTTACCACTAACCTTAAGGTAGGAGAGCACAGCCATATGTTTTTAAAAGTCAGAATTAATGGAACAGTTTCATATAGGACTTAGACCAGGAACCAGGGGGTCAAAATGGTAGTACCCGAAAGTAGTTCCATAGAAAATTGACAGTGGTCATTCAAGATGGTGTGAGTGTGAAAATGCACTTGACAGGTACTATTGCAATGTGAATTTGTGAAGGGAATATATTTTCCCAGAGAATGGTGCAAAATTGAGTGGACTGGTAGCTATAACACACAGATGGGACTATTTCTTAGACGGTAAGAATTTTGCATAATTTGGCTGATTTGACCTCTGTATGTGAAATAGGGACACCTACTTTCGCTTTGAGCAAAATTGTGAAATTGGAAGCAATTAATGCCCATGTTTTTAACTGTTTTTTGTGTTCTGCTTGAATTGAATATGAATTCTGGAAATTCTCAATGAGTTTGGAGTACAACTGTAAGTGTGACAGTCTAGTTTGCTAATATTACGGTCTATGTGAAATTAATGGTGGTCCAGCTTCATGTACACAAAAAAGATCGATGGCCATTTTGGTACCAGTTACCCATGCATATATAAAATTCTCCTCTAGAAAAATATCCTCTTGTAAACATGTCCTGGAAGGTGATAACTTCAGTCAAATACATTTTGAGTGTGATTTGGTGGAAAATAAACAACAAATATTTGCAACAAACAAAGTAAAAAATGTCATTTTGAATGTCATAAGACGAAAAATTAAAACTTTTCATTGTATTATAACTTTTTTTTTAACAAAACAACAGTTAGTGTCACAAGTATCTGCATAGTTATATACTTGTTACTGGATCACAGTGGGGACAAAAAAACTGTGAACCGCACCTAACAGCCTTGACTTTGGTACAGTACTTAAGGTGTGTCCAATGGTTACAATTATCGCACTTCGGAACTGTCAATCGGTGTATTGTCTCTGCACTAGTAGGTGATTTATTTAATAAAAAAGCTAAAATACACTCATCTTCTATTTAAAAGAAGCTTAATATTTATATTTTAGTAGATCTCAACTGTAAGCATACCAGGAAGAAGTCAAAAGGGAAAGGGGTAGAGCGGGGGCGGAGGCGGGGGGGGGGGGGGGGGGGGGGGGGATTGGAAAATGTAAAGAAAAGCTGTAGAGTTCTGAAATTAATACAAAAACACTTCATTGTATTAGCATCTTTCTTCTAAAGGATATTAAGTATTCCTTGTGTAGTCCAGTGGAAGAGCAACAGACTAATAATCAAGGGGTCATGGGTTTGATCCTCCACCAACGTTGTGTGTGTTTTCCTTAAGCTAGAAACTTTATCAGCACATGCCCAGCTTTGTTCTTACTCTTTGCCAGTTACTGCAGAAAGACAGTGGTTCTTCTTGGCTTTATTCTGAGGTCTTTCTCCACCAAACCAAACTGGATGCCTTGTGTAACCTATAATGTATTGAACATGGTTTTAAAGTCCATTTTTTGGGAAAATGTTGCAATGAGGATATATTTAAGATATATAAATATATATAAAGCATGGGTCTTGCATCCATGGGTGCTAATGCATTTATTATTGAATTTATTAAATGAGTTTGTTTTTTTTAATTTCAATTATAAATATGAATGGAAGATTTATTTTACCACATTAAGCAGGAAAATGGTATATTTACCATTTATTTAACATATCACCTCAAGGAATGAAATAAATTGGGTACATTAACTTCTGTCAGTCATTGTATGATGTAACGTCTCAAAATAACATATTTGACCATGACAAGTAAACATGATTTAAATATGCGGAAACTTCTTCAAGAGCTGAGTCATAGAGAAAACACTGATCGGTGAATCGAACTGATCTTGTACTAGATTATATCAAAGATGTGTCATGGATTTTTTACTCTTTTTTATGTGATAATAATGTTTTGATTTCCTGTGACAGGTTGAAGATACCTGGAAGGCTACTGAGTTTGTTGTACTGCCTCACAGGGATTCCAAGGACGTGTCCATCCTTGGTGGCATGGATGAAATCAAGCAACAGCTAGATGACAGCAACATCAAAATAGCAACCATTGCCAGCTCTCGTCACGTCGGACCAATCAATCTGTGTGTTAAAGATTGGCTCAGAATGCTCGACATGTTCGGCAAGACTCTTGTAAGACTCAGATTATGTCATTGCTTCACATGTGGTATACTTTCTTATTGCCCCCGACTTTAGGCCCAACATTTATTCAGTGTCACTGCCATTCAAAGAAGAACCATTAAGGGCACTCAAGTGGACAAGGCAGAAGCAGAATAATTGCCCCTTTTATACTTTTTTTTTAATACATTTTTTATCTCATAACCACAAGTGCCCTATGATTTTCAAGATGGGTGTAAAATAATTGTCCAGTGCTACATCATCCAGCATTCTAGGTGTTCTTTTTTTTATATATAATAAAATGCCATTTTGAGATTAGCTTCAAAAATTCCTAGTGCATAAAATTCTTAGACAGCTATTATTTAATTTCTAATTATCATTCCCATTCTCGGATAGACAAAATATTCCTGAATTCCTGAACAAAACACTGATGTACTTCGCTGTACATTTCAGGATGAGTGGCTGGACTGTCAGAGGTCGTGGTTGTACCTGGAGAGCATCTTCTCAGCACCGGACATCCAGCACCAGCTTCCCGCAGAAGCTTGAATGTTTATGCAGGTTGACAAGTCATACAAGGATATCATGAGGAAGGTGAACAGGGTACCAGCTGCAATCAGAGCCGGTACCCAGCCTAGATTACTCGAGACCTTCCAGAACAACAACGCTCTGTTGGATCAGATACAGAACTGTCTGAAGGCTTACCTTGAGTCTAGAGAGTTACCTTCCCATGGTATGTAAGAGTTGTCCCCCTTTATTGGCAAGCATTCTTATTCGATATTTGAGCTCGGTCCAAAAAATATTTTGTATGAAAGTTTTGCCAGTTACTTGCTGAAGGACAGTGGTTCTGCTCAGATTTTGATTCAGTTTTCATCCAATCAGGATTTAACCTATTTAACAGATTATTCGGAACAACACTAATATTCATATTCTCACCTGTTTAACCAATCAAAAACAAGCTTTTCCTTGGTGATGTGATGATTTCTATCTCCATTTTTCCACTTACAGGTACCATTTCTTATCCAACGATGAGTTGCTGGAGATTCTTGACCAGACCAGAAATCCATTGGCCATGCAGCCTCATTTGAGGTAATGCTTTGATGCAATTACGAAACTGGAGTTTGGCATTCAAGCTTCTGATGGTAAATCTACACCAGATGGTAGGAAATCATTAAAAAAATAAATGACATACAGTTAGACATTTATTTAGGGAGTAAGTTGTTGTCTGGTTACACCAATAGGTCAAAGTTTGATAATTACACATTGGGTAAATTTTTAGTGAAGTTCCTTTTCGACTTAATTTTCCATAAAGTAATGGTTTCCGATCAATAACCTTTGTAATGGTCTATGTATTTAAATACTTTAGCTGTATAATTTTAAAAAAAATACAGGTCAAGTTGGATATTTGCCATTATCATTCAAATTGTACTTTTTCTAAGTTCTAGTCTTTGTATCAAGTCTTTTCAAAGAAAAGTGGAGAGACACAGTTATGATCCCCAAATAAATACACCTGCGTTAAATATCATGTATGCATACATGTACAGTTGAATATATGTACCCATGTAGTCCAAGGCAATTAACATTTGGTTCTATTTACAGAATAATTGTATTGATATTGCAGGTGAACTCCAGGAGATCCAGTACAACAATGACATCCTGGCTATGATTTCTCAAGAAAACGAAAACGTCAGTCTCAGCAGAGTAAGTGTTATTTTGTTATACATGAATTTTATTACTTTTTAGCTCACCTGAGCCGAAGGTTGACAGGTGAGCTTTTGTGATCGCCTGGTGTCTGTCTTCCATCATTAACTTTTAGCTTCTAACAACTTCTCCTCTGAAACCACTTTGCCAATTTTGATATTACTTTACAGGAATGTTCCTTGGGTGGCCCTCTACCAAGTTTATTCAAGCCATCTTGATTCGTCAAAAAAAGTGGCCACCAGGGGGCAGGGCATGTTTAATTAGTAAAAACTTAAAAAATTTTCCTGTCAGAAACTACTGGCTCGATTTTAAAATAGTTTCACAGAAATGGTCTTTGAGTGACCTCTACCAAGTTTGTTCAAGCCATCTTGATTTGTCAAAAAACATGACCGGGGGCGGGGCAAGTTTAATTAGTAAAAACTTAAAATATCTTCCTGTTAGAAACTACTGGATCGATTTTAAAATAATTTCACAGAAATTTTCCTTGGAGGAATCCTCTACCAAGTTTGTTAAAATGGTAGTGATTCCTCAAAAAACATGGCGGTCAGGAGATGGGGTTAGTTTACTATATAAGCTATATTAAAAACTTAAAAAAACTTCTTGTCAGAAACCACCCAATCAATTTTAAAACAATTTCGCAGAAACCCTTTACCAAGTTTGTTTGAACCATTGTGATTTGTTAAAAACATGACCGCCACAGTGAGGTGCTAGTTTACTATATAGGCAGCTAAAGTAAAAATTCAAAAGCCTTCTTGTCAGAATCTACTGACCTGATTTGAATGTAATTTCACTGACATTTACCATGAGTGAACCTCTACCAAGTTTGAACTCTTCTACGCATCTATTACATCTTCAAAACAAATCAAAATTCTTGCCCATCTCGTTTTTTCTGGAATTTTAAGTGTACATGTATTATATAATCTTCTTAAGTTGGGTGACTCAAGGTCAGTCAGGTGAGCGATATAGGGCCATCTTGTTGAATTTTTGTTATTTTATCAGTGCATTGGATTTAACCTGTGACTTTTTATTGATCTGTTTATATTGTAACATATTGAGACACTCACTTGCTCTAACACAACCTGTCTATAAGGCCATGATAAATTAATTGCTATATTATCATCCCTGCTTGCTCCCTCATTTTTATGCTGCCCAGATCCTAGTTATTTTCATAAAAAAAAAATCAAATAAAAAATCCTGTTCCCACTCCTCCCCCTTGCAAGAAATTGCATGTTTAGTCCATTACTTTTTATATTCATAGATACATCGCTACCTATTATTACATAATTATATTGTTATTTTTCAACGACCATTTGAGGGGCATGCAACATTTTCCAGTGACATTTCCTGTTTTTATTTCTACTCTTAACAAATGTTTTGATATATCTGTCATCTTGATATCAATACATTGAGGTTAATGTTGTAGGACATCATCTTGAGATAAATGTTTTAGGACATCATCTTGAGATATTTGTGTAAGGACAACACCTTGAATTATATGTTTAAGGACATCATTGTGAGATATATGTTTTAGGATATTCTTTTAAAATATATATGTTTTAGAACACCATCTTGAGATATATATATTTAAGGACACCATCTTGAGATATATTTGTTTTAGGACACCATCTTGAGATATATGTTTTAGGACATCATTTTAAGATAAATGTGTTTTAGGACACATCTTGAGATATATGTTTAGGACCCATCTTGAGATATTTGTTTTAGGATACCATCTTGGGATGTATGTTTTAGGACACCATCTTGAGATATATGTTTAGGACATCATCTTGAGATTTGTTTTAGGACATCATCTTGAGATATATGTTGTAGGACATCATCTTCAGGTATAAATTTAGAACACCATCTTGAGATTTATGTTTTAGCACACAATGTTGAAGTCTATTTATGTTTAGGACAACATCTTGAGATATATGTTTAGGACACCATCTTGAGATAAATGTTTCAGGACATCATCTAAAGATATATGTTTAGGACATCATCTTGCAATATATGTTTTAGGACATCATCTTGAGATAAATTTACTTTAGGACACCATCTTGAGAGATATGTTTTAGACACCATCTTCAGATATATGTTTTAGGAAATCATCTTGAGATATTTGTTTTAGGACATCATCTTGAGATATATGTTTAGGATATCCTCTTGAGATATATATATATATATATATATATATATATATATATATGTTTTAGGATATCCTCTTGAGATATAAATGTTTTAGGATATCCTCTTGAACAACAGTCGGTCCAACAAAGCATAATCTCCTTGATTTGTCATTCCATATTGTATACCATCGTCAGATACCCATTCTGATACTCGCCATTCATCACCCATCTGAAGTTACGCTTACTCTGCATCGTTTTATTTGAACAGAACAAAACAAAATACATCTAACATTTTTTCATCTTATTAAAATGTCGTTTGCATGAAACTAGTGTAGCAATTAGATAATGTTCCCTTCATGAAATCATGAAGGAACCAATCATAAAGTTGCATTGTGGCTTGGTAGAAACGATGCAAAGCTAGTGTAATATCCTACAGGACTGTGATAAATGGAGAGTATCAAAATGGATTATGCGTTGGCATCCGATGATGATTGTATATATGTTTAGTAATAATAATGGCATAATGTACTGGCATAAAGTTCCCATATTTATATCCAGCAAACACTACTTTTTATGGTTAGTAAATCCTCCCTGTAATCCACCATTTGTCAATTTTTACCAAACTCTGTACACATATCCTTTCATCTTAATTTAAAAAGGACACAAAACAATTTTTACCAAACTCTGTACACATATCCTTTCATCCTCAAATTAAAGGGACACAAAACAATTTTTTACCAAACCCTGTTTACATATCCTTTGATCTTAATTTAAAAGGGACACAAAACAATTTTTACCAAACTCTGTACACATATCCTTTCATCTTCATATTAAAGGGACACACAACAATTTTTACCAAACTCTGTACACATATCCTTTCATCCTCAAATTAAAGGGACACACAACAATTTTTTACCAAACCCTGTTTACATGTACTTTCATCTTAATTTTAAAGGGACACAAAACAATTTTTACCAAACCCTGTTTACATGTACTTTCATCTTAATTTTAAAGGGACACAAAACAAATTTTATCAAACTTAATATACATATACTTTGAAATTCATCTTTTGTGTTTGAGAGTTAGGCCTAAAGAAATTACCATTATAATATTAATTAGTGTTTAACCTCATTTGACAACCAATGGAATCACTTCAATTTCCAAACTTGTGTCCCTCTTATTTGTTAAAACAGCCGTCAAAATAACTTAATTATTAAGTTTGTTCTTAATTATTAAGAAGTTCATCATCACTTCACACGCGTGAATAGCATTGCACAGACTCTGCCCTTGATTCAATTCTGAATGAGTTACTTACAAACTAACAGCGCGAGCTATGCTTAGAAACGGCCTTAGCAAACACCAACTTTAAAACGTCAGTCATCTCAGCTTTCATGGTAGCTCCACCTGGAGTCAGTCAGATGACATCAAACTGTCAGTCAAATGACGTTTAACACTCAGCCATGTAGCATTCATTTAGTACAGACATAACAATTAAGGTCACTCCCTTCGGTCACTCCCTTTGGGTTTCTTAATTGTTAAATTTTTACTAAATGAACACCTATTACTAAATATATATTTCCTGTGAAACATGTGATACTTAATAAGTTGTAGTAATAGAATTTGTAGAGTTTTAGGGGGGTGGGGATGGTGGTGTGGTGGGAGGAAGTATATAAATTATATTATGTAGCATAATAACTTTGTTACAAACAGTGTATACAATTTCTGTTATAAACCAAATGCTAGACTACCTACTGTAGAAATGATTCACATTCATATTTAGCTTCATTCAAGTATATAAAGTTATATGTAATTTGGTTGGGTTACATATTAAGTGCTGTCCAACAACAGTTCAGTGCAGTGTAAAAATTACATAGATAGGAAGGGGTTGGAGAATTTTATGATTTTCAAAAAAATAAAATTGAAATGCACAATTTTTAGTTAATTTTAATTAATTTTCTCACATTAGGAGATTATGGGTATTTTGTTAGTATGAAAAATTACACAGGGTGGGGATATTACAAACAGCCTGGGCAATTATTACATTGAACTTTTATGGTAGTCCTACTAGTTTTAGCCTGTAATAATTTTTCTAGAATATGTACAATATAATATAATTACACCCTGTGTTTTCCTATTGTTTATCTACCCTCATAATAACGTGCAATCAAAACTTTACCCTTTTATGTAATACCATGTGTTAACAAATTTAGGTAATGCTGTTTATTTAGAGACATGGCATTCAATGTCAAAATGAATGCACATATCCAAATGAAAAATGTGAATATATGACTGAATACATTTCATAATTGTTGGGAATTAAAACTTTTTCTCATAATTTGTTTCAGTATTCTTTATTCTTACTTTATTTACAATTTGTTATTAATTTTACAGGATGTACAGAAATACAAGGTTTATCTGCTGCTCTGATTAAAACTTGCTCAGGAGTATATAATAAACAATAAGATAAAAAGTAAATTATTTAAAATGGCATTAAACCCTATTAAATAAAACAAAAAAAACCTTATCATCATCGTTTAAATTTCACAGGAGTTATACCCCTTTTTCAACTTAATTTTTGGTAAAAAAATGGTTTCTGATCAATAATGTAGCAGACGCGTTCAGGTCAACAGACACATTTCTTGTTTTTGATAGTCATTGTTGGAGAATAATATCCTTGTATTTGGTTCGTAGTCGCAATGTAACGATTGGTTTTGACACATGAATATGAGCAAATTCTATCTCAACATTGCTGTGTGCCCCTTTAACAAAATATACACGTGACAAGTAAATGAAATTTTTGTTTTATATTAATTTTCTACCATAACCATCTTGTTACAGTGCGACTCGGTGAACAACTTTGAATGGCAGAAACAGCTGAGATATTACTGGGACGTTGAGCTCGATAACTCCGTGTACCTATTCGCCTACGAGCACTGGGTGCCTCGCCTCGTCTTGTCATCACCCCACTTACTGTGAGTTATTTCCGATATCAAAGGTTGAATAATATATTAACCAGAACACGTATGCCTATGGGAGAGCTCCAGATGACCTTTTCATGAAATGAGGTTTTTATTTTCTTTAATTTGTATGGAATTCTCATTTTCAAAATGTAACCGATATAAATGAACAGTTTAAACAAATTTCTAAATAAAAAGCAAAACGGTATAACATTGAAAATAGAGATTTGGTAAGAATAGCTTTTAAGTTCCCGAAAAAAATTAATCGTCGCTTTGTCCTTGCGTCTGTCCGACCATCCGTGCTTGCATTCCCAAAACCTATTCGTGCTAGTTCTCTGTAACCTCTGGTTGGAGTTTTATGATCTTGCTGGGATATAGGACCCTACCAAGTGGAGACGCACATAGTGTCTTAGTGTTTTGGTTGGATAATTTTTCACAGACATACCGCTCTTGTTTGGGAAGCATCCATCAGATCCATTTTTATATTGTTTATAGCCTAAGGGGGCAGTGGGATTGAGTCACCATTGCTTGATGATGAAGGATGTGCAGGGAGTGATAGTCAATACATTAAAGGGGATTATTTCAATTCTGATAAATTTTCACCAAACACTATTTCTCAAAGGGACTAACATCAATTTTGAATTATAGACATTGGATGATGGTGTAAGAATTATCAAAATTGGGTGAAGACAATGAAACTTGGACTTACCAAAATAGTTGTTGTTGTTGTATGGTGTTTAGCGTCGCTTTCAACAATTTTTCAGTCATATCGCGACGGTGTCTATTTGAGACAGTATTCTAAGCGCTGTCACACTGGAGTATCATGCCACAGACACATGGTATGATACCCCACCCAGTCACATTATACTGACACCGGGTTGACCAGACCTAGAACTCTCCTCTAAATGCTGAGCGTCAAGCGAAGAAGCTTCTAGTACCATTTTTAAAGTATTTGGTATGACCTGGCCGGGGATTGAACCCGCGATCTTCCGCATGCAAGGCGGACGCTCTACCACTAGACCACGCCGCAGTGTCTTACCAAAATAGAGAATGAAAATGTTGTTTTATCGAAATGAGATGAAGAAGATGTGGAATTATCAAAATTGGAATATGAAAATGTTAGAGCTATGAAGCCTTGTCTCTATTTTCAATGTACATCTTAAAGGGAAGCACACACTGCTTTGTGGGAAGATAGTATTTTGTAAAAATGAAGAAGAAAGCACAACTCTGGTAAGGACTTTATTACCAATATGTAGGGGTAGACCAGGATGTCCTGATTAAAGAATTAAACATACAGTAGAATATGATAAATAAACGTATGGTAGTATATTAATTTTAGGAACATTTCTATACACCTATTTTCCATAAGTGCTTATACATACAAACTATGCTCTTATATTTTATATACACTTAAACATTAGCTCTTATATGCACATATTTTTTGACAATTTGGACAATGCTTACATTGGTCAAGAAAATGAAAGTAAAATACCAACATGACTGGCTAACCTCCATTTATTGTATCACTGATTTTTTTCTCTCTCGAGTAGGATTTCCTTTTATAAAGGAGATTTCTTAAATTCAAATTCTTTATTTACACTTACATGTACATTCATATGAACAGCATCAGTATCACTATACAAATTACAATTTTAGTATAACATGTTTGTTACATGCAGAAACTGTTATTATAACTCAAGTGGTATACCAGTACCACATTTTTATTTATAGTTAGTAAAATCTATTCAAACATCATGGTAGCCAGAAAAGGATTGCTTTTCACCAGATGTGTAAAATAACATTCAACGATCACAAGCTACTGTCAACAGATAAGAACACTTGTCACCTTTATTCACATTTATCAATTATCATGGTATTGATAAAGATACTAGTAGTTAATGAAATTTTAGCTTGTAACTTTGTTTATATGCCTTTATTCAGATATGCGCCTAAGTTTAAGACAAAATTTCAGTAAGAATTTAACATGCACCTTTTATCACATACAGAATGATGGTAAGGCCCCATGCACTTACTTTTAGTGTATGCTTATATTCAAGTGGGCGCTAAAGTATTTACCAAATTATACAGTATGAGTTTTTGGATTGAAATTTAAATTTAAACAGTCAGTTCCAGTTGTGGTTTTCTTCTTTGTTGCCTGTGTGTTTAGTTATTGTAAAGATGACAGCAGGAGTCTAAAGAAAATTGTATCTGCTACTTTGTAGCAAGTGCTACATTCATGAATATTTTCTAAGCAACTTGTATCTGCTACCCTGTAGCAAATGCCACACTCATGAATAATATCATTGCAACTTGTATCTGCTACCCTCTAGCAAGTGCCACATTTATGAAAAATATCATAGCAACGTGTATCTCCTACCCGGTAGCAAGAGCCACACTCATGAATATCATAGCAACTTGTATCTGCTACCCTGTGGCAAGTGCCACATTCATGAAAAATATCATAGCAACTTGTATCTGATACCCTGTAGCAAGTGCCACATTCATGAAAAATATCATAGCAACTTGTATCTGATACCCTGTAGCAAGTGCCACATTCATGAATAATATCATAGCAACTTGTTTATGCTACCCTCTGGCAAGTGCCACACTCATGAATAATATCATAGCAACTTGTATCTGCTACCCTGTGGCAAGTGCCAAACTCTTGAATAATATAATAGCAACTTGTATCTGCTACCCTGTGGCAAGTGCCACACTCATGAATAATATCATAGCAACTTGTATCTCCTACCCTGTAGCAAGTGCCACATTCATGAAAAATATCATTGCAACTTGTATCTGATATCCTGTAGGCAGTGCCACATTCATGAATAATATCATAGCAACTTGTATCTGCTACCCTGAAGCAAGTGCCACACTCATGAATAATAACATAGCAACTTGTATCTGCTACCCTGTAGCAAGTGCCACATTCATGAATAATATCATAGCAACTTGTATCTGCTACCCTGTAGCAAGTGCCACATTCATGAATGATATCATAGCAACTTGTATCTCCTAACCTGTAGCAAGTGCCACACTCATGAATAATATCATAGCAACTTGTATCTGCTACCCTGTAGCAAGTGCCACACTCATGAATAATATCATAGCAACTTGTATCTCCTACCCTGTAGCAAGTGCCACACTCATGAATAATATCATAGCAACTTGTATCTGCTACCCTGTAGCAAGTGCCACATTAATGAATAATATCATAGCAACTTGTATCTGCTACCCTCTAGCAAGTGCCACACACTAATGAATATTATCATAGCAACTTGTATCTCCTACCCTGTAGCAAGTGCCACGTTCATGAAATCTACCTTAGTAAATTGTATCTACATGTACTCCTGTGGCAAGTGTCACATTCATGAATATTATCATAGCAACTTGTATCTGCTACCCTGTAGCAGGTGCCACACTCATGAATAATATCATAGCAACTTGTATATGCTACCCTGTAGCAAGTGTCACATTCATGAAAAATATCATAGCAACTTGTATCTGATACCCTGTAGCAAGTGCCACATTCATGAATAATATCATAGCAACTTGTATCTGCTACCCTGTAGCAAGTTCAACATTCATAAATATTATCATAGCAACTTGTATCTGATACCCTGTAGCAAGTGCCGCATTCATGAAAAATATTATAGCAACTTGTTTCTGCTACCCTGTAGCAAGTGCCACATTCATGAAAAATATCATAGCAACTTGCATCTGCTACCCTGTAGCAAGAGCCACATTCATGAATAATATCATAGCAACTTGTATCTGCTACCCTGTAGCAAGTGCCACATTCATGAATAATATCATAGCAACTTGTATCTCCTACCTTGTAGCAAGTGCCACATTCATGAAATCTACCTTAGTTAATTGTATATATACATGTACTCCTGTAGCAAGTGTCACATTCATGAATTACCACAGCATATTGTATCTGCTACCAAATAGCGAGTAAATTTTAAGTACTGTTGTAAAAAAATTTCTGCTGTAATACCACCATGTAGCCATGTACTAAGTACAACCTATAACACGAGTACCAAACTGTGTGCCATGTACAAACTTCACTTCCTAGTCAAAAATACATAAAGCTTTATTATGTGCCCCCAAAAATATTTTGGGTGGCATATAGTAATCTCAGCATCCATCTGTCTGACATTCTGTCCGTCGTTCCATCCGGTATTTTTTGTCCAGCCTGTAACTTTGTCATGCATATGTGGATTTTGTTGATACTTGCCACAAATGATCAACATAACATAACGACGTGTTGCGTGTAAGACCCACACCCGTACCTCAAAGGTCAAGGTCACAATTTGCGTTTGTTTGACAACACTTTGCGTTTGTGTGAGATTTCGTGTCCAGTCTGTAACTTTGTCATGCATAGATGAATTTTAATAATACTTGCTACAAAAGATCAACATAACATGACAAATATTCACGAGTAAGACCCCCACCAATGCCTCAAAGGTCAAGGTCACAATTTGAGTATGTTTGACAACACTTTCAGTTTGTGTGAGATTTTGTGTCCGGCCTGTAACTTTGTCATGCATAGATGAATTTTAATGATACTTGCCACAAATGATCAACATAACGACATGTTGCGTGTAAGACCCACACTCGTACCTCAAAGGTCAAGGTCACAATTTGCGTTTGTTTGACAACACTTAGAGTTTGTGTGAGATTTTGTGTCCAGCCTGTAGCTTTGTCATGCATAGATGAATTTTAATAATACTTGCTACAAAAGATCAACATAACATGATGAATTTTCGCGAGTAAGACCCACATCCGTGCCTCAAAGGTCAAGGTCACAATTTGAGTTTGTTTGACAACACTTTCAGTTTGTGTGAGATTTTGTGTCCGGCCTGTAACTTTGTCATGCATAGATGAATTTTAATGATACTTGCTACAAATGATCAGCATAACATAACGACATGTTGCAAGTAAGACCCACACCCATACCTCAAAGGTCAAGGTCAAACTTTCAGTATGATTGAAATTTGGTATCCGGTCTGAACTTTGTCACTTATGGATAAATTTCACAAACACTTGGCTCAATTCATCAGCATGACATTACAACGTGTCATGTGTAAGACCCACATGATTACCTCAAAGGTCAAGGTCACACTTAGCGTTTGTTTGACAACACTTTCAGTCAGTGTGAGATTTCTTGTCTGGTCTGTAACTTTGTCATCTATGGATGAGTTTTAAAAACACTTGGCTCAGTTGATCAACAGGGATTGTCAAATGTCTGACAAAATCTAGAGTATGCTCACGGGCCCTGAATAACAACATGAAACTCTCAAGGGTCAGCCAAAACTTTCATACTAAATAATAAAATATCAGCCTTTTGATATTCTCATAATAAAATATGAGACTCAACCTGTGAACTAGTATCTGTTTACAGGAAAGTTGTTTTAAATAATAATTGTTCAAAAATAAAAAAAAAATAAAAGAAAGGAAAAAAAAAAAAAATGAAAGAACACAAGTGAATCAGTAGGAGTCACTTGGGATCAATCTCACACGTAAATTCATAATTTTAATTAAATCCAGTATGTAAGTTATAAGGTAATTAATAACAGGTTATTACAAATACCAGATATAGGTATTTACTTGATAAATATTATGATGTTAGGAATAATTGTTTGTCCTTGATTACTTATTCTTAGTCATAATAATATATAAACCATTTTATAAGTTACACTGAAAAATAACTTGGCTGACCTATGGGACCTGACCCAGTGCCTACAACGCGGGTGATGAAGAAATAAAAGTTGCGGGACCTAGACACAGAGTATATGATTAGCAATATTATTTAGGCTTATGCCTAATTAGGCATAAGCAGTCAAATGCTCTCTTTTTGGTGCAATGATACACAATATTTTATTGTAAATATATTGTACTCTGTACAATTTTCTTTTATATCACTGTATGTCCTTTTAATAATCATAAACTGGGCCGTTTGAGTACATAGGAAACAGAATTTAAGATAAATACTTTGCTAATAACATGTAATAACTATATACATATTCTTAATTTAATATCATTGCACCAGGGAGATTGATATTTATTTGCACCGCATAAATAATCACTAGCCTATGTAATTCCTACTGATCTTAAAAGTACATGTCTTTGTTTACATTTCCCCAGTTCGACATTCCATTAAAGGTCATATAAGGTCATTCTCCTCTGGTTGGCTGGATTTCAGCCTACATGTCCGCACTGTGGTCCGCGCCTCGAGAGGAAAAAACCCCCAAAACACTCAAGCTTGAATCGAAAAACGGATTGAAATCCAGCCAATGAGATTGCGCATTACAATTTATGTAGAGCCAATAGGAGACCAGCTTATTACCCGGTCCTGGATCATAATGTGCTGAGAAGGGGAAAGGTTGAACAGAATAATGAATAAAAGACAACTGTGTAATAGTTAAACGTTGTTGTCTTTATTGTTGTTGTTGTTTTTTTTGTGTGTGTTTGTGTTTTAAACACAAGTTTCAATTGATATAATTAATATAATATGGAATTCCACATATTACTGGATACTGTAGTTTAAACTGAATATTAGAAAAATCCGTATACAAGGTTAAACATTGTATATGGTTCTAGGGAATATTGTGTTTATAAAATAACAAGATATTCAATATAGAATTACAGAAGACTATTTTAATATTATTAGTGACCAACCTTTGTTAATCAGTTCTCAACAGATCTGATCTGAGGAGATACCGGATCTTTTAAAACATTTTTTAAAGATGGCGCTTTTTAGGTATGAGCAATCTGCCGGGTGCTTATTTACAAATTTCACAGTTTAAATATATAATATTTTGATTTAATTTTAAACCAGTGTGTACCACTATGTGACACACACTGGGAGATTAACAGGGGTTGGTCAAATGTTAACCGTGCGGTGTACTAAATACAATATTGCAAGGCTGGACCAGGATATGGCAAATTACACACTATCGCCACTTATTACACTGGCGTAACTCAATTTATATATCGGATCGTGGGAAATGACTTGATAAATAGTCCACGGGAGATCGTTTTTAGACAAACCCTAGTACCTGCCGATAAAATATATAAATGTATACAAATACTGTATATAAATAGCAATATACCTAGTATAGGGCTATATGGTTTACCAATATCAGTAAAAACTGCTGAATAATGGTATTAGGGAATGTCAAATGACGTTACTAGAGTCATTAACATTCAATATAGAGTTACGCAAGAGTAGTCATAAATTACACTAATTAATAACCAAACATATAAAAATTTATAATAGAATAATAGTGCTAAATAGATACTGGCATAAATCAATCTCCATATCGGAGTGGGAGAAAAGGATACACATACTAGTCCACTAGTGACTATCTATTGATACTCCTTAGAACCCATAAACTTAAAAGTTAAACTTCAAGAGAAGTAAATGGTACACCCCTCCATCTTTGTATTTTTTCAATTTTATCATATATAATGGTGTACTATAATTATATACACATATAGTATATAAATAGCAATATACTTAAGTATAGGGCTATATGGTTTACCAATATCAGTAAATACTACTGAATAATGGTGGTAGGGAATGCCCTATGACGTTATTAGTGTCATCAGCATTCAATATAGAGTTATGCAAGACAAACAATATATTAAATTTATTAAAAAAAAAAAAAAGAATTAAATAAAATATTAATATATAACGGGAAGATATAAGGTTTTCTGTTTGTTTGATATTGCGTGTCTGGTCTGTGACTTTGTCTTTAACTTGGCTCAATTTATCAAGATGACATGACGACATATCATAAGTAATACCTAGACTTGTACTTCAAAGGTCAAGGTCACACTTTAAGTATGAATCTATTTGAGATTTCAAGTCCGTCCTTAAACTTTATCATACATGGAAGGATTTCAAAAACGCTTGGCTCAATTTATCAACAATTGATATGTAACTTTGTCTTACATTTAGGGATTTTAAAGTAGATTGACACAAGTGACCAGCATGTCATGATGATGTTTCAGCAGCATTTAGCTGTTGAAATACCCGGACCAATACATCAGATGTCAAGGTCAAGGTTACACAAAGGTCAAGGTCATACTTGTAAAAAACATGAAATTGCATGTCTAATCTGAAACATCAGTCCATTACTCTTTGTATTCATGTATACATCGCTACCTATTATAACATAATTATATTGTTATTTTTCCACGACCATTTGTGGGGCATGCGACATTTACCAGTGACATTTCTTGTTCTCATATAAAGTTTCTGAACCAAGCTAGCCTCAAACCCACTACTACAACAATGAGAGGTCTTGAGATGTCCAAAATACTCAGTTCTCAGTACCAAAATGCTCAGTTCTCAGTACTAAAATACTCAGTCCTGCAGTACCAAAATGCTCAGTCCTCAGTACCAAAATCTTCAGTCCTGCACTATCAAAATGATCAGTCCTGCAGTACCAAAATCTTCAGTCCTGCACTATCAAAATGATCAGTCCTCAGTACCAAAATCTTCAGTCCTGCACTATCAAAATGATAAGTCTTCAGTACCAAAATCTTCAGTCCTGCACTATCAAAATGTTCAGTCCTGCAGTACCAAAATCTTCAGTCCTGCACTATCAAAATGTTCAGTCCTGCACTACCAAAATCTTCAGTCCTACACTATCAAAATGCTCAGTCCTGCACTATCAAAATGTTCAGTCCTGCACTTCCAAAATCTTCAGTCCTGCACTATTAAAATGATCAGTCCACAGTACCAAAATCTTCAGTCCTGCACTATCAAAATGCTCAGTCCTCAGTACCAAAATGCTCAGTCCTGCTCTATCAAAATGCTCAGTCCTGCAGTACCAAAATGTTCACTCCTCAGTTCCAAAATACTCAGTCCTGCAGTACCAAACTACTCAGTCCTGCAGTACCAAAATGCTCAGTCCTGAAATACCAAAATGCTCAGTCCTGCAATACCAAAATGCTCAGTCCTGCAGTACCAAAATACTCAGTCCTGCAGTATCAAAATACTCAGTCCTGCAGTACCAAAATGCTCAGTCCTGCACTATCAAAATGTTCAGTCCTGCAGAACCAAAATGCTCAGTCCTGCATTATAAAAATGATCAGTCCTGCAGTACCAAAATCTTCAGTCATGCACTATCAAAATGATCAGTCATGCATTAACAAAATACTTAGTTCTCAGTACCAAAATACTCAGTCCTGCAGTTCAAAAATGCTCAGTCCTGCAGTACCAAAATACTCAGTCTTGCAGTACCAAAATACTCAGTCCTGCAGTATCAAAATACTCAGTCCTCCGTATCAAAATGCTCTGTCGTGCAGTATTAAAATACTCAGTCCTGCAGTACCAAAATACTCATTCCTCAGTACCAAAATACTCAGTTCTGCAGTACCAAAATACTTCTCAGTCCTGCAGTACCAGAATACTCAGTCCTGTAGTACCAAATACTTCTCAGTCCTGCAGTACCAAAATACTCAGTCCTGTAGTACCAAATACTCAGTCCTGCAGTACCAAAATGCAAAATTGTGCAGTACCAAAATAATCAGATCTCAGTACTAAAATACTCAGTCCTCATTACCAAAATGCTCAGTCCTGCAGTACCAAAATACTCAGTCCTGCATTACCAAAATGCTCAGTCCTGCAGTACCAAAATACTCAGATCTCAGTACTAAAATATACAGTCCTCAATACCAAAATGCTTAGTTCTGCAGTACCAAAATACTCAGTCCTGCAGTACCAAAATGCTCAGTCCTGCAGTACCTATATACTCAGTACCAAAATATTCAGTCCTGCAGTACCAAAATATTCAGTCCTGCAGTACCAAAATGCTCAGTCCTCAATACAAAAATGCTCACTCCTGCAGTACCAAAATGATCAGTCCTGCAATACTAAAATACTCAGTCCTGCAGTACCAAATGCTCAGTCCTCAGTACCAAAATGCACAGTCCTGCAGTACAAAAATGCTCATTCTTCAGTACCAAAATGCTCAGTCCTGCAGCACCAAAACGCTCAGTTCCCAGTACCAAAATACTCAGTCCTGCAGTACCAAAATGCTCAGTCCTGCAGTACCAAAATATTCAGTTCTCAGTACCAAAATGCTCAGTCCTTCAGTACCAAAATGCTCAGTCCTCAATACAAAATTGCTCTCACCTACTAAAATGCTCAGTCCTGCAGTACCAAAATGCTCACTCCTCATTACCAAAATACTCAGTCCTGCAGTACCAAAATGCTCAGTCCTCAATACAAAAATGCTCACTCCTCAGTACCAAAATGCTCAGTCCTGCAGTACCAAAATGCTCAGTCCTCAATACAAAAATGCTCACTCCTCAGTACCAAAATGCTCAGTCATGCAGTACCAAAATACTCAGTCCTGCAGTACCAAAATGCTCGAAATGAATTTGTTGATTATCATTTTTATTTCATTATTTTATATAATGCCATATTGTAAAGATTCATTCAAATCTATTGTAGGATTCTCTCGATGCATACGCATTGATGCTGGAACTGGAAATGGAATAGTTGAAAACATGCAAAAGTCCTTTAGACGGTTTCATGGAGATGAAATGTGTGAAGAGAAAAGTATAATCATTGGTAGCACACACTCAAACCAGGTATCTATATCAATATCCGCACATCTTCATCACAAGTATGTGTTCATGAAGGGTTAATGATAAAAATTAATTCAATAAACACAATGAATTAAACATACAATCTGTCAAAAGCATCGCTTTGGTACTGACTTTTGGAGATTTTTTGTTTATAGAAACATGCGATTGTTACTATCTTTACAAGGTTTGGAAACTGATAAGTATGTATAATAATTCAGAAAAGTTTGTAATTTCATAGTATTGTATAAAGTAACCGGTAATGTAACAACATGAGAATCAGCATTTTATGCACTTTTAATACTGTCATTTATTAGTTGGTGGCGAAAACTACACAAAATGTGTATTTCAGCATGGCAGGAAATTTTTGTTGAAATAGAAAACCAATGGGGGAGGCAGTTTGACAGTTTGATGGTTCCAAAGAACGGGTTGAAGAATTGTAAAAGTGGACCGTAAAATAGTTGTTTATTAAGTAGATCTACCATGAAATAACAGTGTACCCAATTTTAAAAAATCTATTTAATGTTATGACTGAAAATATTATCAAAAATCCTGATACTGTGGAGTAAATTTTTAGATATTTCTCCCGTGCCGCGAATAAATTATTTATTAATGCATTATGAATTAGACTAGGAAGTAATATAAAGAATTTTCTCAAATAAATTTCTTCAAAAACTTTTTTTTAAATTTTTTATTCTTTTATTTTTTAAATTTAATTCTCAAAAAGGTTTCAAAATCTCTCTTCAAAAACATCATCTTCATTTTTTATTTTATTTTTTAGAATTAGATTAAAATATTCACCAATATAGTGCATACTATATCACATTTACAACCTTTTGTACATACATTGATAGTGGTCAATAGAATCTGGTCAACTGGTCAATGCAGTCTGGTCAACAAAATAGACCATCCCACCCCCATCCCCCCGAAAAAGGCCTGTTTCTTTCCAAAAGTGCACATGTTATTTACACATTACTACCATATTCAAGTAAAAATTTACTCGCAATAGAATGATAGTGTTTTATATGCCAACATAATGGATTAATCAATCAAGATTTTAATCATATATGCTGGCAGTTCTAAAATAAGTTTCAAAGCATTAAAGCATCTTAGATTGATAAATATTTTTTAATTAAAATACGAATCATTTTGATTAATACATTTAATTTTTTGAAACAGGCAAAGCCGATTACAAATATGCAGTCAATATGGCAGATGTTGCATCTCTAAGGATTTATAGCAGGACACCAACAGTTTCCGGCTGCAAAGAACCTATACAAAATACAATACTTGAACTACTTGAAATAAATGGGAAAACACAGCCCGAAACAGCAGATGAAGCTAGGGGTCTCATTGAATGGTTAATAACTCAGTTAGTTTCTACATCCAACTAGAATTGATATATATGTACATTCGTTGTTTTGTTTTGTAAACAATAAACATATCAACATATTCCATATGGTGAATTAGCATTGTTTAATCATGTCAATGCATTCATTTCTGTTGATAAACTGCCTGCCTGATAAATATAGGTTTATCACGCCAACTAGTTTATCAGGCACATGAAGTCATTATGTATAATTTTACATTTTGACCTGGACGAAACTATTTTAACCCTACTTAAAATGAATAAAAAACATATTAGAAAAATTGACATGGTAAATAGAATACCACGTTGGCGTCTAATATTATCAACTTTATCAGGTTAGGCACGAAAAAAAAGTCTCAGCAGAGGCTCGTCCTGATTATTTTTTAAACCTCACCTGATAAAGTTGATAATATCAGATACTATTCTCTATCTACACATATCTACTGATGTCATTTTTATGCTAACGAGGGCTAACAGACGGTCATCTGACTAACCAATCTTCCTGGAATCCTGTAATGTTAACAAGTTATTGGTCACTACATCTCCACAAGTAACTGATATATCTACATAGCACCCATTACTCAAGGATATTAATTAATGATCAAATTAAAACTTACATGTTTTTATGCCTTTACTAATATTCAAAATGGCCCTTCCGTTTGTTTGCAATAAGTATCAGAACCCTTTACTGGACTCTCATAACCTATAATGTGTTGGTACACCATATAACCCTATTCATTCATTGATTGGACTCTTATAAAAACCAATCTCTTTTATAGGAACAAATTTGAAACACCTACTTTCGCTATGTTAAATTAAAAAGCCCCCTGGGCACCACAATTTCTGACCTTTGCTTGAACGATCCCAAAATTATATCATTAGATATAAAATATTAAAGCTCCAGGCCTTATAGTTTCAGAGAAGTTTGTTAAAAATCTGTCTGTCAGTTTCAGAGAAGTCGTTTGAAGTAAAAGATAACAGACGGCAGACACCTAGTAATAACCTAACCTACTCTAAACCTGATTAGTTGATCTGAAAAGTTGAGACACCTAGTAATAGTCTAACCTAATCTAAACCTGATCAGTTGATCTGAAAAGTTGAGACACCTAGTAATAGTCTAACCTAATCTAAACCTGATCAGTTGATCTGAAAAGTTGAGACACCTAGTAATAGTCTAACCTACTCTAAACCTGATCAGTTGATCTGAAAAGTTGAGACACCTAGTAATAGCCTAACCTACTCTAAACCTGATTAGTTGATCTGAAAAGTTGAGACACCTAGTAATAGTCTAACCTACTCTAAACCTGATCAGTTGATCTGAAAAGTTGAGACACCTAGTAATAGTCTAACCTACTCTAAACCTGATCAGTTGATCTGAAAAGTTGTTCCCTTCAAGTTAAAAAAACAACATACAATTTTTCAGAAAATTATACTTGTAAGAAACGAGTAATTGTGCAGAATTTGGCAGAATTCTTTTACATAACATCGACGTTGACACAAATAGGCTCAAAAGCAAGTGAATTTTTGTTTTTAGTACCAAAGAACCAAACATTTAAAGTAGGGAACTAAAATTATCCAAACTTGAAATGGTTTGAGGACAGTAATTATCCGAAACATTGTTAACATTAAATAACTTAAACTATTAGTTATTAAAATGCATAATCAAGTTACCAAAATAATTAAAAACATGCTTTAGTTCAGGCAGACTTTTTCCTACTTTTGACCTTAAGATTTTTTACAATTAAACAGTTGAAAACATGATAGTTCAATGTCGGTAAAATGATGTTATAACTTAATATAGTTCTGCAGATTCTATGGACTGTAATAATTAAAACTTGTAAAATGTAACCGACAGTCTATATTTTTTCAAACCCAACTGACCCTTTTAGTGCCCATAAGGGCTGAAAAAACATCAGGGTTGTCAATTCCTCTTGGAATGTATAATTCCAGTGAACAAGTACAAACTGATGGATATCTGATTTGTCCCTCCTCTTGATTGAAAAACTTAATTTCAATCATTTTATTGAACCCAAGAGGAGGATCTCGTCTGCACCAGTTATAAATGATAGAAATTCCCCAAACGTCACTGGAACTGTTTCATCTTAAAAAAAATTGTTAAAGAGATTATTATCAAACTTATAAACAATTTAATTATCTAAGAAAAAGACATGTAACAGAAAATGTATTAACACATGTTAAGGTTCACAAGCTGTACATGTATTGATTTCTGATAAGCATAACCATATTTGTAAAAATACAAAAGCTTTGGTGCATATTATCATGAATGGACTGTACTCGCATCCTTTGTTTAAAGTATAACAATAGTGTTAAAGTTAAGCTTGGTGAGGGTTTACAAGCTTAATATAGCATCTTAAGTTTCAATCATGTTATGTAAATTCATTGGCTGAGTAGTTAAAGGGAATATATTGGCATTTAACTCTCAATATGGTGATGTAATAATAGATATTACCAGTACTTACGCATTTGGGTATCCAAAGTGTATAATTCTATTGCCACTTTATTATAATCATCGGTTTTCAGATGCTGCATTATTTGATTTGTTTACCTTCCCTATTTTGAACGAACTGCCTTCGGTATTCCGATTAACCGTCGTAACCTGCGACGATGTCAATTATTGTGTACATATTTTACAACTGATGTAAACACTTACACACAGGCAATGATATTTTTTTAAAGAATCTATGTACTAATATAAACTTGCTTTATTAGGTAAGGTACCTAATGAATCTCGTGACACAACTGAACGAAAACATAGTCAGATCACCAACATAACAGTTTGAATGTTTTCAATTGTGTGCACACTACATAATACCATAAATCCATTCTTTATGCCGTATTTCATTCTTGCTATAATTCTGTGAAAGAAAAAACACCAAAAAAATACTGCTGCGTCAAAACCGACAAGCCTTCTGTATCTGCATTCAATTATTGACATGATGTCCGATTTGGGTATTGAACATTTACCCAATAAATAATATTACAGGTCCATTCTTAAAATAGTTTTGTGGCAATTGCTATGCATGTTTTAAATTTTTATTTCGACTGGCAGGTGCATGCAAGGATATTTCTGACAATACAAAGCTATGTTCAGAATATTTACCCATGTTCATATTGAGCAATATTTTTTCACGTCCGGCAATAAATTATTGTTAAATTTTTTTATTTATAATTTATTATTGTTAATAAGCGATAATATAATAACTCTTATGTTAATTAACGCATTAAATCAGGACATGGGCACTATTTTATGTGCAACGCATATAGAGACAGTCTCTCTACTTGCAGTTTGTATGTGTTATTTGCCAATATACTCCCTTTCAGGTGAATGTAGTGTCACATCCATCTTAGATTTCAATTTTTTTTTAAAAAATACCATCTTGGATTTTGGTTATAGAAAATGACCCAACTTGGTCCTATATGCTATACTGATGCAGCTCAAGTGTAGAAGTAATTACAAGCCTAAATATTTAGTAATATGTGTGTGTTTCAAAAGAAAAACAAAACATAATGTTATGATATATTGTTGTTCACTCAAACTGAAATAAAGAAGTAAGTGAAGTATGTTATGATACAGTGTTGTATACGCGGACTGAAATAAAGAAGTAAGTGAAGTATGTTATAATACAGTGTTGTACACTCGGACTGAAATAAAGAAGTAAGTGAAGTATGTTATGATACAGTGTTGTATACGCGGACTGAAATAAAGAAGTAAGTGAAGTATGTTATAATACAGTGTTGTACACTCGGACTGAAATAAAGAAGTAAGTGAAGTATGTTATAATACAGTGTTGTACTCTCAGACTAACAAAAGAAGTTACATGAGGTACGTCTTGATACAGTGTTGTACACTCAGATTAAAAAAAATATGTGAGGTATGTTGTGATACAGTGTTGTACAGTCAGACTAAAAAAAGAAGTTACGTGAGGTATGCTATGATACAGTGTTGTACACTCAGACTAATTAAAACTTTGTTCAATATTAAAAGTCCAAAAGTACACAACTCTGTCACTATTGCTTTATAATGCCACACACTCATGCAGCAAATTCTAGGTGAATTAGTCAAGATATGTGGAAGAAGTGTAGCCAGACAAACTAAATATATAACTACTGTCCTCTCAGATAAAGTTTTTTATGTATTTCTGTTGATATATGTGTGACTTTGTGTGTGTCTGTGTGGGTGAGTGTGTGTCTGTGTGTGTATCTGGGTGTGTGTGTGTTTTTGTGCAAGTGTGTGTGTATTTGTCTGTGTGTGTGTGTGTGTGTCTCTGTGTGAGTGTATGTGTCTCTCTGTGTGTATGTGTCTCTGTGAATCTGGGTGTGTGTCTGCTACAATGCAAACCATAGATACAAATCGTAAATTCCATTGTTGTGAATTTAGTTATCTCCATTTATGAAATTATATATACAATGAATTCACTGTATCTATATGATCTAGGGTTTATTAATCTGTCCTTAATATAGCATGTCAGTAGTCATGAATCTTTAACTGGATCCTACTCATATAAAGCCATCACTGTATGTAATACATGTATGTATGTAATATGTATGTAAATTTGTCCACCCTGTCCAGATGTGTTGCCTGTTATTCCATAGTATATAAGTCATGGTCGACACCAAATTTATTGGTTTGGCAGAGGCCTTGATATTGTATCTATGGTTTGCATTGTAGTTAAGCGTACTCGCTGAAGTCTGGTCTGTACATTTATGTCTTGGTTATTCACAAATAATTATCTCCATATTTATATATATAATGTGTGTGTGTGTGTGTGTGTGTGTGTGTGTGTGTACCTGTTTAGTATCGAGAGACTATTAAATAATAATAAATAATAGTTAAATAGTTTAAATTAATAAAATATTCTTCTTCTTCAACCAGATTTTTTTTGTATTTCTTTTCAATATACATATAATTATGTTCATGAACAGAAAAAGTCGAAGTTTACAGATATATTGAAATAAACATAATACCTTTCAATGAGTTCCTACAGGCTTGTTTAATCTTTAACCATGTTCCCATCACACATATCCCCAACTTCCTAAAATTTTCATCCGTCATGATTTCTATCTGTTCTAGACGTAAAATGTAAAATTTCAATATCAGAATGGTATGGTAGCCACAAAAGCAAACATTTCAAGCTATTTTCATGCTAAAGTACACTATTACCCTGTCTACAAATCAATTCTTATATAAAAAGGGCAACACAGTCTCAATATATAAAGCATACATGACATTCAATGTAAAATTCTGCATATCTATAGGATTTTCTATAAAAATTGAGAACAAACAAAAACTATGCCAAATTCAATGCGACCACAACCGAAAACAACCGAAGTTAACCATAAACTGGCCTCTTGGCAAGACTGCAACTACTTTATTTTCATAATTAAACAATATAAATTAGTACAAACTCCCAGTCCACTGTAAATATGCAATTTATTTCATTTTGCAGACAATTCTATTTTTGTATGCAGAAATAATTGGGTGGAGTAATACATTAAATTAAATGTAACTATCACCTTAAAATTCACAATCTGAGCAATAATTCAGTGTGATCTTGCAGATATTTCAACCTGAATTAAGGGTTGGTAGAGCTATAGAAATCTGGCAAAACCGTTATGGTGGAGAGAGTGTCATAAATGTGATATGTCTATGAGGACAGGTGTTCATAAAATATGAGACTGAACTGCTCATAAATCTAAACTTAGGGTAAGAGAATACCAAAATGACCATCTACATGCATTAGACTTGATATATCTCTCGTTTTGTTTCCACATTTAACAGAATACTGAATCATACATGGGTAATATGAATATCAGGAAATTGCATATACAAAATTCGGTCAATGTGTGTAATCTCTATCATAAATGCATAAAAAAATGCAAAAATTGAGATTGTGTTCAACTGTTCATAACATGTCCAAATTATAGGTCAATACCTTCTATTAAAAGAAATCAGCATCCCTTCAATTCTGCAACATGCAGATCTGTCAATTTCTGTTAACGTTTCACACCACCATCACATTTCCCATAGGGCTCCATTGTAACATTTATGTTCAAAACAGAGTGAAAAATAAAATTCTGCAGCATGTTTCTGTGCTCAAATTCTTCACTGATTCAAGATATTCAATTATAAATGAAAAAAAAAGCATGCATTGACCAGGTCTTTTTTTAAAATTCAATGCTTCTGTGAGACCTATCAATTTCCAGAGTAATAATATGTCAACTATTCGCCCTAGATGCGATTCGAACCAACAATTCTGAAATGACACAGAATTGTCCAGAAAGCTGGTATAAGCATCAAATTTTCAGTGGTGATTTCTCAAATACTGACCATTTACCTCATGCTAGCAAAAACAAACCATTGCAGTACAAAGGCCTGTAAAAGAAGAAAAAGAGGACTAAAGTTTTAGTTCTACCTCCTTCATCTATAGGTCCGGAGTACTAAAGGAAGATAATAGCGGTGTGAGTCCTGAAGGGTTCAACAATTCTACAACCTGTATGTCATAGATTTACAGACAGAGACAGTATGCTTGATGATCAATATACAAGTCACGTGATTGTTATATGATCTACTTTGGTAGTCAGAAGACTTCCTTACCTTTTTTTCTTTAAACATGTCGACATACTCTGCCAACCCAATCTTTCTCAACACGCTAGATATAGTATTATCTAAAAGGCAATAATTGAAAATATGTTGATGGTTATACATAGATATAATATCTGTAAAACACTGAACATGGGTTGTTGTTTGTAGCCGGACAAGAAAATACGCAGCCATACCGGGGACACAAGCCGGTGCATTTGAATTATGCAAGTTATATAACCATTGACTGAGGCACTGTAGCATAAAAATATTGCTTGTATAGGTCAACTTAAGATTGTGTAAATGCAACATTTCTATGAATCCAAATGCTTCAGTACCATATGCACATTCAATAAAACCCGCTGACAATTCATTTTACTTGTATACACTTTCTTATAACATTTTCTACGCCCCTGATATATCTGATTTATGTATAGCTACCACTCTTTCACTTGAAGTTTATTATTTTTTATGTGGAGCGCATGGTCCAATGGTAGAATATTGGACCCATGATCCAAGCTTCGTGGGTTCGATCCTTAACTAGGCTATATGTGGTGTCCTTGAGCAAGAACTTTTATCTACATAAGCTTATACTATCAATCTTTCTATCCTGCTACACCTCTCTTTCGAGTATTACGTGCGGCCTCAGATCCGAGGGAGGTTTTACGGGATTGAATCACTGATTAACATAGTTCTAAGTTCAGTGAGATCTGTAACGTGTACTGGGTATGACTTGCCCTGTTCACGGGACCAATTGCTTTAATTCCGCTACAAAGCTTTCACAGTACTGGTTCTACCAAAGAAGACTTCAAGCCAGATTTGTCTTAGTTGTAGAACTTTGTTTCGCTGTTTCACAATCGAGGAAAATTAAATAATTTAAAAAATATATTTCTGTCTGCCTGCCAACCTGCGTCCGTCCGTCCGTCCGTCCGTCCGTCTCTGTCTGTCTGTCTGTCTGTCTGTCTGTCTGTCTGTCTGTCTGTCTGTCTGTCTGTCTGTCTCTCTCTCTCTCCCTCTCTCTCTCTTTCACACACACACACACACACACACACACACACACGACGGTTCTTTCATTGTTTTATTAGGATTTGATGGAGATCGAATAACCAATACTCGGAACGAGATAAAAGAGTGCTATAAATAGGCTACCATTCTACGTCACATAACACGAATTGACTGACTGATTTTGTAGATATAGAAACCTTTAAGAATTCGTTGGATGATTGGATTGATTTTTTTAATCCTGCGTATGCCTATATACGCGCCTAACAATCACCTTGTATCATGCGATGCCCCAGAGAGGGATTTCATGCACAAAATTCCTCAACGATGCCCCAGGGCGGGATTTTGCGCAGTAACGGAAGAAAAAATCAAAATTTAAACGTTGTGCGTGAAGCAGATCCAATGCATAATCTATAAAGCGGTGTAAAATACGTGTATTGGACCCAATCTACTTTTTATCTGACGTTCAATAAATAATTCGGCCTAATAATTAAATAAACACGGTAAAACCTATGGAAGGGTATCATCGCCATAACTCTTAGTGTGAAATTTGTCGTTTGTTCTTTGTGCAATGGGTGTAAATGTTTCTTTCGTCTTAGTTCTTTGTGGGAAATAAAACATTTCACCTTTGTAACTTTGCTATTTGTCTATCCTATTATATCCTTTCATTGTAAAAGTTACATACGTCTTGTCTCTTTGTGTCAGATTAAACATTTCTTGCTGCGTAAAATGTATTTTCAGAATTTGATGTAAGTTTCGATATGTGTTTCGGCTGCAGTCAGTCACGAATATCTTTTTATTCCAATGTTCTCCCTCTTTGTAATGAGTGTAGGGAATGTTTTTGGTCAGGGTACCTGACTATTTCGACTGTGCTGCCGCTGAACGTCATCATTTTAATAAATCACAACATCCCATTATAACGTTCAGTGGCGCTGCAAAATTACAGACAGGTCCAATGTAAACAAACCTAAGAAGTTGCGAATGGAAATATTTGCTGTAAACAGTCATCAAAATTCGCATCTTTAAAAACAGTCTTACACAAGGTCAGCTACCAGCATTGAGTTTTCCATAGACTTACATTATAACGTTTTGCGTAATTTTCACGATTTCTACCATTCGTGGACCAAAAAGTCCTTCATCATATTAAAGTACTATATTGTGATCATTTTCCAGTTTGACATTTTCATCCAACCAGAAATAAGCTTACTATAAAAATATATGCCCTGAACAACCCTATACTTTTCTCAGCCAATCAGAGAGCTCCTCTCAATGGTGGTAACTGACCACAAAAGGTAAGCGTGAGTTTGTTTTTAGATCATCCATCGCCATTGCGTTTTCCATAGACTTACAATATAACGTTTAACCTAACTTTCACTATTTCTACCATTTGCGGACCAAAACGTTTAGTTTAAACTTATTTATTTTACTTCGATTGTGAAGCAAGTTATTACAAGTTAGGCAAATCACGCTCGAAGTCTTCCTGGTTAGAACCAGTACTAAGCATATGCGGAAAAGTGTCTTGCCCAAGGACACCACACATAGCCGTGGCGGAGGATCGAACCGACGATTCTCCGATCATGAGTTCGGTGCTCTACCACCAGACCATGCGCTCTACCAAAATGTCTTACATCAAAGTAAAGTACTATAATAGACTCAAATTAAGATATCCCCAAAATGGAGTGAAAAGCAACACTTTTTACCACTTTGCCCCCTGAAGTTGGATACCCCCACTTTCAGCATGAAAAAAAGGAAATTTCACAAATTTTACTTTCCACACAGCTTCCTTGATAAAATGAATTTAGTCAGTAACAGAAACATTTTTTTTATTGACACAAACATAATAAACTTATATTTTATTGTGATCATTTGCCAGTTTGACATTTTCATCCAACCAAAATTAAGTTTACTTTAAAAATATATGCTCTGAACATCCCTATACTTTTTTCAGCCGATCAGAGAGCTCCTCTCAATAATGGTAGCTGACCATATGTTTCATATGACCAACAATGAAAACAAAGTAACACCGATTTACTAGGGACCAGTCGTTATTCTTTCATATACGTCCAGCGGCACCTGCCGTCATAATTGACAATGCCAACTGTGTATTTCGCATTGTTACATATGCCTAAGTGCATTGTACAACATGCTTACTACATAGTTTAACGTTTACAATTCGAATCCTTTTGAAACACGTGATTATGCTGAACTCGTTATATTATAACAGGGAGTATGTAACTTTTACAATGATAGGATATAATAGGATAGGCAAATAGCAAAGTTACAAAGGTGAAATGTTTCATTTCCAACAAAGAACTAAGAAGAAAGAAACATTTACACCCATTGCACAAAGAACAAACGACAAATTTCAGACTCAGAGTTATAGCGGTGATACCCTTCAATAAAAACTTCAGACGACATGTTTACGTTTGATTGACGTCAGTGCGCATGATCATCAGGAAGGCGAAACTACAATGGTTAAAACGCGAAGCTACGGTGGTGAAAACGCGAAACTACGATGGTGGAAACGCGAAACTACGATGGTGGAAACGCGAAACTACGATGGTGGAAAGTCGAAACTACGATGTTGAAAACGCGAAACTACGATGGTGAAAAGTCGAAACAACGATGGTGAAAAGTCAAAACTTCGTTTGTGAAAAGTCGAAACAACGATGGTGAAAACGCGAAACTACGATTGTGAAAAGTCGAAAAAACGAAACAACGAAACTATGATGGTGAAAAGTCGAAACTACGATGCTGAAAAGTCGAAATGATTTCGACTTTTCACCATCATAGTTTCGTTGTTTCGTTGTTTCTACTTTTCATCATCGTAGTTGTGACTTTTCGCCATCGTTGTTTCGACTTTTCACCATCGTAGTTTCGTTGTTTCGTTGTTTCGACTTTACTTAATTAAATAAATATGCTGCGATGGTCCCAACGGGATACCGTATATACCGGTTTACACTTCTATTTTTTTTGTATACACAACGTATGTTTTCATATATTTTGCGTTATCGTCATTTTCGACGCGCTTTTAAGGTGCAATTATTAGAGATCATTGTTTATTACGTCGATAGTAATACTTTCGCCATATCAACGTTTTAATCTAGTCTGTCTTCTACATACTATTATACCATACCATACAATGAGTCAATCAATCAATCAATCAATCAATCAATCAATCAATCAATCAATCAATCAATCAATCAATCAATCAATCAATAATCAATCAATCAGTCAACCAATTAATCAATATATTGAATATTCTTATGTGGCTGATATATTTTAGCGATTTAATTATCAAACAGGGTTAATTTTTCGTATGGCGTTTGCTTCAGCTTTTGAAAAGGCTAAATTTTATAAAAAGAGGAAAAAATGAAAAAGAAAGAATGTAACCTTAAATGTGACCATAAACGTGAGGACGTATAATACATGTCAAAAATAAAATCCAGAGAGTATTTAGCAACTTATCATAGATCCGATACAGCGGTACGTGTCAGGGAAAACTGCACACAAGTAAAAAAACGGAAGGCATTCGCCTATGGAATTGAGGTATGTTACATAAGAACGGCGGTGAAACACAGTGGTCAGCACACCGTTAAAATTTAATTACACATAAACTGCCGTTTAAAATGGGTTATTGTTTTATGAATTGTTTTTTACATATATGTATTTACTCGTTAATGGTATATTTCTTGCTTTAAATTCACATGTTTTTGGGGACAGGAACATATTTGTGCTCAGTTAAAGGGATTACATTGGCATATTACCGTCAATTCCCTGTCCTAAATAAACATGCCCAGCATGAAGATACACTTATAACTTAGGGATATACACGTCTAAAGTGTCTAAATGCATAACCTCTTTATTACAAACATCGGGTTTCTGAAGCAACGTTTTTGTTTTTGTTTTCATTCACCATCTTCAACGAAACGCTTTCGGGTTTCCGATCAATCATCGGATAACAACGTGAAGACTCGTTCCCGATCTCGTTTTCGAGGCTTTGTTCGGGAAGTTTACGGAGTTCAATGGAAACATTGCGCAATACTTTATTGCGGGACGTATTAAAGTTTTGGCCAATATTCAATTACTGTTGATTTGAAACTTTCAAGTAAATAAAGGTTAAACGTCAATACATAAGCATTATTTTGTGCACACTGCATACAGGAAAAATCTGGATTAATAGCGTGTTTGTGTTACTTGCCAATATAATCCCTAATAAATTAGCACAAATATTTTTTTTTCTAATCACTTGACTCAGATATGTTACATCTGTACGTTGCATCTGGTCTTATATAATATACGATATAATTAGCAACACAATGATATATATCTCCCTTTCGTTAAAATACTCAGGTACAAAGCAAGTAGAATTTTGTAACGCGTATCTTCACGTTGAATTTCATAAACTATTGACGATTGTTTACTCACATCTTTTCAATATTTAAATTATTCTCACACCCCTGTGGTTTATGTGACCCACATCTCGTAGGGTGTGACGCGAGGCGCTTTTTATGTGAATTTTATCTTTTGGTAGGAGAAACTATATACATACCTATCAAGTCCACAATGAATGTCACGGCACTTTAAATTAGATGCGTGTGATTCGTCTAAGGTGAAATAATTTCGTAATCGGAGAAAAATAATTAAGTTTTGTATCAAATCAGCACAGGCTCACTAGCTATCTCAATCGTACATACTCGGTCAATTCCGTCATGCTTCGATATCCAATTAGGATAATCGGCGAGTTGGTCCGAATATAGCCGTCTGCAGTTATTTGATGTGTAATCTGCATTTCACAAATTATGTAAATTCTTTGTTTATGTGATAAATCCGATTGCCTACATAAAATGAGTTGTTATAGCTGTTATGACTTTCTTTCGAGTCGCTTTCACTGGTTTCTTAACATGTATATTGAATATATCACTACCATGTATATTGTGAAAAAAAATGATTAAACTAACAATTCATTGATATGCAAATGATGCAACTTTCATTTGTATTTAAAATTTGATAATCAAAGCAACTTGTTTAGAGTGTTCCAAACCCACGTGACGTTTTAAATGATAAACGGTTAATTTACTAAAATAGATATCGCTTTAGGTAAGATTTCCAGAATAACTTTCTTTCTTCAACGGAATTTGTCAATACAAACTGCTAATAGATAGAGTGAATAATACCTTTTGAAATTAGGAACTGTCCGCGGCATTAATCGATATCTAGATTGTATTTAAACTTATTTATTTTACCTTGATTGTGGACGAAGTTCTTACCACTCCGCTCGAGGTCACCATGGTTACGAAGCGTATGCAGATAAAGTAGTTTGCTTAAGGACACCACACATAGCCGTGACGGAGGATCCACAACCCTTCCATCCTGGGTCCGATGCTCTCCCACAGGTTCACACGCTCCAGATAAATATCAATTTTCTCACATAAAGTTTTTGGAGCGAGCGTGATTCGAACCTACGACCTCCAGAGTATACTAGTATTGAATCGACCACCTGTAACAGCGTATAGATGTATGGGACCTTGACAATAACATTTCGCCTCAATCAAAACGGTTGAACAAGGAGTTTAGGAAAATGATCCAGCATCTGACCGACTATAAATGTCGCATTTTCTTTTGTCTTAATCAGTTGAGTTTTAAACAAGACATTAAACGAAATCTTATAAAGGAAGTGTTTTATGTTGTAGTTGTATGGTGTTTCATGTCGCTTTCAAAAATTTTTAAGACATATTGCGACGGTGTCTTCTTCAAACAGTATTTTGAGCATTTTTCAAGTCTTTAATATGACTCAGCCGGTGATCGAACCATTGACCTTCCTCATGCGAGGCGGATGCTTTAACACCAGACCATGCTTCGGTTGTGCCGGTTTCACGAAAACAATTAAACTCAAACATAAATCTGATATTCTACTCAGTTGGAGATTGAATCTTAAGTGAAGTTCGCGAAACGACTTAAGTAGCTACTCAGTTGAGTTATACATATCGGTCTCAATTCCAACGCTATTACAACGTTTAAGCGACCTAACGAAGCAACTGTCCCGGAAACTCTTCTTTGAGGAGAAAGAAATCAATAAAAAGTACAAGGAAAAGTATAGGCATAGTACCACCATTGCAAATAGGAAGTGCTTCCATGAGGTAGTCACATAATGGCGTTATAAAATATGCTTGTTTCTTCTTCTTTATATTTGCATTGAAGAACAGTTTCATACTATCTTGGTTTATGTATTTTGATAGCAATTTCATTAGTGTTTACTTTTCTTGTGATATTTAGACATACACTTTCTATTTGTGTTTCCCGACTCAATGTTTGATCATTGTGTATACCTAAAATATTTTGAACTTAAGTTGCTTGAATTACATTGTCGTCTAATTTAATGTCTAGTGTGTTGTTATTTGATATATTAGAGTTGGATCCTAAAGTCATTGAGAATGTTTTCTTGGCCTTTATAATCATTTTGTTTTTGTTACACCACATTTTAAAACCGCTAGTTTGGAGTCGAGTTTCAATAACATTTATTCTTATCTGCTGTGTGTATATGGTTGTGTCACTGGCATATAAGTCTAAGTTTCACATTCTTCAGTATATACAGGTAAGTCGTTAATGAATAAGAGAAATAAAGCTGGCCCAAGGGCAGAGACTTGTGGAACACCGCTTTTAACAATTTCCTTTGAAGTAACAGTAGAGCCTGATGCAATGCACTGCGTTCTACTAGAGAGATAAGAAGTAAACAAACCGATTGAACGATCAGATATTTCGTAGAGAGAATTTTTTTCTAAAAGTATGTTATAATGTACAATATCAAATGCCTTTTTTAAATCAAAGAATATGAAACCTATCAAGTCACCGTTATCTATATGTGCAAGTCATTTATCTATAAGTTTGACTAGTGCTGTTTGGCATGAGTAATTTATGCGAAAAACAGATTGTGATATGTGTATGAGTTTATATTTATTCTGGTATACAATGTAACATTATGTTACATGATTTTCAAAACCTTAGATACAACTGGTAAAATAGATATAAGTCTAAATTTTGAGGGATCCCTTTTTGATCCTCCTTTATGTATAGGAAACAGTTTTGCCTCCTTCAATGTTTGAGGGATAGAGCTCGTATATAAGTTAATATGTATTAACTTCAATAACGATGGTGCAAAAATGGATTTGGTCAAACCCTGTGGATTTTGTAACGTCAAGTGACTTTAAAATTGATAAGAGGTGTATCTACTTTTAATTCTTCACAAATGCTTGAAAAAATGTGCATTAAGGTTATTTATTATATCTTTTGTATCTTTAAATGTTGCATCATCTATATTTTATTCACGTGGTATTGCAGAAGATTTTGATTTACTTTTAAGATCATTAATGTGATCCCATAAGAATTTATTGTCATTATCATCATTGATTGCATTTGTGAAGAAGCTCTTTGATATTCTAATTAAGATTTTAGTTTTATTTCGCCAATGTTTATGATTACTCCAATCTTTATTTTTATGATAGGTATCTCTATTTCTTTATGCTATAATTATTTCTTCTGTCAACCATTTAGGTTCGATATCTTGCTGTACTCTTTTTGATTTTACTGGAGCGTGCTTATTAAGAACAGATGTGAAACTATTGATCCAGTTTTTAAAATTTTGATCAGAATCTGCATGTGAACATTCGAAATTAACAAGTCTTTCTGACAGATTCATCAGGAACATATTTTCTTGAAATGATTTATATGATCTATAAGTGATTGTTTTGTGGTCATTCCTTTTATTTTGTGCTTTAGATGTGCTACGAGTGAAACAAACAGGATAATGATCACTTATAGCAACATTGGCTACAAAAGCTTCAGATATCATGTTTTCGTGTGACGTATATATATGATCAATTAGAGTTGACGATAGGCTGTAACTCTTGTTGGATCAGTTATAATTTGCTTGAAGTCATATAGCTCTGTTGTCTGAGACCATTTTTGTAATAATAGTTTGACTAGCTAACAGATTTATGTTAAAATTACCGAGAACATATAGTTCGTTTTGTTTTTACTGGAGCGTGCTAATTACGAACAGATGTGACAATATTGATCAGAATCTGCATGTGAACATTCGAAATTAACAAGTTTTTCTGACAGGTTCATCAGGAATATATTTTCTGAAATGATTTATATGATCTGTAAGTGATTGTTTTATGGTAATTCCTTTTATTTTGCGCTTTAGGTGTGCTACGAGTGAAACAAACAGGATAATGATCACTTATAGCAACATTGGCTACAAATGCTTCAAATATCATGTTTTCGTGTAAGGTGTATTATATATATGATCGATTAGAGTTGACGAATGGGCAGTAACTCTTGTTGGATCAGTTATAATTTGCTTGAAGTCATATAGCTCTGTTGTCTGATACTATTTTGTAATATTAGTTTGACTAGCTAAATGATTTATGTTACAATCACCATTTCATAGTTATGCTACTGTTTCCAATTGCCTCGAAAATGAAACGATCCATTGCACAGTTGATGATGGTGTCCTGTATACTGAGTTGATCAATATTGGTTTACCCTGTTTTTAAATTTATCCCTACCCAAACAAATTCAATATCATGGGTCTCGAAATCTGTTCTCGTTTTATACTGTAAATTTGCTTGCCAAATATACTACGATACCACCTCCTGTTGATTTATCCATATAATTATTTGTGTTAGTACGGTCCAATCGATATTATAGTTTGTAATCGATTTTGTTTCATCATCAACAGAACTGTCAAGAAAGGTTTCACATATTCCAAGTATATCTACGTTTTTAGACTCACTTAAAAGTAACTTAATGCCATCTAGTTTTGACTTTAGGTGACAAATATTCATATTAGATATATGTAGACATCGTCGATGAAAGTCTAAGATTGAAGAGTCAAATACATCGGTATGAACTGTATTAACTGACAATGGTTCCAAATTAATTAATGTGTTGGTTATAGGAGATGTAGAGTCAATGTATGATTTGTCTTCTGTATTGAATGAAGATTGATTGATGACTAGTTACTTAACATTGTGGTTTATTACATTCTGAACAAATATCTCCAATAGAATACCGAACTTTTGATTTATTTTTATTTCTGGTACATTAAAGTTACTAGACTCATTATCCTCGTTATAGTATGAAAATGTTTTAAATGCATATATATTACCTTTGTTTGATTATGGATGTATTATATGTGGTCAATGCTCTGTATATAACAATGAACGAATATTATAACAACTAAACAGAGCTGCAAGGCTAATCTGGGGAGTTGAATTGACTACTCCCTCCGATGAAAAGTTTAATGCTCTTTAATGGCTTCCTTTTCAAAAACGAATCAAATGTCGTACATGCATCATGGTCTACAAATCAATAAATGATCAAGCACCAGAATATATAAATACTCCGTTTTCAAACTGTTTTTTAAAACATGGGGAAACCTTAAGATCGTCTACCAATGATACATATCTCACACGACATTATATGACAGGGCGCTTTATATATGCGGTCCTACAGAATGGAACAAACTACCAACATTAATACGCAATTCAAATTCACTAAAGTCATTTAAAGCTTCACTTAAGTCACACCTTATGTCTGGTACATCATCAGCACATATAAAAAATCGTGCAATAATACATATTTTAAATACTTTTAAACTATCAATTTGAATACAATTTTCTAATATCTGAATTATCTTTATACTCATTATATTTGAATTTATAAACATAATTTTAAATTTGTTTAAATAAATGATCTTTAATACATTGTAGCATTTACTACAAATATTCATAAAAATACGTCTATACAAATAATTTTAATTACATGTGCAATTATTAAGATTCTAGACCAAAGAACTTTTATATATTTGATATGTTAATTTTATGTTTAGATGTGCTGTAGACTACATAGCCAAATATGTTATCCACAGAAAATAAAGATTTTATTATCATCATTATTATTATTATTACATGTATTATTATTAGTTTTATTTTAAAATACAAATTTCTTTTTAATGTTAAGTGTTTGTTTGAATGGGTCTATTGATTCATTTTAAAAACTCTGAAAACATTGTCGTGTTAAGAAAAAAGATTTGATGCTTGTAAATTGGAGTATGAATAGATATATCGGTAGTGTACATTTTTCTTTGTCAACAAAATATATTAGATAACACATAACTTCACATATGTGGAATTATCATTCTCAATGAAACTATCCTTCAACCGTATGGCAAATTACATAGTTGTTTTGCCTTCACTACTTTCAAATTTATACAAATTTGGTCAAAAACCAAATTATGTTTACTTAAAGATATTCGATACTAGAATTGCACTTACACTATCATATTGATCTGAGTTGTGGGGCTTTGAGGAGCGAAATGCAACAGAAATCGTGCACAGATATGCCTATAAATGATACATGTGTATTAACAACTAGTCAATGAATGCAGAAGTTTTGGGAGATTGTGGTCGTTATCCAATACGGATCGAATCTGCAAAAAGATGTATAAAATACTGGATAAAAATAACTAGAGTGATAAATGACAGATACGGTAAATTGTGTTAAAACATTGTCTGAAAACGGCAAAACGAACTTGGTTAGCAAGGTTAAAACCATACTAGAAATGGATTTGACTACATATTGGAAAGTCAAGATGTACAGACTGAATATGAACACATTTTCTACAAATATTTGTTCAGCAGTTGCCTGACCAATATGTTCAACAATGGCATGATGCTGTAGTTACATCTTCAAGGTTGGTATTATATAAAGAATTAAAATAAACGTAAAATCATGATAATTATTTAGATAAATCATCAATCAGAAAGTATCGGCATTCGGTAGCCAAATTAAGAATGGGTTGCAAATTCAAATGTAGAAAAAGGAAGACACGATAGTTTACAGTATGAAAAATGTGTAACGACGGGACTGAGGATAAAAACCCTTTTCTACTACTCTCGCGGCTATGTACATCTGAGAGAACATTGTTTGCCTCGTAAGTTTTGGCGTGATCCAAACATCAACAAGTTCAACATATTAATGTCATGCAAAAATGAAAAATTGTTCACACCTTTGTATTGTTTGTTTACAATGATTTTATTATACGCAGTGAATTATTGTTAAAGTAGATTACGTCATATTTATACATATAATATGTGATTTTCAACCTAGTCAAGAACACCAACCTATAATTATGATTTAAAATGTAGGTCGATAGTTAAGCAACTATTTACTTAACATACTGATGTTGTTTTAATTTCTTAATGTATTATTATTCGTGACTATAACATTTATATTTGCTATAAATTTCACACCAGTACACTGTTTATAATATATCCATTTGTAATGTGTTTAGGGCCGGAGGCCTTTATCGCAATAAAGTTTTGTATTTGTATTTGACTCCTTAATTTCTCATCATATTTTGGTAGTGCAGAGGTTGACAAACAGTAGAATGTAAGTTTCACTTGGTTCATTCGGGTCTCTCTATGCATGACAAACATGCAAACCATTTTATTTAATACAGAATAAAAAAATCAATGGTGGGCAGTTACAGAAAAACAGGTGAACACCTGATAATACAGACTCTCTGGCCCCAGTTTCACGAAACTACTTAAGTGTGTAATTTTACTTAACTCGTCTAACGTGCTCAATTTCTGACTTAAGTTGAGTAAGATATTTGAGAAGCGTTTCACGAAAAATAGTGAACTCAAAGTGAATAAACGACTCAAATATGGCCGACTTTCGCCGACGCCTTGAACGCCTGCGTCTTGAGTAATTTTCTCGGTCGGAAATTCGGGATCGTTACAGATTTCAACCTGAAGGCATTTATTTCATCGTGGGAATGCTGTTCACCAACGAGACCGCCATTTCTGTGCGTCCTCGTAACTTTGCAGTGTTTTGCGAGAGGAGCTCACTATGTCATTATTGGAGATGTCCATGGCCTTTCAAATTCATCAGTTTTTAGAGCTGTGAAAAAAACTACCAACGAACTTTGCTTATACATCAAAAGGTATGTAAATTTCCCGCCCTTAGATAGCAGACGTTCCAAGAGAGTTTTACAACATTGCCAGTAAGTACGTTTTTTATTGTTTTCTAAAAGCAAAGGGAAACAACTTATAACTCCATAAATATGGGGCTCAAAACTGTTTCATGAATCATCTATACAGTTGTTCAATGTAATCAGTGCACTGTTGTCATAATTTTAATAGACTATGCAAACAAGTTTCCGTTTATCTATTTGTAGTTCCGTACCACTACTGATTCGTAACGGATAAGCACTTTTCAAAGTCGTCTGAATGTAGATCTACGGCAAATAAAGAGATATATTATTTCACTAAATGCCACCGAATGCTTGTTAATATAATTTTGAATAGTGTATGAAATGGATGAAATAATGCATTAATCTCGTATTTATTTTTGCTGTTTTAAAAGTATTGCAATAAAGATATAAATTTAATATTAGGCCCAGATATAACTGTTTTTCCTTCAATGGTTTCATTTTTTTAGGCTAAATAAAAACAATCCAGTAAGCAATAATTATTGTTATATCTATGAAAAAGAAGAAACTAAATGGTTCTTAAACATAAAGCAGGGCTAAACACGTCTTGGTCAAAATTAGTATTACCTGTTATATGAAAAAAGAGAACAAAACTGAAGGTGGCATTATTAACGACCTATATTCTTCTGGGTAAAGTTTAACAATCTATGTATAGTGGCGGTTCTGGAGAGGGGATCCTGTTAACTGTCGGTATTCACAAAATAAGACCCACCGTTCTATGAAATCTGTGACTAACAATAACGTTTTCCTGTTGGGGTTTTGTTAAATTAAATACCTAAATTCCGGTAGTTTCTATATTTTATATTTAAAAATAACGAAATACATTTAACTGTCACACTCACAGGGTACGGTGACTAGTAAACATACACCAACACACCACCAAAGAAACTCTATTTACATTTTAAATGGCCAACAGTTACAATATATATTGTAGTTATATATATATACAAAACCTTGGTAGATGCCTGATATTGTGTCTATGGTTTGCATTGTGGTCTATACATTTATAATTATCTCCATATATATATATATATATATATATATATATATATATAGAATACACTGCACAATGACAAAACTAATCCTGGGCCTTTGGCTCATGTTGCTTAATAAAAGAATAACATGCTATGAATATCAATTTTTCACACAGTGTGTGCATAATGTTTACAGATGATAACTGTTGGTTTAAATGGAATATCATTCTTATTTCATATAACAAACACTGAAACGGTAAAGTCATGAGTGGCAAACACATGATTAGGCGTCAATTTGAAAGTCACCTGTGAAATTTAATTGATATCTCACTGAAACAACCAGTTTCATAGTTTATGACTG